>CM055443.1:9691176-10095209 GCA_029228465.1 Salix viminalis
TCCACCTAATTAATCTTGGTTTGGACTCTTTTTTCTTCAAAAGATACCTTAGAGCTGCATGGTTAGTGAAAACGACTACTTTTGTACCAAGTAAATACGACCTGAATTTTTCTAGAGCAAACACCACTGCAAAAAGTTCCTTTTCAGTTGTATGGTAATTGCATTGTGCTCCATCTAACATGCGGGAAGCATAGTCTATAACATGCAAATTCTTACCAATTCTTTGCCCAAGAACAACCCCTACCGCATAGTCACTCGCATCACACATTATCTCAAAAGGTTCATCCCAGTTTGGTGGTTGGATGATAGGGGCAGATGTGACACACCTTTTAAGCTTCATGGGCATCTTTACATGCTTGATCAAACACAAAATCCACTTCTTTGGATAATAGTTTGCACAAGGGTGCTGTAATCATCGAGAAGTCTTTGATAAAGCGTCAATAGAAACCTGCTTGACCAAGAAAAGAACGAACTTCCCTCACGCATGAGGGGTAAGGTAATGATGAAATAACATTTATTTTAGCTTTATCAACTTCAAATCCACGTGAAGACACAACATGGCCTAGAACTATTCCTTGATCTACCATAAAATAACACTTTTCATAGTTCAAGACAAGGTTAGTTTCAATGCACTTTTTCAAGATCAAAGATAAGTTTTCTAGACATCTATCAAAAGAATCACCATACACCGTGAAATCATCCATGAAAACCTCAATTATTCTTTCAACATAGTCAGAAAAAATACTCATCATGCATCTTTGAAAAGTTGCAGGTTCATTACAGAGACCAAAGGGCATTCTTCTCTATGCATATGTACCAAATAGACATGTAAACATAGTCTTTTCTTGATCCTCAGGATTAATAACAATCTGATTGTATCCACTATATCCATCAAGAAAGCATTAAAAAGACTTACCTGCCACACGTTCAAGCATTTGGTCCATGAATGGTTACGGGAAATGATCTTTACACGTAGAAAGATTAAGCTTTCTATAATCAACACACATTCTCCATCCACTCGAGATGCGAGTAGGAATGAATTCATCATCTCTGTTTTTCACCAATGTGATTCCAGTCTTTTTGGGCACCACATGGATTGGCGCCACCCATTTACTGTCTGTGATGGGGTAAATGACTCCTGCATCTAATAGTTTCAAAATTTCAGCTTTCACGACCTCCATCATGGGTGGGTTCAACCTCCTTTGCATTTCTCTTGTTGGTTTCGTATCATCCTCCAATAATATATGATGCATACAAATTGAGGGACTAATGCCCTTGATGTCGGCTAAAGTCCATCCAATGGCTGTTTTGTGATCACACAACAACTTCACAAGTTTTTCCTCTTGCGCACTGGTCAAACCTTTGCTATGATAACAGGAAGTGTATTGTTGTCGCCAATGAATACATACTTCAAATTATCAGGCAAAGGTTTCAACTCTACATCGGGAGCCTGTAAAATAGATGGCAAAAGCTTTTTATGTGAAAGTATTAAATCAACAAAGACATTACCATGGGGAATGGTTTGCAAAGCTTGCAAAACCAGTGCTGCTTCGTGAACATTTTGGGGAACACATGTGTGCCTCTCCATGTCCTCCAATTGGGTAAAATAATAGCCATAGCTCAAAGCTACGCTTAGTCCATCCACACAATCAAAATCACAAACTTGCTACACACACTTATCAACTTTGTCACAACATGTGATAGAATAAACATTGCTATAAGGATATTTCATTGCATCATGAAAATTAAATTCAATATTTTCATCTCCGACCTCCATAGACAAAGTATCCTTACCACAATCAATCTTTGTATTGGCAGTTTTTAAGAACGGTCTCCCAAACAATATAGGAGTACTGGAATCACAAGAATTATGCTCCATATCAAGAATATAAAAGTCACATGGAATGAGCAAGCTAACAATCTTGACTAGGACATCTTCTATCACACCAAGTGGGTAAACAAAACTACGATCCGCACGTTGTATTACAATGTTGGTTTTATTCAAAGGCTTTAAACTAATAGAATCATAAACATGTTTAGGCATAACACTAATAGATGCACCTAAATCGCATAGAGCCCTTTTAAAACTAGCATTGCCAATAACACATGGGATAGTAAACGCACCTGGGTCTTTCTACTTCAAAGGCATATTCTTTTGAACAACAGCAGATACGACTTCTCCCATACTTACCATTTCATGACCTTTCAGTTTGAAAGCTCTTTTGGTAGTGCACAACTCTTTCAAAAATTTAGCATACTTGAGAATTTGCTTGATGACATCAATCAAAGGAATGTTGAGTTCCACTTTCTTGAAAACCTCTAAGATCTCTTTTTCTTTGTCTTCTTTCTTAGACCTAGAAGAACTCACAGGAAAGGGTGGAATTGTTTTAAAATTGTAATTGATTGAGTGAGGAGTTACCTTTGGAGTGGTCGTCGTTCTCTCAGTTTGTGAACGAGGAGTTGGTTTCTTCTTGCTACTCAATTCATTTTCTATCTCTTCTTCTTCCTCCATCTCAACTTGTTTTGACTTGTTTTCTCCAAGTTCTTTCCCATTTTGCAGCATGATTGCATTAACATTCTCTTTTGGATTTAATGCTTGGGAGGGCAATTTTCCATTCATTTGTGTTTCCAGTTTGCCCACACTTGAAGCTATTTGCCCCATTTGCTTCTCCACTTGAAGCTATTTGCCCCATTTGCTTCTCCAAGTTATGAATACTCGACCTTGTTTCCTGTTGAAAAGACATGACATTTTACTGCAAGGTCACAGTGTTAAAACCCAAAGTTTTCATCATCTCATGAAGATCATCATTGGATGATGTCCCCATAACATTGGAGTTGGTGAACAGAGGGGCTGTCTTGCTTGATAATTTTACTAAGGCTGTGGTTGAAATCCATGGGAATGGAACTGTCTCCCTTGATTACCTTGTTGAGGTGGGTTCCCGTAGCGGAAGTTGGGATGATCTCTCCATCCAGGATTGTACGTGTTAGAAAAGGGATCATACTTACGCTGGGGTTGTCCATTGAATGTTCCATCAACCGCATTTGCTTGCTCAATGTAATCTTCTTGCATTGTTGGGCACATATCTGTAGCATGTCCTTGTAGTGAGCATATGCTACAAACTCTTACCTGCTGTACATTTCCACAAGCCAAAGAACGCACAAGAGAAGTAAGATCATTAACTTTATTTTCAAGGTTAGAAATACTTACCTCATTCACTCGTTTGTTTGAGAAGTCTCCACGGGTGCCAAACTGTTTCGAGTTGGCTACCATGTTTGAGATTAATTGGCGTGCAGCACCGGGTGTCTTATCTACCAATGCCCCTCCACTTGCAGCATCAATGATACTACGGTCAGTAGGCATCAATACTTAATAGAAGTATTGAATGAGCAGCTGATCAGGCATTTGATGATGAGGGCATTGAATGCACAATAGCTCAAATCTTTCCCAATACTCAGCAAGTGTTTCTCCATGAGATTGTCGAATCCCACATATTTCTTTTCTTATGTTGGCAACTCGAGATACTGGGAAATATTTTTCAAGGAAGATCTTCTTCATATCATTCCAAGTGTCAATGGAACCTGGGAGAATAGAAAAAAGCCATGCCTTCGCTGCCCCTTTTAAAGAGAAAGGAAAAGCTTTCAACTTAACTTGTTCCTCTTCAACTCCATTCGGTTTCATGCCAAAACAAATCATGTGGAACTCCTTGAGATGAGTGTGAGGATCTTCTCCTGCAAGACCATTGAATGGTGGATCTTGCTTTTACAAGAATTTGATCTTGAAATCAAAGACAAAAAAGGTGCTGAAAACCATGTGGCTGATCACTTGAGCCGACTAAGGACCAAGGATATACAAGTTGAAACAATAAGAGAGACATTTCCTGATGAGCAGCTGTATGTGTTACATTCCTCCACAAGACCATGGTATGCTGATTTGGTGAACTATTTAGTCACCAATGAATTCCCTCCAGGTTTGTCTACATCCCCAAAAAATAAGCTACGAGCTGATGCTAAATATTATTTTTGGGATACTTCTCATCTGTGGAAATTTTGTGTGGATCAAGTAGTTAGGAGATGTGTACCACAAGATGAATTTCATTCTATTCTCACCTTTTGTCATTCTCATTCTTGTGGTGGACATTTTGGAGCAAAAAGAACGACCCATAAGGTACTTGAAAGTGGTTTTTATTGGCCTTCTATTTTTAAGGATGCATTTCATTTTTGCAAATCATGTGAAAAATGTCAAAAAACAGGTAATATCACTCATAAGAATCAAATGCCTTTAACGAATATTCTTGTAAGCGAGATTTTTGATATTTGGGGTATTGATTTTATGGGTCCATTTCCTTCTTCTTTTGGCAATCTTTATATCCTTCTTGCAGTTGATTATGTGTCCAAATGGATTGAGGCAAAAGTCACACGAACTAATGATGCTAAAGTTGTTGTAGATTTTGTCAGGACTCACATATTTGACAGGTTTGGAATCCCTAAAGCTATCATTAGTGATCGTGGCACGCATTTTTGCAATCGTTCAATGGAAGCATTGTTACGCAAATATCATGTGACTCATCGGACTTCTACGACATACCATCATCATCGGACAGTGCAACCCAACCGGCAAGACTGGAGTCTGCAACTTGGTGATGCACTTTGGGCTTACCGAACTGCTTACAAATCACTAATAGGAATGTCACCTTTTAGGATGATTTATGGGAAAGCATGTCATCTACCAGTGGAACTTGAACATAAAACTTTTTGGGCTATAAAAAATGTAACATGGATTATGATGCTGCTGGGATTGCAAGAAAGTTGCAATTGCAAGAGTTGGAAGAGATTCGAAATGATGCTTATGAGAATGCAAGGATTTACAAAGATAAGACTAAGAGTCTTCATGACCAAATGATTACAAGAAAAGAGTTTCATGTTGGAGACAAAGTCCTTCTCTATCATTCGTGTTCGAAACTTTTTCCTGGTAAGTTGCGTGCTCGTTGGATTGGGCCCTTTGTTGTTTCTAATGTTTTTCCTTATGGTGCAGTTGAAATTACAAGTTTAGAAACAAATAACGTACTCAAGGTCAATGGGCATCGCTTGAAACCTTTTTATGAAAGATGGACGACAGAAATCACCGCTTCTGTGGAGTTAGCTGAACCGATCTATGAAGAATGAGCATACCACATGTCGAGCCAATGACAAAAAACAAAAGCGCTTCTTAGGAGGCAACCTAGCACAAAAAAAATCAGATTTGCATTCCTTTTCCCTTATCTTTTATTTTTATTTTTATTTTTATTTTTGTTTTGCATTTTTTTTTGTCATTCTCTTATATCCCTTTTCTTTCATTTTCAACATTGAGGACAATGTTGTGTTTTAAGTGTGGGGGTATTGGGAAAATGTCAGTTTTCTTATTTTGTTTTTCTTTATTCTTCCAAAAAAAAAGAAAAGGAAAAAAAATATAAGATTGATCTTTATGAACTCCCATTGGTTTATGAGAATATGAGTATTATGTGTGAGAATTAAGTGAGATAGATGAATATAAAAATTGAATGAATGAGTGTGCATGCAAGTTTTAATGTTTAATTGGTTTAGGGATTGACTCTGAAAATATGTCATGTTGACTTTATAGTGTTATACCAATATAAGCTTTTAAGCCTTCAACATTATATTCTTTGATTGTTCATTCTTTCAATGATATGTATCTCTAGAACTTGCTTCATATCTTGTTGAGATTACATTCGCATTACATAGATGCATGAAGATGATAAAGGCATTAGGAATTTTAACTGCTTGAGCCAAAAAGCCAACCTAAAGCATATTATCTTTAGTGAGCCCCTTTTGAGCTTGTTTATCTTTTCTTTGTTTTATCCATGTATAAGCCTTAAACTTTTTATATGATTTCCTCTTTTCCCCTAACCAAGGATTAGTAGAGCATATACTTGTGATATCTCATGGAATTATGGTTGCAAATGTTGTGAAAAGAAAGAAGAAGTGATGTTTGATGAAAAGATGGGAAAAGTTGCCAGAAGTGAAGAACAGAAGAAGAAAAGAAGAAAAGAAAAGAAAAAAAAACAAGAGGAAAAAAAAGAAAAGAAACGAGCTTGAAATGGAAAGTAGCTAAGCAATGATGCTTAAAGATTGAAAGTTGATGTGCTTTAATGGAATATCTTGTTTGAAATATCATTTTTCAGAGTGCTCTACTTTCTTTGGTTTGAACCATTTCTTTTACTCTCTTTTACCTCACCTTAACCTTAGCCCCATTACAACTGGAAAATAAGACCTTTTGATTCACGCATTGCTTGTAATATTTTAGTAATGGAGATGATATTGAAGAGCAAGCTTATGGTAGAGCATATTCATTGATTGAATTTGAGAGATTTAAACACATAAGCCCTAAACACATGAGTGTTGGAGTGTATATCAATGAGAGGACCTATCACTTTGGCATGGCATAGATTTCTTTTAAATCCCGAAGAGTAATTGAGTTTTGAAGTTTGCATGTAAACAAATTCATGAAGATTTATGTTCTTTATCCTTCTCGATTGTATTCTTATTTATAATGATTGAATTCTTGGATATTGATGGGAGATTAAGAGATTGATCATGGTTATTTTTATTTTTAATTTAAATTTTTTACCTATCCTTTCTCGAGGACGAGCAAGACTTATTGAAATTATCTATGAATTAAGTCTCTCAAAAATTTATAAAGAGTTGGAAAAACACTAAAGCACTTTGCCACTAACAATTATAAATGGATGAAGTCCCTATAAAGTTCCAAAGAGTTGGAAAATATTTACAGGACTTGCCAATATTAGATGTAATTCTCCAACGGTTTGATTATATTAGTAATATGTATATGATCACCAATAATTTATTATGGTGGTAATATGTCATAATAACCAATGGGTTTACCAATGAAATTGACACTGGTAAAATTTTGTTGGTTAGCGTGTTATTTTTATTTGTTAATCCATCAATGATTATATTACTAATGGAATGACTAGAATAATATAAATCATCGAAGCTATGTATTTCAACAATATATTTTTGTTGGTGATTTTGAAACTAATTTGTTTTCAAACAAAATTAGTATTACCAATACCAACAAAATATTTTATTAGTGTTATTTGGTTGTGGATAACCCAGGTATCATGTGATGGAAAATATTTAGTTATTAAAGGCATATTATTTTCTAGGATTCTCACAATAACACTTTGACATAGGAAGAAGATAGGCTAACCTCTTGGGTTTTCATCAAAGTGCACAAACCAAAAACTTCATAAAGTTCATAGGTAAACATCAACTTCATAGTGAAAATATCATCATAAGCTCCAAGCATGCTTTCATCATGAATGAAAAATCCTTATTCATCTACATTGCACACTTGCTTTCAAAAAAAAAATCAATGTAGGACATATAATTTGTTCTCACAACTTTTGTGGTAAATGTTTTCTCTACATGATGAACACTAATATCAGGCATTTATAAACTGAATAAAAAAACCATTTATTAAAATGATGTTCGATACAGAAACCTAAGAAAACTCAAACATTAAAAAAATTAGGGTTTTATAAAGATAAAAAATTTAATCAACAAAATCAAATACAATATTAGGGTTGTTAATAGGGAACATATAAACATTAGATGCAATTTAACTATTTTCTTATTTCATTGAGAAATTTATTAATGCATATTAAATATGTTAGAAAGTTAGGGTTGATTTGGACAAAAAAAATAGTATTTTTTAATGTGAACAAATCTTGAATCAATTATTGATTTAACTAGATGATATGAATTGGTTCTTTGCTCATATATTTTCATCTCAATTAGGGTTGATTTGCACAAAAAATAGTTTGTTTAAGGATTTTTCTTAGTTTCAATATAAAATTGAGGAGGGAGAGAGAATAGGAATGAGTGGTGATTTAGTTTGTTATCAGCATTTCTTATAACAGGGAAAATTAATCTTTTCACTTATAATGTCATGTAAACCTTAGTGTCATTACAAAAGTGTCAAGTGAAATATTTTTTTAAAAAAAAACAATAGAGTATCAAAGTGTTAAAAACTCTATACTATAACATGTTCAAGGTAATTTCTTATTTGTTTTCTAATAAAATATGGTATTTCCTATAATGTCATATATTCATTATTGAGAATATTTTTCCACTTTTTTTAAAGTTCATCTAGATTTTCTTAGGTTGAAGTCATGGAAATAATTTTTTTTGAGAAAAATGACAATTGACAAATAATATTATAGGAAACTAAGTTTTTTTTCTCTCTTAGAAATGTGTATACCTTTTTAAAATCTACTCAAATCAAATCTTATCTTGTACATAAATTCATTTAAATTGTATAGCCAATTTTGAGTAAGTTTATAACTTATCATGTGGGAATTTAATTTAAACTTAAGGAATAATTTAGAGACTAATTATTTTTATAAAAGAAATGATATATATTTTTTCGAATAAAGACTTATTTTTATAAAAGCAAAATATATAGGGACTAAACTAAGAAATCTCAAAGGTTTTAAGGATCAAAATAAATATTATTTAAAAATCATGATGAGAGCAAATACAAGAGCCAATGTTTAACAACATTAACCAATAAAAGGATGACAAAATTACAATGTAATTATTGATTAAGACTTTTAAGATAATTATTTTTGCAAAAGATCTTTTCAATACAAACTTACAGTAACATGTTGGAAGCATTAATCCTTTATATACTTCAAAAAATAAAAGCTTGCTTTAAGTAGAATCGCTCGGAACTCCCAAGGGCAGACAAACACAAACACAATAAACATAGCATGGAAAATTTTGGGAATCTTTATTTCAAGCTTTTTATAGCAAAAGGAATCAATCTTTCATTACAAATCAGATAGAAAACAAAATAAAAATGGGCGTTCTTGGATTATTTAATTTCATGGTGTACAAGAACATTGGATTTTAAAGTCACGGTACAAAGTTGCTTTCAAGGTAGTCAAGTAATTAGAGAAGAAAAGAGAGAGCGAGAGGGGATACTGTCGAGCTGGGAGCATGCATTCTAAGAACACAACAATGGAGTATGGCAATAAACAATGTAAAAGATGAAAATGACAAATGAAAACTAATCAAATTACACTTTTTCAAATGAATCTTTCAATTTTTAAGCTATACGCTGCGGAAATGAACAAACATATCGACACTGTTTCTCCAAAACATTGTTTAACATTGTGTGTGTGAGAGAGAGAGAGAGATGAAAATAATTAATTAAACCCTATTACTTGACTACCTCATTAATTAAAAAGTCATTGCTTTTTGCACCCCACCATTAGTGAGGGCCATATAAATTATCATCGTTTTAATTTGTTGTATTTAAACAGATATACCACAATTATTTAGTAGACAGCAAAAGGGAAAATTACAAAGGTTTTCAATGTATACATAACCTGGTGGGGTTGTAAGTTGTCATGTATTTTACGCAAAGTAGTCAAATCCGTTCCGTTCCGGCCGGTACGGCCGGAACGTGCCGTTCCACACGTAAAACCGGCACAAAACGGCGACGTTTTTGTGCCGGTTTTAATTCCGGGTTGTTCCGTGAATTCCGGCCAAATTCCGGCCGGAACGCCTCGGTTTGGTACCGGGCGTACCGTTCCGGGTCTAACCTTCAGCAACAAACGCAAGTTTTTGGAGATTCAGCTTGACAACAGTATCAGCAAACAACCGTGTGTCTTCCTCAGTATTTCCTTCCGGTACATCAACGACATACGATTCCAAAACAACCGTCCAGATCTTCCCTTCACGTTCGAACCCATGCACTGTCGTTGAGGACCTGTAGTTCTTCAACCTATGCTCTCCTCCAATAACACTAAACCCCGTGACCTGCCGTTCATCGTCCAACATATCCAGCCTCTCTGTGCTTGTTGCTGCCGTGATTGAGAGCTAGGGCGAGTTGTTGCAACACCATGGGAGAAAGGGAGAAAAGGGGAAAAGATGGGAGAGACGAGAGAGGGGTGGAGGAAGAGAGACGAAGAGAGCGAGGTCATGGGGGCTGGCGGCTGCAGCCCCTCTTGGAGAGAAAGAGATGCTTTTTATTTTAGGGTTTTCTTTGTGTTTAGGGTTTTTTGATGTGTGTAATTTTTTTTTGTCCTTTACTTGTGGCTGGTACAAATTTGTAGCCCATTCGTCTAGGGCTTAGTTTATTATGTATATTTATAAACAGGTCTTGAACAAAATCTTTTTTTTTAGAAAAAAACTTTAAGTTTTATTTCAATTAATAACATAGCATAACTAGTTTTGGAATTTTAGAGATGTTTCTAATTTTGAGATTATATTTTTTTGATTTTGTGTTTGTATTGTATAATTTGAAGTTAATTTATCTTGAATTTAAATTATACTTGTTAAATTAATATTTTATTTTTTTCATATATATAATTATTTAAATATAAACAGTACAAAACCGGAACGGCACGCCGGAATGCACCGAAACCGGAACGTTCCGTTCCAAACAAAAAACCGAAACGGCGCCCGGAACGGATTTGACTACTTTGATTTTTACGAAAGGGATCGGTGTGCTAAATTGCTAATGGACTTATCGATGTAGGAAAAGGTTACACTCTCGTACTCTCATACCATTAGCTATTATAGATGAAACTAGTTAATAGCAAATAATTTTTATAACAATTGAGATTGAAATAATTAATAAATTTTGTTAGTTCAAAAAAAAAAATATAACATCTATATATGCAAAGTTTAATATAATAAAACACATCAACACACCCTATTATAACAACAACAACATCGAAGATTTAATATCTAAACATATTATTACTATCACTGCTAAATGAATAAAATTTATTAAACAACCCTTAGGGAAAAAAAACTCAAAAACAATAACAAAAGAGGAAACAAGAAAAAAAAACTACAATTATTATTATTATTATTATTATTATTGTGTTAATAATGAAAAAAAATAAATCAAAGAATAAAAAAGCCTAAAAACTTTAACAAAAAAGCAAAAAAAAAAAAATAATAAAATTATTTGTTGAAAAAAATATCATTTGACATAAAAAAACTAATAAAAAAACTAAACGAAAGAACAATGGGAAAAAAAAAGAAATATAAATTTTCAAATAATCATAAACATAAATTAAAATTTAAGAACATTTTTTAAAAAAAAACAATTGATGTAATGAAACAAATCAATACACTATATTATAATAACAATAACATCAAAGTCTTAACATCTAAAATTATCACTACTATTACTGCCAAAATAATAAAAATTATTAAATTATCCCGAGAAAAAAAACTCAAAAATATTAACAAAAGAGTAAGTAAGAACATAAACTAAAATTATTATTATTATTATTATTATTATGTTAATAATGAAAAAAAAAACTAAATTAAATCAAAAATTAAATAAATCCTAAAAACTTTAACAAAAGAACAAACAAAAAAATATGATAAAAAAATTTTATTAGTAAAGAAAAAATCACTTGACTTGAAAATAATAATAAAAACTAATAACCAAACTAAAAGAAAGAACAAAGAGAAAAAAACAGAAATATCAATTTTCAAATTATCACAAACACAGACTAAAATTTTAGAAATAAATCTTTTAAAAAAATCACTTCAATAAATAAGAAAATAATAAAAATTAAAAACTTAAGCTAAGAGCACACACATATTAACATGAACAAAAATATGGACTATTCTAAAAATAGAAAAAAAAATAAAGAAATTAAAATAAAAAATTAAAAGTATAAGGGCCAAAATGAAAACCAAATATATTATCAATTTCAATCAAAGGACAAAATTAAAAAAATCAAAATCTTTGTACTAATTATATTAAAGGATTTAAAACCAATCTGGAAATTAAAAGAATGAGGACCGAATTGAAATCTAAATATATAATCAATTTCAATCCAAGGACCCAATTAAAACAAATCAAAAATTATATAACAGAAATGAGGACAATGCAAAACAATTCAAAGTTCAGGGAATGAAATCAAATAACCATAAAATCAGGGGGCTGCCTTGTACTTTAGCATGCAAAAGAGAGAAAACGGATAAACAACCTTCAACCGACCATCGTCTCTAAACCGACCACCATGTGACACGACACGCCACAACAAAAAGAAGAGGACACGAAGGTGCATGGGGTGAGACGCTAAATTATTTTTTGACACCTTAAGCCATCGCATGTACCGCCAGAAGAAGGTGTAAGGCCGATTACCATCGCCCGCGTGTGCCACACGCACCCATTGAAACTGGATAAAAATAATAAAAAAAATGGTCAATTACCGGGACACTCTTCAGCTAGATCAACAATTTTGTCTTATTGAGGGGCATATCCATATTTAGCCCTTTTAAAAAAAATGTGAAATGCCCGTGGCAACCCACCCGGCCAGAATTGATTTTTAGTCTTTTTCAAGAGATAAAATGGTTATTTTACTTTGTAAAGAAATATAAAAAAATAAAAACAGCGGCGACCCAGATCGAACCAGACCAAAATTGTGCAATTACCGTGGCACCCCTCCACCCAGCAACCGTTTTTGTCTTTTTTGAGGGACAAAATTATTATTTTACTGTGCAAAAAGAAACAAAAATTAGTAAACCGGTGAACCGAACGATCCAAAAATTAAGCAACACTATTGTAATCCATAATGATTTTACTCACAAGCTACAATAGTGACTCTAAGCTCTTTTAGTGTATTATATAATCACTGTGAAACTCAAATTTCATTAATGATATTTGGTTGGGGGGGTTTCTAAATTTGTTTTGTACCATTGGAATTAAATTTTTATTTTTTATTTTTGTTTGATGATTCCATTAGTAAAAAACCCCAATCAAAAGACTAGGCTTAACTTTCTTAACTCTTCATCTTCATTTCTCCTTCTTCTTTGTAACTTCTACTCCTTTTCTTTTTCTTCTAGGGTTATCAAAAGTTATAATTGTTGAGAGAGATAAGGTGGAGGACCAACACCGGTAACGAGGGATGACATACCATTGGTATTAAAAACATAATGCGCCAGAGAGAGTTGCTTTCTTTCTCCATGAACATGGTTCCCTCAAGTTTCGTGATCGACTAGTGCATCTAACATCTCTACTCGTGACCTCCTACCTTTAGATGGGTTTCATCCATGGCATGGATAAACTAAGAAAAAGCCTTCACATAATCCCTCCCGAAACAAACAATCCCGGGTTCTTGAAACACCCCAATGGCTAACCCAAACTAAACATTTCTTGACCTGCCAGCGCCCCTAGCCAACCAAACCCCTAGTAAGTTCTTACCTTTTGTTGAAGATGGATCTTCCCCCCACGTTTCTCCCCATACCAATCCAATTCCCATTTCCACTAGGACGACTAGGGAACCCAAGAACCGACACCAGGTGATGGTTGAGGATGGCACAAACGATGAAGCTATGGAAGATGCTTCAATGGACTACTCTGCTTTGGATGGTGAGCTTGGATATGGTTCCATGTTTTTCAAATCCTTCTATCCCACCTTCATCAAGGATTTAAAAGTTACGCAGGTTATCACGATAGTTCCCCATGCTCCTCCATCTCAGAACTAGTCTGGCTTTGAAGGGAATCAACCTATGCTAGGTAATCCTGAACCTTTAGATATTGTTGGTAGAAAATGGCGTGATTTGTTCTCATCCAATCAAAATTCTATTGAATGTCCTAAACTATTTCATTGCTCGAGAACCAGTAAGGCATAAAGTTGTACATTTCTTGATGAAGATCTAGATAGTAATTATGACTTGTGAAAATCCTGTATTGTGGGTTATGTTAGAGAAATGTAGGATGTGTTTGAGATGTTAGACCTTGGCATCATGAACTACTTCCTTGGAATAAAAATTCTACAATACAACATAGGTATTTTCATTTCATAAAGAAAATATGCAATTGACATACTAAAAAAGTTCAAACTTGAATCATGTAGAGCAACAACAACTCCATTAGCACTAAATGAGAAGATCTCAAAGGATGATGAAGACAAACTTGAAGAACCTTTCAGCATATAGAAGCTTGGCAGGTAGCCTGTTATACTTGACAACAACAAGGCCTGACTTGATGTTCCCAGTAGGATTGTTATCAAGGTTCATGAGCTCACCTACAAGTGTACATATGAGTGTTGCCATGAGGGTGTTGAAGTATCTCAAAGAAGTAATTGATCTTGGTATATGGTATACAAAAATAGGAGGAGTGAAGGCAGTGACTGGGCAAGGTGTATAGATGATATGAAGAGTACTTTAGGGTATATTTTTTCAATTGGAACAGGAGAAATTTGTTGGAATGCAAAGAAGCAAGAAGTGGTGGCACAATCAATAACCAAAGTAGAGTATATTTTCTTAGCAGCTATAGCAAACCAGGCAATTTGGTTGAAGAATGTGCTAGTTGATCTAGGCTAAGAACACAACTCACCTACTGACCTCTACTGTGATAACAAATTTGCCATTGCAATTGGTCAAAATCCAGTTCAACATGGGAGGACCAAGCATAAAAATATGAAATATCATACCATAAGGGAAGCTAAGAAAAAATTACTTATTAAGGTTCATTATTGTCCTACTAAAATTCAAATTGTAGATTTAATGACTAAGTCACTCCCTCCAGCAAGATTGGAGCTCCTAAAGATGAAGCTAGGCTTGTCCAAAACAAATCTTAAGGAGGAGTGTTAGAAATAGTGAGTTTTGTATTTAAGATAATATGATTTAGTCAAAGTTTTTGAATTTCCAAAATTTACTGTTTTTAACAAGTTTTTTTTTCTCAAAATCTGTTTTGCTCCAATAATCTCTCAAGTTTGTTGAGATTTTTATGTTCTTAATTCATTATCTTGTATGCCTATATATAGGCATTTCGAATTCAATAAAGTTCATGTGATTTGATTCCAGATTTAGTTTTGTGTTCTTCAGTTTTCTACAAATTATGTTCTTCAATCCAAATAGTAAATGTTCAAAACAGTTACTGTTCAGATCATTCAATTTAAAATAGTCAAGAGCTGTTATCCCAATTATTCCTATGGAAACTTATGAGTTGGTCCCTGATCCTATACAAGGTGAGGCTGGTTGTATGGCCAGTGATAGGGAAAACAAAGCTCTTAGTGATGGCCCTCATGTTAGCAAAACAAGAAAGTTTGGGACTCTTACAAAGGGCAACATTACTAAAAACAACAGCAACACGCCTGGTAGTCTTGACCCCCTCTCTATGGCAATCCTGCAGAGCAACCTAGATCATGATGGTGATGAGCAGCAAATGGATCCCATGCACATTGAGATGGAAGGGTTAACTAATGGTAGAAGATAAACAAGGACAAGGAACTGTCTAGTCCCTCTTATCAGTCATGCGACACATGATGCCTTTCGATGGAGGATCGTCACAAGGGAATAGGTCCTGTTGTGAGGCAGTAACACTAGTAGATGCCCCAATTAGATTTGTTGATATTGCTTCAGTAGGGGTGACCACCAGGAATATGATCAGAAGACATGCCAACAAGGCTGCTGGTAGTGGGGGGAAATCCCCCACTACTACTATTTGTTAATGTTTTTGTATTGTTGGAATGTCAAAGGGCTCAATACCCCTAACAACAGAATATGTTTGTTGGTATATTCTATGGATTCGAAAAATAATTAATAGAAATTTCACTAACACTTTTTAATTATTGATGTGTTAATTTTATCGGTAATTTAGTCATAATAATTGATGAAATTACAAACTATTTCTTTTGTCAATGATATATTATATTCACTGATGGGATGCTGATAATTGTTTTTGCTTGGCATGTTTTATTCATTTAAAAACTCATTGGTGATTATATTGTTCATGAAAATGATCAAAAAAAAAATCATTGACTATAAGTCTTTAGACACACATTAACCATTCATCATCTAGTCAGTAAAAATAGTGGTGACATAATCAATATCTAAATACCAATGAAATATTTAATTAGTAAAATACAAAATTTTGATATTGAATTTCCAAACCAGATTTAGACGAAACTTAATATTCAGATTGTTTATTTTTAATCTGCTCACTTTTGTTCCAGGAAACATTTATCACTTAGTTGAAAAAGAGATAATAAGATGATCATTCAACATATTTAGAACTTGATATGAATTTATGGTTGAAGGCAGATTGCCTAATGTACCCAATATAAGTCAGGTTTATAATATCTTAAACACTATGATTGAGGATTTGTGATTGACATGAAGTAATTCAATTATTGAATGCTCACAATCGATTTTGAGCATTCAAACTTTAGAGTTCTATGCAATTTAAATCAAGTGAAGCTTTGATGAGCAATTTTACTACAAAGACAGATTAACATAGTGTTGACATGACTGAACTTTGTTGATTATTCATGAAATTTAAATCACACATGGATGATATATTTACTCTCCCTTATCGCCCCTCGGTTCTAGCAAAGTCCTTCATCCTTTACCTTCTACTCTAGCTAGCTCATTTCTTCTTTATGAATTGTATTTAAGCTGATAAGTTTTTAAGCCTATAATAAATATTTAATTTTTTTATTTTGTTTTAATTTCTTTTGATTCTTTTTCTACTATATTTATTACATTCTAAAAAAAAATATTTTAACAACTTACTAATGGGCTTACCAACATAATAAGTTCATTGGTATATTCTATAAAGTGAGAAAAGAATTAATAGAAATCTCCATGGCACTATTTAATTATGGATGTTTTAATTTTGTCGATAATTTAGTCATAAATCATTGATGAAATTACAAACCATTTCTTTTGTCAATGATATGTTATATTCACCGACGGGAATGCTGATAATTATTTTTGCTTGACATTTTTTGATCATTTATAAATTCATTGGTGATTATATTATTCATGAAAATGATCAACAAAACAAAAATCATTGACCATAAGTTTCTTGACACACATTAACCATTCATCATCTAGTCAGTAAAAGTAGTGGTGACAAAATCAATATCTAAATACCAATGAAATATTCCATCAATAAAATACAAAATTTTGATATTGAATCTCTTGACCAAATTTAGACTCAAATTAACATTCAAATTGAAAGTTAGAATATTTTTTTGTTAAGTTGATCATCTACTCCAAACAGACCTCTAAATGAATATAATTATATACCAGTAGTCCATAACTAAGTGTACTATATATCATTTTACATGTTCCAATCATGACAAGCTCACAAGTAATTATTTAAAACTATAAAAATTTCCAGTCCCATCTACATCATCAATCTTTCTAACTAGGTGTTTAGTCAACCAAAATTAGTTACATGATTTGGATTGAGAAACACATGACTTAGAAATTAAACATAAACTAAGTATAAATTTATTACATTAATACTTAAATTTTTCATCCAAATGATAGATTAGAAACTTAAAATCTATTGAAAATAACATTGGTTCAATTAAGGATAAAAACAAATTATATAAAATAAAAAATAGATTGAGCTATGAACGACATTTCAGAACTCAAGGACCCTTGCTAGAAAAAAGAAAAGAAAAGTACATGTCAAACGTATTTCCAAATGGTGTGTGTACTAAGTACGAACCTCATAGTTGCATTCAGTGCATCAAATGTTGAGAAAGATATGGCATACGGAAGTTTTGCATAAATTTTTCAAAAACAAATCTCTCTTTTGTACGATTATTGGAGAGATGAAAAATCAAAAATGGTATTTCGCAGACCGAGACATCCTCTTTTCCTCCATTGTACAAATCCTGACCCACCTCTCTCTCTCTCTCTCTCAATGAAATAGTTGTAGGGCAAGCAATGGGACCGACCTCGTATTTCTTTTTTACCTTTCAATCTCAAAAGCCAGAATCAGAGAATCAAAATTATTGATTGTTCTTCAAGAATAATAATAAAAGACCATGCAGTAATTAATAAAATATTAGCACAGGAGTACGCGTAATGCAGAGCAAGTACGTACAGTAAAAGAGAATGATTGCATATTTTTTGTAACTATTTCCCGTGAGCACGTCTAATGGAACTCAATCACACTAGTAATCATGCTCTGGCTGGCGTGTGTGCACGGAGATAGAGATGAACAGTTTCTGCTTTTTAACTCTTTTACCTACCGTCTGCTAAAAGCCTGTAATTATCAAACTTCTGATGATGGCTTCTCTATCTAGCAACTATATATATTGTGATTACGATCTTTTTATGACCCCCCCTTTTACTTTTTATAGGATGGGAAAGGTGGCATTGAGTGAGCCAAAGGGTTTGAAAGTTTAAGGCTGGTGATGTATGGGGGGAAATTATTTGCCGATACAATTATTACAGGATAAATAAATAAATAGTGTGTGAGTATTTTCTAGCTAGGACTTGATAGGGAACAAGGGAAAAGACAGAAAGCGCACGTCAGAAACAAGCCTGTTGCTTGGATCTTGGTTGTGGTTGTGGTTGTGTGGAGGGCTTCAAAGGAATCCTTTCTCATCCTCATCATCTCTGATCTCTCCCCTTCTCTCTCTCTCTCTCTCTCTCCACACACGCACACCCCAGGCTGCAGTCATGTTTTTTACATATTTCATCTCAGCGTGGTATGGTTTAGATTCAATTGATTCACAGATTCTTTGTGCTGCTAGTTTTGTTTAATCTTCTTGGACTCAGCAAATCGCTGAGCTAGCTAGCTAGCTAAGAAGCGAAGGCTTCTTCTAGTCTTGAAGGAGTTAATTTGGTGCTAATCCACCTAGCTCGGATCCTGTTTTATGTTTTTCTTGTCCATTTCTTTGTTCTTTTGTATTGTATTTATTTTCCTTCTTGTTAGCTTTCAAGTGGATGATAGAAAGAAAAGTGATGTATCATCATCAAGAGGGATACAGGGAGAATTAACGAAAGGATATTTATTCCATACTGAATATATTCTCAGAAATTCAAGGCAAGCTGGAATCAGCGTCTGTGAGCATGGTCTAGCTTATTACTTTCCATATTTTCATTAGCCTCACTAGCTTAGGGTTTCCGCACAGATCCTTGGGACGTTTTGAAGCATGTAAAGAGGTTAGTCTGTGGCTCATGAATGCACATCTTGTAGCCTGCATCATCATCATTCACAAAGTCATGAAATTATTTCTTTAATATAGAGAGAAGATGTTGAAAGGCTTGGTAATGGATGAGAACATCTCCAATTTAACTTTCGCATCTGGTGAAGTAAGCGCTTCTTCAGGGAGCAGAATTGAAACTGGTGCTGTACACCCTCAACACTCCTTTGATTCGACAAATCAACCCCCACCAAAGAAGAAGAAGAGTTTTCCAGGCAACCCAGGTTTCAAATCTTCAAGACCATCACATACATTTCTTGGTTGCAAATTAAAGTAGCTATATTATATATCTTTTTATTTGTATCTTAATACTGGTTTCGATTAATTTTATACCAGACCCAGATGCGGAAGTGATAGCTTTGTCTCCCAACAGTCTGCAGGCAACAAACAGATTTATATGTGAGATCTGTAACAAAGGATTTAAAAGAGATCAGAATCTTCAACTTCACAGAAGAGGGCATAACCTGCCATGGAAACTAAAGCAAAGAACAAACAAAGAGGTGAAAAAGAAGGTGTATGTGTGTCCAGAGATCACATGTGTGCACCATGACCCATCGAGGGCTCTTGGGGATCTTACTGGGATCAAGAAGCACTTTAGCAGAAAGCATGGTGAGAAGAAGTGGAAGTGTGAAAAGTGCTCAAAACGTTATGCAGTTCAATCAGATTGGAAAGCCCACTCTAGAATTTGTGGCACAAGAGAGTATAGATGTGATTGCGGCACTCTTTTCTCTAGGCAAGTACACTGTACAATTCTGTTTCCACTCCACTCCATGCATGATAAAGTTAAGATTCATCTTTCTTAGTCTTTAGTGATCTATAATTAAGCTTACTAGCTCTCCTTAATGATGATGTACTATGGACATGCCTCCTGTTTGTGTCAGATAAGAGAGTAATTAAGATAAAGAAAGCATCTTGAGTTTTTGACTTCTTATCCTCATAGTTTCAAAATGCTTCAAGTTTAGAGAGCAAGAGGGGGAGAGACTTTATTAAGTTAAATTATTATCGCTATCTTCAAAGTTGCTAAGATTAAGAAACTTTAATGGTTAGATCTACTGTGTCATTGTCCTTGGTGAAGAAAAAAAACGAAAATACAAAAAGTAGCTAGACACGAGATAGAGATAGAGAGAGAAAAGAAGTGGTACTTCGTTACTGTTTGCGTCATTTTAATGGTATACCTTTTTGTTTTCTTCTGCTTGTTTTCTGTGGTTACAGGAGGGACAGTTTCATCACCCACAGAGCTTTCTGTGATGCTCTAGCAGAAGAGAGTGTTAGAGCAATCGCTGTAAACCCTATTCTCTCCTCTCAGCAACCTGGCTCCTCTTCTTCACACCTGATCAATTTACAATCCCTGTCAGTCAAAAGAGAGCAAGATGAAAACCAGCATCTTCTTAACCCTAGACCAGAATATAGTATCCCACCATGGTTAGTTTTATCCACCAATCGGAGAAGCTGGTGCAGGTCCACCACAAATCATCCCCACCTCACAACTATTCCCAGAAAATTTTGACCACTCATTTTTGCAACATGGGAACCCTAGCACTAACCCTACTGTACTTCCTCCATTCCAGTACTCATCAACTGCTACCCCACACATGTCTGCCACTGCATTGCTGCAAAGAGCAGCACAAATGGGGGTGACGATGAGCAAGCCTTCTCCGTCACCTGCTGCCATACCTAGACCCCACCAAGGTCACATGTCTAATCAGAACCCTGGTTTCAGTTCCACGTTGCCAGCTACGTCAACAGCAAGTTCTGGCCTGTTTCTGTCATCACGTGAAGAGATGGGAGGTGGGTTCGGCCATGGGCTGGTATCTTTAGAGAATAAAGGTTCTGCTGTCACATCTGGTATCATGGAACATCTAGCTGCGAGTGATGCAGGAGGAGGGCATTCTTTAGAGCATGATATGATGAGTTTTTTATCTTCTGCGAGTAGGTTTGATGGTTCATCCTTTGATAGTGAGGATTTCAATGGAATGTTGATTCCAAAAAGAGACGGTGGTAATTTTCAGGGAACACTTTCAAAGTCAACAGAATCCCAATTTAGGAGGACTGATCATGACGTTCGAACCTCTACTGCTGGTAGTCCTCGTGGAGGTGGGAGTGATGGGTTTGACGAGAGATTTCTTGGGTCTTAAAGCATTTCCTCACAAAGACTGGCTCGATCACATTAACCCTTCAACATATGGGCAAAGGAACCAAAATCTACCACCACCTTGGCAAGGTTAGCAATTTACGGATCGAAATGCCATATCACCTGCTCCTCCTTTTTTCTCCTTCTTTGAAAGATATAGACTGTCCAAAGCCAGATATTTTTATGGCATCCTTATTGTTGTATGAACATTTCTAAATAATAGTGCTCCACCGTCTAAACTCGGGTTTGGAACCTTTTTCCCCTGTTTAATGAATCTTAAAACAGACAATAGAAAAATACATTTTTTATTACAATTTTTTTTATTTTCAAAGTTATAAGAATACAAAACAAATGAATCTATTTATATATATATATAAAAAATGAAATCAAGGATCGTTGAAAATTCAAGAGACTAAATTCAAGTATCGTTGAAAGACTAAACTCAAGTGTCGTTAATATTAAATATGCGTAATTATGGATTTTATAACACTTTCTCTTAAATGATCATATATTAAAAAAAAAATTGTCTCATTAAAATCTTGCAAAGAAAAACCCAATGGAAAAAGAAAACCAAGCAAAAGAAAACAAGTACAACATTTTTGTGTGATTTTCGAATACTTTAGAATTCAATTGAGGGTTTTATATAGATACACTTCAAAACCCATATTTAAGTATTTCAGTATTTTAAAAAAATCAAATTGTCCATTAAAACCTTGCAAAAGAAAACTCATTGAGAAAAAAAATCTAAGGGGAGGAAAAAAAGTATAATTTGCATTGATTTCCCCTCAAAAGTACTTGTCTTATGTTAAATCCTTAGGATCATGCATTCCAATATTATAGACAAGTTTCTTGAAAGTTGAAACTTAACTTGATATTAATTTTTTTTTCTTTTATTGAAACTCGTGAGTATAAAAGAATTTTGATGATATATGTTTTGTTTCATGTTCTTTAATGTAGCCTCTTCTAAGTTGAGTGATGTAGAAAACATTATCTTCAAATAATATTGTGGGACTATTTTCAATTGTTGACAATTCATATTTTCCTTTTATATGTTGGATAATTGATCTTAGCAATATTCATTCTCGACTTGCTTCATCGATCACAATAATTTCTAAATGATTTGATAAAGTGGTCATTAATGTTTGTTTGACAAATTTCCAAGAAATCATTGTACCACTATAGGTAACTAAATAACTTGTTTGTGATTTCTTTTTATGGGGATTATAGAAATAAATTGCATTTGCATATCTAATCAATTATGAATTTGATCCACTATAAAATAACTCCATTTTGGTTGGTGAAGTATATATTTGACTCCATTCTAGTGTCTTTTTGTGAGAGTGGAAATGTATCTTTCCAATAAATTGATTACAAAAGTTTTATTTGGTCTTGTACAATTTCCAAGATATATAAACGCTCTAATAACACTAAGATATGGTCCTTCAAGACCTAGAATTTCTTCATCCTCTTCTGGTGGTAGAAAGGGGATTTTCTTCCCATCAAGTGATCGAACAACCATAAGTGTACTTAAAGGATGAGCATTTCAATTTTCAAAATGTTTTAGGACATTTTTGTATATGTCAATTGATGGATAAATATTTATATGAAAGATATTCGATTTGTAAATCAAGATAAAATTATCTTTCTCAAATCTTGATCTCGAATTCATATTTCAAATCCATATTTTCCCTTTATATGCTAGATAATTGATCTTAGCCATATATATATTCTCGATTTGCTTCATCGATCATAATAATTTCTAAATTATTTGATGAAGTGTCCATTAATTTTTGTTTGACATATCTCCAAAAAATCACAGTATCTCTATATATAAATAAATAACTTAATGTTGATGAATGAAATTGAATAAAAAAAAAAACCTAATATTGGGTTAGTAAAGGTGAAGTTAAAAAATAACAAATTATTCCAATTAATAATATTTTGTAAGAAAAACAACGTTTCAATAAAGGACAAAATATAATCAAATGATATCAACTTGCTAAACTCGTGACTCGGGTCATGAGATCAAGATAATATCATAAAAAAAAGAACAAAATCATGAAGCTTAATTTTCAACCAATATAATGTCAAAGGATGAAATAAAAAATAAATCAATCAGAAAGTACTAAAGAAATAATTCTTGTCAATTCAGGTTATCTTGTTAAACTTGAGATCTAAGTCATGAGATTAAGTTAAATTCATAAGAAGCAATAGAAAAAAAACCACAAAACCCTTACTTTCTAATAAATCTAATGTTAAAGGTTGAAATTTAGAAAACAAATCAATGAGATCGATATATTATCCTAACAAAAATTTAAATATGAAGCATAATTCTCAAAACAATCTAATACTTATGGATAAAATTGAAACAAAACACTAAGTAAAGAAAAGAAGATTGAGCTAGCGAATGGTGAAATTGAAAAAAAAAACAATTCCAATTAATAATATTTTGCAAACAGAACTTTCAATTAATAAAATACAATAAACTATTGTCAACCTGCTAAACTCGTGATATAAGCTCCTTAAAAATAAACACAAGTGAGTTTACATCAAGTTATGACAACTACTAACAAGTATAACTTAGTGAATGATTAAATAAATAAGCCTAAGAAACCTCACAAACATTCAATATGTGGGCTTGGTATAATATACATAATATTTTCACAATAGCAACATATATAACAATTCATTGTCCATATCATTTAAGCATATTCTACCTTAAGGGCAACATATATAATATACAGTATATAGGTGGGCTGAATTTCAAATAAAGTAAACTTCTCTTTTCACAAATTGCCATAACTCATTTCTAGGTTATTCTCCAAAATCTACTCAAAATAAAAATAAAATAATTATATTTATATAAGCCAATTTGATTTAATCGTGAGTCAATTTAAAGTCTAATTATATTTAGGAATTAATTTAGGGTCCAATTAAAGGATTTAATTAAATACAAGCACTTAATTATATTTTTAATTGGTCAAATTAATTTTATTAAGGGCTTAAAAAATGAAAAATCAAGTTTAAGAGCCTAATTAAAGAGATTGGAATTTTCAAAGACCAAATTGATTTTTTTTCAAGTCAGTTGTTTGAAATCAGGGGCAAACTTAAAGATAATTTAAAGTTTAATGGACAATTGAGGGTCAAATTATATAAATCCAAAACCAATTACCAAAGTCAAACAACTGCGTGACATTAAGGCTACTATTGAAATTTTAGTAGGGATACAACTAGACAAATTTAAAAGTTTAAAGCTAATTAACAGCGCAATTAGAGAAATTATAAATTGAGAAACCAAAGTGAATTTGCACCTTCTCCCAAGTTATGCAAACCTAACTGCACTGTTTAATGATCTAAACAGTGCATGCACGTTGTTACAGAAGACGAGAAGGCAATTCATCGCTACACACAACGAACAATTGAAGGATTGCCTTCTTTCATCTTTAAATAGCATTTTAAACAGAGGAGAAAGGAACACAGAAAAACCCAAACAGATCCACACTCCATGTTATGTTGCTTCACCGATGGCGGCATGAGGAACCACGTGTTGCCAATGACGGTGGTGCATGAGCCGATGTGCCACCAGTTTCCAACACTACCTCCACTATTTGTCATTGTTCTTGGGGGTGGTCTATGTTGTAATTTTAGATGTTTATGTGTTTGTTTTAATTGTTATTGTTTTTTATTTCTCGTAAATGTTATGTAGTTTGTAAAATATAATGAAAAACTAATGAAAAAGAGAATGTGTGTGTGTAGCATTTTTAAATAATAAATAAATAAAAATATAAAAATTGCATTTTCAGAAAAGAAAAGAAAAAAACATGTTTTCGTGCATACAACCGAATTCTAAATTTTTTTTAAGCATACTTTTTATTAAAAAAAAATGCATCTTTTCTAGTAATTTTAAAATAAAAATGGGATATCATAACCAATTTATAATTATCTATTAGATTTCAGCCCAAAATATCAGAAATCTTTCAATAATAGTTTTGTTCGATATTAAAGAATAATAACTTTTGTGTTAAATTTCAGACCCTAGAATGGATACATTTCGACCCAATGAAGTAGAGACTCTCTCACGAAAAGAGATCTCTTCAAGATTTAAGAAGGACTAATAAATAAAAAATCTAACTTAGAAAAAACAATCAAATAACATTTTAGATTACCTTAGGTAGGGTGCATTGGGGTGATACGTCTTCCACTTGCACAATAAATCCCCTTACATAGACTCTCGCAAACCTTTAGGTTTTCTAGTGACTTTAGCAATTAGTGGGGACTCCTAAGAATTATAGTCGTAACTTTATGATTATAAAACCCTTTTTCCGAGCATTGTCTCCACTCCAGATATTGTGAAGTGTGAATCGCGAAAAAAACATCATCGCAACACAAATCATGTATAATTATGTGAACACAATATTTGGTCCAACACACATTTTAGTTTAATCTTTCACAAGTACACTTTTATTTAATAACTATCATCTAAAGTTTCCATCATAAACTTAGGTTAGTATTCATGTATAAATTCTTAAGAAAACAGCAAGCATATAAGGAAATTCTCTCTATATAAAAACACCTAAAACAACAAAATTTATGCATACTTGTTAGTTTAATCACTTAGTTTAAGTTTTAACACTTTGTCTTTGTTTTCTTTCTGTCTCTCTCTCTCTTATTCTTTTATAACCACACAATTTATCTTTGTTTTTTGTTCTAATAATTCTATTGAGTTCAAGCTCAAATACTTTATAACTTGTTCTTAGTATAGTTGGCTAGTGTTAGTTTATAGGATGGTGGTTAGATCTTATAACTCAAGAAATGAAAGAGAGATTTTGTACAAGAACACATCCTTCTCTTTATCTTGAAACCTAACAACCATGACAATGCAAAAACTTGTCATACTTCACCTATTTAATTATGTAAAACATGTCCCTATTTATCTACTTAAGTTGGTAATTTTAGTTTGAGCCTTTATTTTCTTTAGTTTTTTTAGATTTTACCCCTTCATTTTATTTAACCATACGTTATTTAACTTTTAACAATCTTATATATTTTTGCATTTCTTAATCTTTTAACACCTTATTACTTGTATAAAACATAATGTAATCATCAATTACAACTAATAACAATTTATATATGTTTTCTAATATGATTTGTGATAATAAATAAATCAACCATAAAAAACAACATTTTTTTTATACTTATCCTTACTTAATAGTTAATCTAGCATTGATATATCAATTAACCCTAATAATGAAATAACCTTTATTAAGAATGCAAGATTTAATTATGTGATAACAAAAGATCAAGATAAATGCAATTGATTCATAGTAATCAAACATGCACAAGGAATTTATCTTAATCAACACTTCAGTCTTTCAAGTAACAAATAATCAAACATGTGTTCAAAAATTAGAGACTCTTAAAGCTGATTATTCATATATTCAATATAAAACTAGCATTATATTTACCAAAAATATATGTTGCACATTATATAAAGTTTCAATCATCAATCATCAAGTTTAACCATAGAAAAACATAAGATATTCATGTATTACAATATTTCCTAATGACAATTTAAGAACAAGAGTATCAAAATTTTAAAAATAGAGAACTTTCCATAGAATTTTTTATTATCATAAATTTAGAAAAAGAAAAAAGAAAAAATAAAGTTTTTACATAATAGAAAACATTTTTTTCTCTAAACAAACTCCCACTTTTCTTTTAGAATTAGGGTTGTTTTCTTAAAGAATTAAAAGATGGAAAATTTTCTTGATAAATAATTCATTATCATACTTTTTTGAGGTTTACTTATACCAATATGACTCTAATTACTGATTAATTGACTTTGACATTCTAGAGAGGTTTCCTAATCATTTTAAGGTACCATTTCTATGTCATTAATAAGCTTCCATGTCACCATCAATTTCAAGCCTTATTTTAAAGACATTATTCTCTCATATGGAAAAGTTACTAAGCCTACCACATATGGATGGAAATGTTGAGACGAATAGCTTTCATCCCAACTTTAATCATTTCAAAATCTTACATGTTGCTTTATATGTGGTTTATAGAGTACATGATGGTCTAGTCTAGCATATTTAAAATTTTTAACTCGATGTTTTGTCACGTCTTCACAATGGTTGTTAAAATCGCGATTTTGACACGATACGAAATGGGTTTCTGAAACTCGGATCTTAAAATCATAAAATCGTACCTGAATTTTTCCGTACAAAAATCGTAAAATCACAGCTAAAATCGTGTAGGTAGAAAAATCATAAAATTATAAGTAAAATATTTCCGAATACAATACATCATAATTATGGCCATAAAACTTCATTAGTTAAGGTTCATACATGATTTAAAATAACTTAAAAATAGATTACAAAACAATTACGTTCATAGAATTTCATTAGGTAAAAACTAACAAATTTAAAACAAATATTCTGCTGGCGTGTTATGTAAACTAAAATCAATCTCATTACCGTCATCTTCCTCTCTATTTTTAATACATTCATCAAAAGTATTACAACTGAAAATATTATTAGTAATACTACTGGTACCAACACCGATATTGATAGTACTAGCTCTAACTCCAACAATTTATTTTGATATTAACACATAAAAATGATCTAAAAATACTAAAAAATATATAATTTAAAGTAAAAAAATAATAAAAAATTTAATTATAAATAAGATAAATTTGACTTTACTTGATTTTATAAATTGACTTTTAGTTTATAGTGAGGTTTGGCGTGGTTTGGTTTTGTTTAATCTAGTTTTTTTTTTTGTTTGGTTTGTTGAATTTTTTTTTTATCTAAAATTTGAAAGTATTTTTAACTTTAAAATAAATTAAAATATTTTTTTTCTCAATTTTTTTTTATATATATAAAAACATCAAAATCATTAAAAACTATTAAGAAAATAGTAATTTAACATTTTTTTTCTAAACCAAATATATATTTTTAAAACACATTAAAAAATAATTTAAAATACAAAAACAAACATTTAGTCAAAACTTGGGTGGCATGACTTTAGTCTTTCTTTGTCCCTGTCACTATTTTCAAAAAACTATTCATAAATATATATATTAATAAAATTAAAAAAAAACCCTACAATCACGGTAAAAATCAGCAATGTTTTCATCTTTCTTTGTCCCTGTCAGGCTGTTACCATTTTTGCCTCATTTTGATCTCCCTCCCTCTCTACCTTTCTCTCCCTCCCTCTCCTCTCTCTCAACTTAGTGTACAATGAAACGATCTCTGCAACTGTCGTTTCTTGATCCGTCGGCAGGACGAAGACTAGAGAGATACAATCAGAGGCTTTGAAGGTTTGAAAAATCGTCGACATGTCGTCCTCGGATTTTGACTCGTCGTCTTCTTACGGTGGCGACTACAAAAACTTTTGGCAAATCACCCGTGAATGTAAGTTCAAGCTCTACTTCTCTACTCGGATTTATATAGGTTCAGTTTTGAAAATGAAAGATTGAAAATTGAAATAATTAAAATGAGTTAATTCAACCCCGAAGGCTCGAACCACTTAGGATCTTAAAATCGGACCGATCCAGTCCGATTTTACGATTCCGTACGAGTTTAACCGAATTTGATCCCAAATCGATTTTTCTACCCGAGTTAACAAGATTTGATGAGTTTACTTGTAAAATCATACGATTTTGACGAATCAACTCACGATTTTGACAATCATGGTCTTCACTAAGCTTCTTCACATTTTTATATATTTGATTTATACTTTGGATAATCCTAATCTCATGTCATGAAACTAATATTTGTATTTTTTAGCTCCAATGACTCATTCCAATATGTTCTTTATAGTTATTTGCTTAAAATTGTGCTGAAAATGCTCTCATTTACACTGTCTTTGAAGCATTATTAAGCACAAAACAAAATAAGTAATTATAAGACATAGTACATCCATAAAAGACTAAAAAGTAA
Organism: Salix viminalis; assembly: GCA_029228465.1. NCBI lineage: Eukaryota > Viridiplantae > Streptophyta > Magnoliopsida > Malpighiales > Salicaceae > Salix > Salix viminalis. The sequence continues at coordinate 9,720,270 of CM055443.1, forward strand.
GTGACGCAAGCATTGTGATCATGGAATAAAAAACAAACCCAAAACAGTTGAATATCAGGTTTGAAATCCTGACCCAAAGGTATCTTTATACCTAAAAACTACGAATTTAATTATTTCCTTTACCTTCCTTTTTTTTTTTTATCAAATATGAGTATATTAAAGATCAAAGAGTAACCATGCTAGGCTAACTAGCAAGTTTGCTTATATATACAGACCAAGAAGGGAACACGCTCCCGAACTAAAAAGAACTAACAAAGTTGTTAAAAATAAAATTTACATAAACAAAATGAACAACGGGAACATGCTCCTTAGAAAAAAGGCTATAATTAAAACACAAATAAGAACATCATAGAACCATGGGTGCAGAGATCCACTAAACAGACAAGCTTGAAGGAAACACGATTGGACCACCAGAGAGTAGTTAATCCTCCACTAAAAGAATTCAGGGCTCTATCACATCAAAATCAGTGGTCTTTTTCATAAAATGAAAAACTATGAAGAACATCACTTCAACTGAAGTGCAGATATTGTCAAAAATCCCTTTATTTCTTTCTTCACATTGATGCCTAAGGAGGCTTTTCGTATTCTAGATTGCGTGTTATTCCTCTTAGAGGATAGACCCCTAAGAACACTAGGAAGAGACTTCATCCTCCTATGGATATTCATTAATGGAAATAACTTTCTTCCTCTACAAATAGGATGTCCAGTCACAATGGAAGAACATGTGATGATGGAAGTAACAAGAGGATGAAAGAACATGCGATGGATATTATTTCATTGATGAACATTCGAACTTCATCCAGGAAATAATTTTCCCTCACAAACAGGATGTCTAATCACAATGGAAGAACATGTGATGATGTGTTCCCTCTTCCTAATTGCAGAGAACATAATTGGCGTCTATTGAAATGAAAGTGGAGGTGATCTTTAGTTTTAAGCATGACCAAGACAGCAAGCCACAAAATAAAATTGCAACTTTGGCATAGACTAATGCTCCTAAGCCACTTTTATCCCAATGGAAATTTTCAAGAGGTCGTAATCAAGTTGTTTAAAGCTTTAAAACCACGGGAATCTTCCCGCAACACAACCAATTAAACATGTTTCCCATATATCACATACAGTATCAAGATCCGCTTCTAAGAGATTACATTTCTTAGGAGCAGTAATTTTCAGAGAAATGAAGTTTGGAAGAATTAGTGGAGTTACGGTTTGAAGCAAACAGATTGTGTCATTGGTCAACAGTAGGAGGAATGGATTTAGGGTTACCTACATTTTTGGTAGTAATCTTTTGAGGCTGAGCTTTAGGAGGAGACATGGGATTATCTATAGCCTTTAGCATTGTCCCATTTAGGTCTCCATTATGGATCTCCGACATTAACCACTAGGTATCTCGGCATTGTCCCCTCAAAATCCAAAATTCAATTGTTGTCACCAGATTCAGTTACAGATTTTCTTGGGGTCCTCTCTTCCTCTTCAGATTCCTCTACACAAGAGTATTCCTCAAGGAGAATATTGTCATAGCTTGGGGGGGTGATTCCAGTTTCATCATGAGAAGGACAACCACTTCCCAAGCATAGGTGTTGGCTGTCTTTAGGAGAGGTTTTGATTTTCTCATGGCCATAAGTCGTGGACTAGATCTACGGGGTTTGGTCAGCTGTTACAATCAACCTTGTTTCTGGTGGGTATGGGTTGATGGGGGGATTTATTTTTGTGTTTGTTTTTTACCATGGACAGAAATAGCAAGGGGAGAAGACTGTGAGTAAGAGGGAGCTAGGAGAAACCTACCTCGTTTCATTTCCTTTACCTTTAATAGTAGTTATGGTTCCATATCTAAAGTTCATTAAACCATCATTTAAGAATTTAAAATCTTAAAATGATTTTTCTCTCATGAAAATGTCTAGAATAACCACTATCTAAGTACCATAAGTTGTTCTTTATAGTTCTTAGTGCTGTGTGCACTACTAGATATATTTTTTTTAACTAACCATTTATTTTTTTTTATTTCTATTATGTTAGAACTTTCAGCCTAATTAGATTTCTCACAACCAACTCATTTATCAATTTTACTTTATATAGTATATAATTAAGACTAAGTCAGCTTTATACTCTAGATTTTGATTTTAACTTGCAAATTTGTTTCCTAGATCAAAATAGTTTTTACATGTCATTCAATTCCACAATGATAATCGGTACAAATGAACTTACCTTTTATCTTACTTTTAATGACATTGTTTGATTTATCTCTATATATGAAAGGTTCCTTACCTTTAACAAAGGTAATTCATTTGAAAGAGGACGATACAAACATATTATTGATAGAGTTTCCAATCATTTCATATCATATTCCTACATGATGGGTACTTACCCTTTAAGTTTTCAATATCTCATCAAGTTTTTTTGTGTTGCTAATAGTTCTTGTGATTATTTGCACATAATCAACTCCTTCTCAAGTGCTTTGATTTTTTTTAGAGATCCAGATATCTTTACTTCTTATAGATTTAGAGCTTTTGCCAGATTGTTCTTTCTCATTCTCTGTATCAATTTGTTAAACAATTTATTGTTCAACTTCTTGACTTTCACAACTTCTTTATATAAATTATTATAAGCTTCCTGCAAGTTTAGTTCATGATCGACAATAACAAAAGTAATATCAGAATCACTATAATTACATTAGTCTAATTTGTGTCACAACCATATTATATCACAGCAATTTATTTCATGTTCATAGATCTATTACTAGGGTTACAATGAGCAACAAAAACAAATTCAGTATTAAATGATGAGTTACAATTTCATATTCATCATTTATGGTTACATTAAGATCTTTTTCTTTATTTCTTTTGAAATTAAGACCTTTATTTCTTAAATGAGCATATCCTGAACATTCAAAACAATAAACTTTTTCCTTAGATTCAGTCTTAATTTTACTTTCATTTTATGACTCATTTCTTTTGACAAAATCAATGACCTTTTGGTCTTTATCAATTTTATTTGTCTTAAACATTGATTTTCTTAATTTCTTCTCTATAGAAGATATATCTTCATTATTAAGATTATCATTAGAAGAGTAGTAATGTTTTTTTCCTAAAAGATTTAAATACTAAGGACTTATATTTTCTTTGATGAAGTAATGTAAATTCATATGTTTGTAAAGAACCTACAAATTATTCAACACATAGAATCAAGATCCTTGCTTTCTTTAATGATTGTTACCTTTGGCCAAAACTTTTCAAGTAAGGATTTTAAGATATTTTTCACTAGTTTGAAATACTACAACACAATTCTTTTATGTCTATATTACCTTATTTGTTAACACAATGAATAATGTTATGTCTTTTATTGTAGTAGCTTGCTAGTACACTTGACAATCTTCAAAGTGTTGTCATCGTAACTATAACATTCAGTTGCTAACAATTCACATACAAAGCTCCCTTTAGGAATCCTAGACTCTTAAAATCTTCAGGGACTAATCTCCTTAAGAATTTACTATATAATATCCTCATATGTCAAGAGTATGTGCTATGAAATTTTATGTAAAATCCTTGGCTGACACACTTGCTTCAATGTAATTTATGTTTTTTTATTCTAAAACTCTCTTATAAAACCTTTTTTTTAGACTTAACATTTATTTCTATACATATCTTATGTGATAATGATGTAAAAATTTTATCTTTTACATTGATAACAGACTACTAACATGTTTTATAAAACCACTAATAAATTTATCTTCTAATAATTTTTTCTACTCAATCTAAACTCATCTCTTATAATTAAACTAATTAGATAATTACAGATAAAATAATGCTAACTACCTCGATAAAAACATCTCTACTAATCTAATACAACAAAATAACATTTACACAAGTGTCTCATAGTCTTGAGCAAAATAATAGAGATGTAGGACACACTTTGAAAATTTTGCTCAAAACTTGTATTTAATGCTATTGTAATGAGCTATGTTTTTAGATATTGATTTTCTTAAGGAGTTATGTATTTTTGAGCTTCAATTTATAATTTCATATTATTTTTTTTTATTATATTATAGATTCTTAGAGTATGATGATTGAATATATATATATATATATATATATATAAACATACACATGGATAATTATGTGTAAGTGGTGAATTAGCATAAAATATGATGACTGTGATACATTAAGTTGTAACATGATAGGTCCAGGATAACTAGACAATGCATAAAATATGAATTTTTTTTGGATATTGAAGTGTAACAGGTAATAGTCGATAAATTGAGATTTCCTAGTTTATGGGAGACTATGCTAAAATTTTAATAGATTCTTGTAAAGCTAAGCTTATATATGTGTACAAAAAAATCACCGTAAAAAATAGTAATTATTAATGGGAAATAAAGCTTAAAATGCATGAAAATTTTAAGGATTTTACATTCATATTTTGAGTTTTGAGAGATATTGGCATAAGTCACAACACATTTACTGTCAATATGCTAGAAGATTCTTTGGCTTGAAAATCTAATACATAGATATAATGTGATTTATTTTTGGAAGCTTCCAAATTTGATGCATGAATTTTAATTGAAAACATCATTTTCCTAATTATATTAGGACTCTATTTTATTATTTAATAGTTTAACTAATTAGTCGAATTTTATAGATTTTATTAGAGGATAATATTTAAAGTAATTTTTGGAGACTTGGTAGGCAAAATTTTACTTGACAATTCTATAGCTATTATTTTTTAATGGATTAAAATTTAATGTCAATTGAACATCATGAAGGCTCTACTATGTGAAAATTGTATTAGTTTTCTAGTTGATTTAAGATTATTTTTTCTCATTTATTTAAAACTCTTGTATTTAGATTTTTATTTTATTTTTTGGACCAAAACTTGATTTCAAACTCTTAATTTGTTTTTTTCATTAAACAACTCTAACTTATAAAAGAATTGACGAAGCTTTATGACATCTTATATACTCTTATTTGCATCTCTTTATTGGCATTGGGATATGAGTTTTTTTGTTACTCCAGTCTTGGTGCCTTCTACAAGGTATCGTTGTGCCAAGCTCAAAGTTTAAGTTTTTCTTTCTTGAGAAAGATTGATTTGATTATGGATTCATAAATATTTTTTATATACATGGGTGCACATCACCCAAACTCCGGTGTTATTTTCATTTTAATTCATGGTCCTTAAATTCTTTTGTTTTTGTCCAAATTATCATACATATTATATGTAAACTAGAAACCTACCATGCATATTATCATACATATATATATGTGTGTGTGTGTGTGTGTGTGTGTTAAAAAAACTAAAAGTAGAGAGGCTATGATACTTGCTTGTTGATGAAACTCATAAGCCTTAAAGCTAACAAGTAGTTGTTGTCAAAAAAAAATCATGTATTCTTATATAAGGCTTTATTACTCTTTTTTTGGTATAAAGGAATTAAGTCAAAAAAATCCCTTATGACTGAAACAACTATACTTTAAAGTCAACAAAGCAAAGGATAAGATAAATCAAAACTCTCTATAAGGATAGGAATCTAAGCTCTAGACTATAGCAATAAGGAAAAACAAAAGGGATTAAAGCTATAGATAGATGTGTAGGAGAGAAGCATCTAGAATATCTTTTCTTCCATCTCTATTCAGATTGATTTTTTGAGCCATATCCAAGTCCTCCAAGCCAAGCCTGAGGTGGTGAGCATCCATGTATGGGTCAAGCTCATGCTACTTTGCATATCTCATTTATGATCACTTAATTTTCTACTAAATAAACTATAAAAAAATTACCATTTCTTTTCTTCTACTTAGGATGGATAATTTTGGGTTTCATAAAACATGTCATAATCAATTTAGAATTTTTTAAGATTAATTTATATTACAGAATATTTTTCAACAAAGTTCTAACCAAAATGAAGAAATTGCATTAATCATAGAGGGCTCCCCTCGAATAACCATATTCTATAAAACAAATTACAACAGTAGCAAGTGGCTGATAACATAATGGGTGGGGGAAAAAAGACAGTAGAGCGTTATCATGTAGCTACATTTCAAGCACGGCTCATAATTCATATACAAGGATGATATCCTAGTCTTCACTCTTTATTGTCCGGCCATAAATGATGTCTAAGCTATATAGAATACACGATATATAGGAATATTTCACTCAGGTTCTCTACGTTGCTGACATCTACTCAAAACATTACATCATATATGGAGGGCTCCTCTCGAATATCCTCCACATTTCGTGTATAGAAATGTTTTAGGTCGAGGGATTTTCGGTGATGATGAGCTTACATGGAAGGCACTCATCATGTAGTGTCTCCAAGAGGTATGATATGATGGTATAGGATTTGTGATTTGTATAATATATGTTGAGTTCAAGTTAGAAATGTATATTTCTTGTAAAAACTGGGATAACAAAAGATTTTACTTGTTTACTTGAACTCGCAAAATACATTTTCTAAAAAGCGGGGTTTTACTTGCCTCCAAAATTAAAACTCATCATGTGGCGATGCCAACCAAACAAACGTGCTCATACTTTCACATGCATGTAGCTTTCGGCTAAACTTATGTGTCCACGTGTAGCTTTGTTGCTTTCGGCTACCACTTGTGTGTTCAGCATTCTAACACGCATGTGCGTGTGCATGGAGGGATCTGTGGCCTTGTTACGCTTGTGTTCCGACCTGATTAAGAATATAAAATCTGATTTTGGTCTGAATCTTCCATTTGGATCATGCCAATGATGCAGCTTTTATAATCTTGAGAATCTCTTCTTGTATGATCATCACTTACAAATCTAGGAAAACCTTGAGGGATGGTGATATGTTCGCACCACCGCCAATTTCCCCACTCCAAATTATTTGTAGAAGAAACCTTCATCCAGTCCTTGTGTACATGATGTGACCATATTATTTGATAGTTTCATTCATATTTATATAGTGTTTTGCATATGTTTTGTGTATTAAATGTCTTGATAATCTTTGTTTTATGTTTTGAAGGTATTTTTGAATGAAAGATGCAAAAAGGAGGTAATTGGAGCTATTTGACAAATTTGACCTTCAACTGATGTTTTGTACAAAACGGAAGCTCTAAAGATCAAAATGAAGTGATTCCAATGGCATTAAAAAGATAACATCCATAACTTTCTGGAAAGCTAAGGCAAAATAAATAAAATAAGGAAGAGCATGGAAATCGCAGCCTTTAAAATCAAATCTTGCAATCTGCCAATGTAGACCTTTGTCCATTCCAACTTCAATATCTGGAGCTACAGAATTCCGATTGATGCAAAATCAATTTTGTGGGATTCAGGACACAAAGATATATAAACGCTCCAAATGGAAGCTCCAAATGATGTGTTATGAATGATATATGAATTTTACAACAGACAACTAAATTCTGTCAACTTAAGGAAGGACTATTTTATAAAATAGATACTAGGGTTTCTAACCATCTATAAAGGAGGAGAGGAGCAAGGAAGTTTCGGCCAACAGCAAAGAAAACACAAGTCTTCCTCATCCCAAACCCTAAATCATGTTTTCTTTTATCTTTTTATTTAGTTGTTCAATAAACATACAAGGCTAAACTCTTTTGCTTGGTTGCAAGGATACGGAAACCTTCATATTTCAAGAACTGTGAGATCTATTTTTACCTTAATTTTTCAGTTTATATGATGAATATGTTTGTGATTGTTTATTTAATTGCTAAGAGCGGACTCGATGTTATTATTGTAGACAATGTATTGTTAAGTTTGATATCAAAACTGGAGTTGTAATATATGAACTTGTGAAGCAACTAAGTTAATAATTGTAGCAGATCTACGTTATTAATCTTAGAGAAAACATTCAATCGAACCAAACATATATTGAGAACATTTATGTTTCTTAATTGATTAATTTATCTAGTTTTTAATGCTTCCATTGAATCAAATTACTAGTGCAGACACTGTAGTTCTTTGATGGTTAGAGTAAGTTATACGGCGGATCCGTTAACGAACCAATTTTAAGAAGAGATAAATATTGAGAATATAAATTGATGTGTCGTTTCCATGATCAGTTCTAATTTCTTTGCTTTATTGATAAATTTCAGTTTTATATAATTTTCGCTTAGTTTGCTTTAGCCTAGCCTAGACAACTTCAACCCCCCCCAATTGCATAACATATAGCACAAAAATCTAAACTAAATCGTTCTCGTGGGATCAACCCCTTGCTTTCTCTATACTATCTTGTTTGATTTGTTTTAAGCTAGGATAATTAATTTATGCGACCACAACATCGCAACAACGCACTACCACTATTTCACATTTCATTTCAAAACTATTTATAAAAAACATTAAAATATATTTTTTTAATTTTAAATTTAATGTTTTCATATTTTTAAATCATATTTATGTGTTAATGTCAAAATTTATTTTTTTTTAATAAAAAATATATTATTTTGAAGTATTTTTAAATAAAAATCATTTTAAAATATAACCTCAATCATACTCTTAAAAAAGCACAAAGATGTTAACATGAAATCCATGTTAGTGTATGAAAAGTCAAAATGAAATATATTAGTCGCCACAAATATAAACACTCGTTATATTTATACATATGTTTTTATTTCGAAAAAAATGTTTTTCAATGATTTTAATATACTAATATTAAAAATAAAATAAATAGATAGTATCAAAACAGTTAAAACAGATCATGGCCCGATGCCCTGTTCACTCAAGAAACAAAACACTATGGATGGTTACTGCTATGCTCAATTTTCAGGTCGGTTTATTCGGTCCATTCGATCTGCTGATTTTTTTCTTTTTGGCATAGTGAAATAACAAATTTATCCCTAAAAAAAAGACAAAATAAGGCCACTAAATTGAGGGGCTCGACGATAATTGCACCATTTAGGATCGGCCCGGTCCGGTCCCGGTTCGGCTAGCTGGTTTATTCATTTTTTAATTTTTCTTTGCACAATGAAATAACTATTTTTCCCTTAAAAACAACTAAACCAAGGTCTGGCCGAGAAGAGTGTCCTAGTAATTTACCATTTTTTTATTCTTTTTTCCGCCAATTTACTGTCGGCGCGTCGCAGGACGTTCCCGCCCGCACGCATGTTTTTGGTTGCGTGTGCGGCGTCTTTCGGCCCAAAAATACCCAACCGGCGTCTAGAATGATTTTTATCCATCTTCTCTTCCCCTTGGTGTGGCGAGTGTTGGTACACGGTGGCCAGAGACGCGTCAATGGTCGTTCGATTTCCCCCCATCCCTTTCTCTCTCATGCCTGTGCATGTTGACATCAGTGCATCTATTTTTTGTGATATTTCATTTCATTCCCTGAACTTTCAATTTGTTTTTTATGGTCCTTATTGCTATTATATAGGTTTTGATTTGTTTTAATTTCGTCCTTGAATTGAAATTGATTATATATTGTAGTTTCATTTAGGTCCTCATTCTTTGAATTTTTGGATTGGTCTGGAATCCTTAATATTGTTTTTGTATTAAAGTTTTGATTTATTTCAATTTTATCCTTCCATGCAAATTTATTATAAATCCTTAATATTTTCAGTATCAAAGTTTGATTTTTTTTTCAATTTTATCCTTCCATGCAAATTAATTATAGATTTCAGTTTTATTTCGGTCCTAATTCTATTAATTTTTTATTATTATTATTTAATTTCATCGGTATCAATGTTTGGATTTATTTCAATTTTGTCCTTCAAATTAAATTTATTACATTTTTTTATTTATTTTATCCTTTATACTTTTAATCTTGGATTTTATTTTAGTTCCTTTATTTTCTTATACATGTCTCTTACAAAGTTCTTATTTATGTCCATGTTTATATACATGCTCTTAGTTTTTGTTTCCATTTTTTCTTTATTTCCAATGTAATTAAGTTTCTCTATTTGATGTCCAAATTTTAATATGTGGTGGTCATCATTTGAAAAATAATAATCATTATAATTTCTCTTTTTTTTTCTTCAAGTCAAATAATTTCTTAAAATCTAATCATATTTATTTTTATTTAGTCTTTTTTTTAATTGTTTTTTTTTATATTGTTAGGCCTAGAATTTTCTAATTATTATAGATATGACATTCAAAATAATAATAATGATTATTTGTTAGTTTTGTTTGTTTTGAAATATGTCAGACTATTTATATTTTTTGATATTTATTTAATATTAGCGTCTTAAAATATATATATATATAACCTAGGTTTTTTGGGGAAAACAATTACTATCATTGCTCTGAAATAATTTAAATATAATAATATGAGTATATATATATATATATAGGTTTTTTTGGAGAAAACAATTACCATCATTGCTCTGAAATAATTTAAATATAATAATATGAGTAATAAATCTTATAAAATAAAAACAATTATGGAATTATTTTTTGTAACAATAATTATGGTCTCAAAATTTTTTTTATTATTTCCATTGTTATTAAGGTTTTTTTTAAAATATTTACATATTAATTTGTGTTGATTATCATTTTAAAATTGATATTTTTTATTTTTTCTCTTTGTTGTTTTTTAAATTCTTTTTATTGATCTTTCAAGTCATTTTTTTTTAAATCTACCTTTTTTTTGTTTTGTCATTTATTTAGGTTTTTGTTCTTATAAATATGTGAGAGTACTTATATATTTTAATCTTTTTTAATATTAGCACCTGAAAATATATATAGAGAGAGAGAAAAATGACCAAGGATTTTTAAGGAACAAAAAAATAATATCAGTGCTCTTAAATACTTTTAATATAATAATATGAGGAGTAAATCTTATAAAAAATATATTTTAATTCTAATTACGTCCTCTTTTGTTTAAGCTTATTTCTTATAAAAGTTTTGATTCTTGGAGTTTAGATTGTTTTTGTAAAAAAAAAAAATGTATAATATTTCATATTTGATATTACTAGGGAAAAAATGCAACTTACAAACAAAATGGATAGATAAATTTACCCAAGTTATCTACAATTAAAAAAAATACGAACCACTTCCCTGCGTTTCGATTACACTGTTCTTTTTAGGCAGAAAAAAAATTTATTTCTAACAAATTTGATCTATTACAATTTTATTAATCAAATATTAAAATAACTAATTACAATATATAAAAAATCAATTCATTTTTTAGATAGAAAAAAATCTAGCACAGCATGCGGGTAAATCATGTCGTTTTCAGCTAAAACATATTATACTGCTTTACGGTGATGAATGAGAATCACACTACTTATAAAGAAAGACTTAGGAGGGCTTGTTGTTAATCTTGAAAGAGTGGGACCCGCTTGAATTTCAATTTCATGGGTCTTTGTACTCCTTCGATCCATGGTTCAGGTCCATTACGCTTTCTGGATTTATGCCAATCCCTCCGTTTCCTGATGGTAATTATATTGGTGGTCTCCATTATCTGATGGGCGGAGTCAAATTTGTTAACATGTTAAAAAAAATGTGTAATTTAAATAGTAGATTCAAATACATTTAATAAACAAAGTTTTATTTAATTATTTCATAAAAAAATAAAAAACCATAATAAATCAAATGAATTTAAAAAAAAAACGATAATGATAGCATGACACAAAAAGACCATTTGAAGTAAATTTGAAAAGATTCCTTGTCAATATTCTCAAAAGTTTTCTACAATCTTACTAGTTGAACTAAATGGAATTTAATAAAAAAAAATGTCAATAAACAAAATATTGAATGAAAGGAATAAAAAAAATACTTAGTTTTAAAAGAAAGATCAAAAAAAAATCTATGTCAATTCTGGCAAGTTGACTAAACCCCGCAACTCATGTCAAGAAAACATGATAATCCAATTGACAACAAAAAAAAATTAAGAAATTAAACTCTCAAACCAACTCAATATTGAAATGAACAAAACTAAAAAAAATGATAAAAAAAAACATGGGAGAGAAAAAAGACTAGAGATAACTTGGGTCAATGTATTAAACTTACGATTCAGTTAATGAGATAGAAATAATCTTAATAAATAAATAAAATTACCAAAATGGAAAAAAAACAAAGGACCATAATAATAATAAATCATTTAATCATTTTGGATTGCTATTATAATCCAATTAGTTATTTCTACGAGGAGCTACATTAACTTTTCTTCAGATACTTGGGTTTTTATTTAATTAATTTAATTAGCGATGAGAGAATCCTATGGAGTTGGTAATTTTTGGACATTTACGTTGCACCATATTATTATGAAAGGATTCCAAGAAATTAGGAGGGTGATTAAAATATTACTTTCCATTTTTATCTAATAGAACTGATTGAGAAAATAAATATATTAAATTAATGTGAAAAATATATTCTTAATATTATCCAAATAAAAATGTAATCTCACTTATTGCACAAGTGTTGTGTTATTGAATATCATACATGTAACATAAACAATAACACAAAATATATTCAGAACTCCATAGGATCTAGTTATACATATCTATAATTATTTAGAGATTTATTATCTAAAAATTTGAAATTCTCTAGTTTTGAATATTTTTTAAGGTTGAGTTGTTGTAAACCACGTGTCATCTAATTGTCTAGCTTCTAACCATAATTCACACAAACTCACTGGCAAAAAATCTTCTAAATCCCTATTTACGATAGAAAGATTGTTATATCTATAATATTGGCTCTCTATTTTGTAACTTACATGGTTGTTCTATCTAATTGACAACCACTTAAAAATAAGATGCATAACTATATATTTACGGAATACTAAAAATTATATAAATGGAAAAATAATTGTTTTTTAAATAATATTCATATGTTATTTAAGGATAACTTTATAAATCTAATCAATCAATTCTCTACTTGATTATTATAGAACTAGAATTATAATCTCTTAATTAAATATATTTTAGTGTTTAATTTCAAAGATTATTTTTCAATCAAATCACATTTGATTAATTATTGTAGTTTAATTTTTTACTAATGGTTCTTAAAGTGTATGACCCATTAGGATCAAAACATAACACTTTGTCTATAAGATAACTTAATAATCTCAAACGTAAAGATCATTTGTCTATTAAGTGAGTTTTTTTATAGATACAAGTGATATCTCCATATAAATTTTTTATGTGGGTCAGTTCAGTGTATATGTAGTATGACAAACACATATATATTAGTATTTAAATATCACTTATATCTTGACTTATAAAAATCATTGCTTTTCTTTCATAAGAAAAATAATATAATATGTATTAGACTTTACGAATCTAATAAATATCATGGTATTAAGAGAGCATTGACAATGAATATTTAGGAACAATACTTTGATGCAATAGGAATCCCATAATTATATCTTTTTTTTTGCAAAGTGGTTTTTTTCTCCATGAACTTTATGTTTACTCTAGATTGATTTATCAAATATTAAATTCATAAATTAGATATAAATGAGTATTAAAGATAAGTTATATTTTTAGTTTAATAAAATTAAATATATTTCTATATAATAAAATAGTTTCACGTGTAACCAACTGATTGACTACAAAACATATAAACTAATAATAAGTTGATCCAAAAATATTACTTACTATCAATTCAAATTAAAAAAAAAGCAATTTACATATTTATATCCTTACATATTTGAAGGAAGCATGAGAATAATGTTTCAAATATATTTTAACATATATTAAAAATCATATCCTTTCATTAAGTTTAATAATTAAAATTTAATAAATATAATGATTAATGTAAAAGAACATGAGTAAAATGTTTCAAATAATAAACTCTAAATGTGATTAATGTATTTATATTATAGAGTAAATTGAAAGAGATGGGCATTTTCATTATAGCTCACCTAACAAAACATTGTGGATTGCAATATTTATTTTCAACAATGCATTTTTTATGTCATTGCATTCTTGACATTTTTAATTTTGCTCTCCCATATTATATTGCTATGGATTTGTTTTTATATTTATTTGATCTTTACATTATCTTGCATATTTATATAAAAAAACAAATTTGCTTCTCTCTTCTCAATGTAATTTGTGAAGAAATAGGTGAGAGAGAAAAATAAAGAGAGAAAAAGAGAAATCTTGGAGGCACATTAGAGCTCGATAAATAATATCATTGACTCCATAAAAAAGATCCAAATAAGACAAACTCAATTACACAAAGAAAGATCACCATTGAGGACTAGAAGAGGCTCACACAAGTCATTCAAAGATCATACATGAAACACTCTCGTTTTGACTAACTTGTATAATCTATTTTGATCTTTGTTGATGATTTTTTTTAGTGTCATTGAATTCATCTCGTAAAAATCTTTATAACAATGCTGCCGGTTTCATTATTAAAATTTTGATGTACTCTCAATATCTTCTACTTTTTTTTTATCTTTATCTCTTTCTCTCTCTTCATTGTAATTAATGCATTGCTATTTACCAATTTAAAAGATTCACTAGCAATAAATGTAGCCATAAATATCTCAAATAGCTTCTTAAACTGTATTATCTTTTAAAATATTTTTTATTCAATAATATTTTATTAAATTTTTAATGTGCTTTTTTTTTCATAAAAAAAAAGTTCAAAAACTTTCACTCTAGTGATTTTTGATGTCTAGTTTAATGGTGTTTTTTAAAAGTATTTCTTACTTAAAAATACATTCAACATATTTTTTATATTTTTTTTAACATCAACACATAAAAATCATTGAAATAACACTAAAAACTATTAATATTATATTTTTTTAATATAAAAATATTTTTAAAATACATTTAAAACAAAAATCATTGCCCTAGCCAAGTACAAAATTCCATCATTTCACTCAGGCCGCTCTTCCCCTTCGTTGTTAAAAACAATGAAACCTTCTTAGGGGTTGAGAGAAGTTTTTAAAAATATTTTTGAAAAAATTTTAAAAAAATTATTTTTATTTCTAAGCTTAAATTAATAAAATTTTATGTTTTTAGATTATTTTGATGTGCTGGTGTCAAAAATGAGTTTTAAAAATAAAAAACATAATTTTAATGTATTTTTGAATAAAAAACACTTTAAAAAATAACCACAATCACACTTTCAAACAGACACTTAATATAATCTCAAATTTTAATGATAACTATGACTGACTTCATAATTAATTCACACTGTGGCGTGGCCTCGGGCTAAGCAAAAATAATTAGTTTAACTTACACAAGTCGCCAGACACCAACTTAACTTAAGTCCCAAGTCAATAATTACCCCATTATTAATGCTGTTTTCGAGGCTAGATTTGGTAAGCCTCTAGCTACAACATTGAGTTGCCTTCCTCGGCGATTTAGAAGTATTTAGCATGGGGTTTTTAGTGTAATTTTAAAGTGTTTTTATTTATATTTTAAAATATTATTTTTATTTTTAAATTTGTTTTTAATTTCAGTATATTAAAATAATATTAAAATACTAAAAAAGTTTAATATTATATTTTTAACTATCGTAATGTTTTGTTTTATTACAAACTAACGTTGCTCAATGAACTACTTGTTTAATATATTTTATGGTCGATCGGTTAATTATATGTTATATTATTATACTAATATAAATATGTATTTATTATTGATAAAAATACATTTATTTTTAATCTTCATATAATATTATATTAATGTATCTAATATTTGATTTATGAATCTAAAGTAAAGATAAAGTTTATGAGATAAAAATTTATATTTATACCAATATAGTAGGAACCTAATGAGTCATTCACATTAAGAGTTATTAGTTGGAAATTAAACTTGAATGATTTAATTAAATATGACTTGCTTCAAATATATTTTAGAAAATTAAATAGTAGAATATAATTAAAACATGGATTGTACTTTCTAGACGTAGAAAATCAAGTAAGAACTTGATTAGTTAATTTTTGAAATTATCCTATATTAATAATATATTGATATTATTCAAGGGATAAATAGCTTTTCTATCAGTGTGTGTATATATATAATATTATATTTATATTATTTAAAAAAATCATATTACTAGTTTGGTTATTGAGAAATGCTCTTTAAGATGTTCCATTAAAATCAATAACGTGTCTGCAAAGTGAGAAAAAAACCTACAAGTCAGTAAGTCATAGAAAGGGAAACGAAAGACGTTGCTTAGAAAGATTCCAACTTTTGGTCAGCTGTTAGCATCCCTTCCTTGGTACACTGTCCCTCTCTTCTCTTCCCTTTACATTTCCTCTCTTCACACTCTCCTCCCACGCAACTCTCTTTTGCAAACACTTGGCTGAAAAAGAGAGAAAAATGTCAGACAAAGTCTTCCCTTCTTCAAAACCAGCGACCAATGGCACCGCCGCCGCCGCCGCAAGCAACCCACCGAACGCCACAGCAAACAAATCCCACCTATACAACCCTACTTCCCGCCCACCTTACCGTCCTCAACCTCACACCCGTCGCCATCGTAGCCGTAGTGGCCGAAACATCTGCTGCTGTTTCTGTTTCTGGACAATCCTCACCGTCCTCTTGCTCCTCCTCCTCGCTGTCATTACTGGTGCTGCTCTTTACATCCTTTACAAACCTCACCGCCCTACCTTCACCATCACCTCCCTACGCATCCACCGTCTTAATCTCACCGCCTCTGCTGACTCCTCCGTTTCCCACCTTTCCACTCTTTTTAACCTCACTATCATTTGCAACAACCCCAATTCACATCTCTCTCTAGACTATGAACCCTTCACGGTTTCTGCGATATCTGATGGCAATGGTGTGTTTCTTGGTAATGGTTCTTTGCCCGCTTTCAGTTTGGGTAAAAAGAATCAGACAAGTTTTAGGAAACGTTGTGGTTTCTGCGTCGAACGATCTTGACGTCGATGCACTAAACTCCCTGAGATCGGATCTGAAGAAGAAAAAAGAGTGCAGATGGATCAGTCATGCTGAAGATTGAGATGGATACAAAGGTGAAAATGAAGATGGGTGGACTAAAGACGAAGAAGGTTGGAATTAGAGTTACTTGTGATGGTATTGAAGGGTCTATACCGAAAGGTAAAACACCATCGGTTGCTGTTACTACGAAGTCTAAGTGTGAGGTTGATCTAAGAATCAAGATCTGGAGGTGGACCTTTTGAAGTTTTTCATTCTCTCTCTCTGTGTGTTTTCTTTTCCTTGAATTTTTTGTGGTTTGTAAACTTTTTGAGAAGCATGAAAGTGCAAGTTATGGATTGCGAAGAAAAAAAGAAAGATAGAAATTTGAGTACGTCTTGAAAGTGAAGAAAAGGCGATGAAATGAAGAATTCTTGAGAAATATTGATTATATTTTGGTGATTCAAGTTGATCTTCTGTCATCTTGGGTGACGTATGTTCAATAATTTGGCGTTAATTGTTACTTCTCTCTCAACAGTAATAATCCATGTTCATGATTTGAGGTTTACCAGTTAAGTTTTGTGAACACCTTGTGAGCACTAATTGTGGAGCTCTCTCTCTCTCTGTTCTTCTCGGTCGAAGGTAGTTGAAGGTTTAAGATCCTTGCAATGGCGATTTTAGATCTTTCTGCAAGCTTTTCGTCGACAAATAATAAATGTTATGTCGTAACACACGAGTAGAAAATGACATTGAAATCTGGAGTGTGGTTCAAGATCCAAGGCATGAAATAATGGGCATTGCCTCTTCGTAAGTGTGTATCTAAATCAATTCAGTTGTTTTACCATCATTAATAACCCGGAAAATCTTTTACAAATTAACAATAATAAAAATAAAATTTTAAAAAATCAATAATAGATATGAATTACAATACCTAATCTTGGAATACAAAATATCAGTTTTTTTTTTCTTTTTTTTGTGTGTGTGTTTTATTTAGTTGTCGTGCTTGTTGGATTTGTTGATTAAAATTTATTTATTTATTTATTTATTAAATCACACAATAATAGAAATAAAAAAATACATTAAATTGATGGAATCATATATAAATTTTTTTTTATGAAAGGTTGCACATATTATAAACAATATCTGAAAATATTTTTATTTTAAAAAATAAGGTTAATATATCTAAAAGATATATATATATATATGAATCATAATAATCTTTTCAAAAACTAAATACACACAATACTATTTTTTTTTAAATCTCTATCCAAAAATGTTAAATAAGAAAACAATATATTCAAAGAGGGGCTATATTAATTGGAACATAAAATTAAAAATAATTTCAGGAAAAAAAAATTTAAAAAAAAGATGTCAATTAAAAAAAGGAAATATTAGAAGACAAAAAAAGCAATCTAGATGTAATGGCTTAACTCAGACCATGCAATATGTTCTTTCTTAAATTTATATTTAACTTTTAAAAACAAACAAGAAAGACAAAAAAGTTAAATAATACGAAAAAATCACAGAGAAGCAATATTAATTATAACATAATCTTATAAATTATTTTAGAAAAAAACATTAAAAAAGCCTAAGTGCATGGATGAGTCTTCAGACCCAACCTCATGTGCCTATACTTTTTTTTTATATATATATAAATAAGCGGACATCAGCCCCTATTTGTTTTTTTTTTCTTTTATATATATATATATATATATATATATATATATATATATATATATATATATATATGATTTATAATTCATCGATTTTTAATTCATTTCAATAAAAAAACATCCAACTAAAAACTTTGGAACACCCATAAAACCAACATATCAACTCAAAATACAAAAAAGAGTCCAAAAAAACAAAATCAAGTAGGAGTAAATTTATATTTTTGGTTTAGATATAATATTTAGGCAATATTAAAATTTCAAAGAATCATCATTGAGCTCCTGTCATATCATAGAGCCCGTGAACACCAAAAGATTTCATTTTGGTACGCTAACCATGTTTCATATTCAATTAAGATTAAATCGTTCAAAACTAAATTTCGAGGACCAAAATGTATTACTAAAAAATACACATGTTATGTTGTGTGAATAATATAGCTCCTAAGTACCTCTGCCAACGCATTTTAGTTTACACTTGCCATAAACCTGTGCTCTGTCATGGGGATTAAATTTTTTTTTATCTAGTTTTATCAATATAATTTTTTATTTTGTATTTTGATTTTTATTATTTTATTTTTTGGTTTAGTATTGATCTTTTGATTTTTTTCAGTCATTCTAAGATAGTTTTTAATTTTTTGTTTGTATCTATACACCTTTACTCTTAGTTTAGATTTTTAATTTTTATTGTTATTTTTTTTGTATTAAATGCAACTTGCGTTAAAAAACATAGTAAATTTAGTTTTGGTGGTATAAAATAAGAGTGAAACTCTCTCTTATGCATGTATAGTTAAACATGACATGTTTAAAACACCCCTGCAAGTAACTCTTCCGTTTTGTCTTATTTGAGGCTACAAAAGTTATTTTACTATGCACTAAAAATGTGAAATCACCAGGACACCTCCACTGACAATTCTTGTTTTTTGTCTTAATTGAGGGTATTATGGTTATTGTACTATGCACAGAAATGAAAAAAATTGAAAATACCCTGATACCATGATACTATTTTAAACATATTTTACATAATAAAATGAATATATAAAAAAATTAAATATATTTTTTAGACGTTCTACGCCGCCGCACGCGCCATCCGAAATGTGTGTGAGCTTGGAAATTGACGGCACGCTCGAAGATGCACCCATAGTACCGCGACAGAAAATATAATTAAAAATTGGTAAATTACCAATACACCCCTATAACTAACTCTTGGATTCTGTCTTATAGGGGGTATAAACGTACTTATACAACTCGTGGTGCGCGTCAGTTGACCCAGACACCCCGGTTATCAAACACATAAAGAGGTTCGAGGATTAGTCTTGGGGCGCGCAAGCTGACCTGGACACCCTCGTTATCAAAAAAAACATTTGGTCCGGGGATTAGTCGTGGTGCGCTTAAGCTGGCTCGGAGACCCCGACTATAAAAAAATATATAAGTGGGAAAAAAATATACCAATACACCCTTATAGACAACTCTTGGATTTTGTCTTATAGGGGTATACACGTATTTATACAACTCGTGGTGAGCGCCAGCTGACCTGGACACCCCAGTTATAAAAAAAAGGGTCCAGGGATCAATTATGGTGCGCACAAACTGGCCTTGACACCCAAGCTATAAAAAAAAACTTGGTCTGGGGGATTAGTCGTGGAGCGCTTGAGCTGACCCGGAGATTCCGGTTATAAAAAAATTGTATAAGTGAAAAAATAAAATAAATAGGTTCGAGGATTAGCATGGGGGCGCAAGCTGGTCTGGACACCTCGGCTATAAAAAAACTTGTTAGTCGTGGTGAGCGCAAGCTGGATTGGACAACCGATTAAAAAAAAAATAGTCTGGGGATTAGTCGTGGTGTGTTTAAGATGGTTGGAGACCCTGATTATAAAAAAAAATATAAGTGGAAAAAAAAAGTATAAAGAAAAAAAAACAGGGAAAAAAAGTACCAGTAGGAAAGCATTGTAACAAAAAAAAAAAGTAGGTCCGGGGATTAGTTGTGGTGCGCGTAAGCTGGCCTAGACACCCCGGTTATCAAAAAAAGAAAAATTGAGTCCGGGAATTAGTCGTGGTGCGTTTAAGTTGACCCAAACACCCAAGATATATATATATATATATATAAGTGGGAAAGCATTATAGCAAGCCACAATGTTTTGTGAGGAGATGAAAGCTGACCGGACACCCGATTATCAAAAAAAAAGGTGGGTTCAGGGATTAGTCGTGGTGCGCTTAAGATGGCATGGACATCTCGATTATAACAAACAAAACAAAAAAACAAAAAACAAATGTATAAGCGGAAAAACAAAAAAAGAAGTATAAACGGGGAAAAATATGTTTCAGGTAAAAAAAAAAAAAGTGTGTCCCGAGATTAGTCGGGGTTCGTATAAGCTGATCTGGACACCCCAGTTATCCAAAAAAAAATTAGGTCAGGGGATTAGTCGTGGTGCAATTAAACTGGACCAGACACCCAAATTATATAAAAAAAGTATAAGTGGGCGAAAAAATAAAAAATAAAGAAAAATATAAGTGAGAAAGAACTGTAGCAATCTATAGTGTTTTGTGAGGAGATGAAAACTGGCCCGGACACCCCTGTTATCAAACAACAAAAAGTGGGTTTGAGAATTAGTCGTAGTGCGCGTAAGCTGGCCTGGATATCTCGGTTATAAAATATATAAATATATATATATATAAGTGATAAAAAAAAAATATAACCAGGCAAAAAAAAGTATTTTAAACAAAAAAGTATAATAATAATAAAAAAGCAATAGTGTTTTCCCCACACTGTTTGCTTATATGTATAATAAGTAATAAAACGATTTAAGTCAAGGGGCAAGGAGGACGAGGATGTATTAGCTGTTTAAACAAAATGAGATCAGATGGTTACTTGTGGGCAAATTTCACTTGATTGATGTGAGATCTATACGTCCAAATTTGGAGCTACTTTTTTTTTCCCCTTAGAGCATTTTCAACAAAGGAGGTAAAAGAAAAGTCAAACAAGAAAAACTTTCATTTAAGTTTTTTTTTTTTTCTCTACAATTTGTACCTCCAATAGCCAAAATGCATCTTCTCTCCCGTAAAAGCTATTACTACTGTACTATATACTATTTGCAATTTTATTTTAAAAATATTTTTGAAAAATATTAAAGAAAAAATTAAGTGATGTAGAAAGAAAATGAAAAAAAGAAGTAAAACACTTCCTTCTCCCTTTCCCATGTACTCTTTAAATAGTTTTTTTTTCCCCCCCCAAAAAGTACATAGATTTTTTTAAATTAACATCTTACCTTGGAGATTCTCCATGAAATTATGTTTTTCCTTCTCGGGATATAGCACACCTAACCAGTATATTTATGGAATTTGTTTTTGCTGCACTCATTCATCAAGTCTCAAAAAATTGCAATGTTGTTGCGTAAACGTATCCACTTACACTCTTTTTTTCTGTCTCGTGGAAGGAAAGTTTGTTTCAACGGGATAGAGTTTGATCTGTTGAGATAGGAAGGGTACATTAGGTATTTTACTCCAGTAAAAAAATGCTATTATAAGATGCAACTACTTTACTTTACTTGTAAGTTAATGTAATTATTTTTTATGAAATATAATCATGTATTAATTACATAACTAGTATGAGTAGCTTATTATAATTAAATATAAAATTAATAAAGTAATATGAAAGTTGAGAGATATAGTTTTTAGCTCAAAGTTTAAACTTTTAAAATCAGAATTTATTTATATGGACATTTTCAGTGTTGGACTACTAAAATAATGATATTTAAACTTTGTTTTTATTAAAGATTCAAATGAAAATGATCACCAACATTTCAAGTTTTTGATTTTCTTAAAATAAAATTTCAAACTTTTAAAATATAAATCCAACATTTCAAATTTTAGGATTTTAAAATTTGAAAAAAAATACTCATCATATACTTGAAACAATTTTTCTTCATCATTCTCTTCTCTCCAATCTTTACTTTATTTACCTTAAAGTTCATCATGAATCATTCTAGTTTCAATTTTTATGATGTCTATGATTTTGATGATGACACTTTCATGTTCGTTTTCCTAGTTACCAAAACAGTTGTTGCTAAAGAAGAATTATATTATCAAACACAAAGAAAAAGGTCTCATGACTCGTTTCTTGGTTACAATATCATCAAATATAATATGAAAGAAAGGCAAACTAAGGCTATATAATGATTATTTTATGGAAAATCCTAAAAGTTTTGAAAGCCAATTTCAAAAAAAATTTGTGATGAATTCTATTTTTTCCTTCGGATTGGAAATACAATGGAAGTTCACAATCCATACTTCAAACAAAAAGGCATATATTGTTGGTGCTCGAAATCCACTACTTCAAAGCCCAATAAACCATCTTATATGAGGTTAACCCAAAATTACAGAAAACATTTTTACTCTAAACTAAAATAACCTTACTATAAAAAAGACTATAAAAAAACCCACAAAAACATACGCAATCTTCACGGTCATAAGGCTAAACCTAAGTTTGACCTAAAAAATCTTACCTATTACAAATATGGCCAAAAGGGTCAAAATGAACTTCAATTAGATGATGAAGTAATCAACCAAATCCAACACCTTTTCATTGAAACCCTTGAAACTGAATCCAATAATGCAGATACTTCTAAAGAACCCTTCCAAGTAGATGATTACTATTTATTTCCTTGTTTGATTATACTAATGATCAATGCTCAAAATGATTGTCATTCTATATTGTGTTTTATCCCTATTAGGAGATAGAGAATTGGGGAGAACTCCATTGGAATGGACAACAAGGTTAAAACTAGTTTTAAATTTGCTCTTGGACTTGTATTTCTACATAGCCATAGTAAAGCTAAGCTTTTCTATGGAAACCTAACACCATCAAATATTATAGTTGAACTCTTACAAAATGCTTGTATTTCAAACTCTACCAACTCCTATATGCCTTATCTATCTCAAAACAAGGCTTATAAAGCACTAAAAGAAATGTTCAATACAAGAATAATGTTAGCCAAAAATGTTTTCACCAAAAAAATACAATGTTTATAGCTTTGAGGTTATTTTGCTCGAGATATTAACATAGAAAATGCAAATAGAGAGGGAGAAACAATTTTTGTGAAATAGGTTCAAAGAGTGGCAAGAGAATAATGGACTTGTGAGGTGTTTAATTTTGCGATGTTGAGGTATTAAGAAATGAAAAAAGAGATCATCCAAAGACAAGCTTGGTATTAATGAATATGCTTTGTAGTTAATTGGTTGGTTACATGTAATAATAATTTTATTAATTTAAATATATATTTATTATTAAAAAAAATTATCTTCAATAAGCAATTATATTTAATTAATAAATCTAATATTTGATAAATGAATCTAGCATAAAGGATAAAGTTCATGAAATAAAAAATGTTTTATATAAGAAATTATAAAGTTTGTTATAATTATAAGATTCTTATTGCATCAAAGCATTGTTCCTAATTGTTCATAGTTGATGTTTTATTAAGATTATATTTAATCTTTAAATATAAAATCAATCAATTATTGAATTGATAATAAATTAAATTGTTTAATTTATTTAATCTTATTTTTATTTGCAATTACGATTTATATTTGGACCAACTTTTTAAGGAACCTAATAGGTCATCTACATATAAGAACCATTGATCATAAATCAAAATAGAATGATTAATCAAGTGTGACTTGATTACAAATAAAATTTAGAAATTAATTACTAAAATGTAATTAATACAAGGAATTATAATTCTAGAGTCTAGACATAGAAAAATCAAGGATTTGAATTAATAAATTTATAAAATTAGCCTAAAATAATATGGGTGGTATTATTTGAAAAAGCAAATTGATATTTTTCTATTTATATGGTTTTTACATTTCACTAAAAATAGATAGCTATGCCTTTTATTTCCTATGAAAAAAGGTGAGTAAAATATAGTACAATACAAAAATATCTAAAAAAAAACTAGCACTTTAAGGTATAACAATCTTTCTCTCCTAAAAGGGTTTAAATTTTTTTCATATGGGATCTTGTCATTCTTAGCGACTCTGAAGCTGTTTGACATTTGAACACCAGTATTTTTCGAAACAGAGATTGAAAGGACTCTGAAATTCATAAATCCAACAACCATCGAAAGGCACGAAACTGATTTACAGGTGCGACAGAAACTCAAGATACATAGTTTTTCCCTGGAAACTGTGCTCTATTCAATGACATTGCTAAACCCAAATGGCTAAATGAGACTATAATCACAGAACTGGGACACTCTCCTGCTAAGTTGTGTAATTCAAATCTATCAAATATGTCACAGTATGAATTTACTTCCTCGAACATGTCTCCTCTCAGCATATAACAATCAAAATTATAAGAAACCTGAGCAGGGCTGCTGCAGCAGTTTTCAGTCAAAATTATAATTCCTGATTGATTGTCTAGCTGCTCTTGTTGGTATGATTTTCCATCTTGTAACTGAAAACAGAACAGGCAAAACTTGCATCAGTAATAACATAAATCACATTGGTAAGAAGATACTGATTACCACCAGAGTAAAGCATCTTCCTTTTACAGTGCAGAACACGTTTACATAAATTGCTAGTTCTCAATCATATTTCATATAAATTAAATAATTGCTGCTCTGAAAATATAGTTCGAAGTTAAAACTTGGAGCTGAATTCATAGCCAAAAGTATTCTATGTATTTCTCCATCAGGAACTCAGTTGTTTGGACGATCTGGAACCAGCCTGGTCATCACCATAACTGAGTTGACATTTCCTCGAGTCTCCGTGTTGTTCTTCTTCCTTAGGTCAACCAGGGACCAAAGCCCAAACTCTGTAGCAAGACAATGCTCAAGTAGCCCTTTGGAATACTTGTCACTAACACCTACTGTCGCAAGTCCAAACCAATTGTTGATGGGAACCATTTGCAGAGGAATCAGTTTATTTATCCTCACTAGTACTGTAGCTCAGTAGTATTTACCCATGCATTTGCTAATGTGTGAAAATAATTAAACTGAAAAAAAAAGAGATTTAAAAAATATAATCTCATTTGAATTTAACCTGAGTGATTCAAACCAGCATTCAAAACATTTTATGCCATATAAATCTCTTTAATTAATCATATCAGACACAATTGATCGGATTTGCACCACAGTGAAATGAATGCATGGTCTCAGACTTTGCAAAGCACCGTAATTATCTGATCTTATATGCACAAACACAGATTAAGTAGGCAAAAGTACTCTTTTTTTTTTAATTTTGCACAAATTTTTATACTTTACTCTATTATCTTAATTACCCTTCATCAATTTTAATTTGGGTTTCAAATTTTTTAACATTACAAACACAATTCTTTCTTGTCAATTGCTTGACAGTACTTGTAACTATTATGATTATATATCACCCAATGACTCTTGACATTTGACAAGTGAAAACAGTAGAAAGGAAACCTGAATTAATTATATGCATGCACTAATCAAGAACATCAAAAACCGTCACCGCTCACATCATGGAGTGGTTGCTTCCCATGTACTTTTGAAGAGGAGGAGGATGGATGCCTTTCAGGTTTAACAGCAGGCTGGCCAATAGAGAGAAAAGTCCCTTGATGAACCCCATCAAACAGTTTAGTAGCTTGAGCAAAACTGGATTCTTGAAGTTGTTGAGGGCTCTGAAGATTCTCATACAAAAAGTTATAATCTTGATTAAGAGATCGGTCAATACTATTAGCACTACTGTTTTCTTGAAGAAAGTCCACAAATCCCACATTATCAACAACATTTCGGCCTCCAATTTGCTGTTGCAGGGTATGAAAACAAGCCACTTGAGCCTGCACAAACTCAAGCTCAACCTTGACAGCGTTAATATTCTGCAGCAATCTTGAAATGATGCCAGTACAACCACTAACAGGGTCTCTTACTCGAGCATTCGCTTCATAAACCATGGATGTGATAGACTCAGGTTTCTGTTCAGGGGTTGTTTTCTTGAGGTTGCTGACAATATTATGTACCCCAAAAAGCTTGTGTGCTGCCTCAAAATCTTTTGCTTTCTCAGGAGGAAAAAACGGGGCCAGAGGACAATCTGGTGTACATCTCCTACGTTGGTGCTTACAAGCTGCACAAGCAGGCGGTTTCATGAGCTAAGATCCCGGTGGCTTGAACTGAGAGAGGAATCAACGGGTGTGGAGGAGAAAAAGAAGGAAGAGAGGGTGGGAGAGTGGGAGAGAGTAGGGCTTAACTGGTATGTACGCAACGTACGATTTATAAAGATAGAGGGACGTGGCGTGGAGTACGTGCACTGCAGTTTTTGTATTTTGAAAATGAAAATGAAATTCATATTTGGGTTATCTTGATTTTCTTGGTTTGATCGTCTTCTCGCTTGCTCTGCTCAAATTTTGAAAACAGCTAGCGGTTTCAAAATACCTTATCTCCCAAGGAGGTATATATCAGGATTTTTGAATTTAGACCATCGTGGAAAACATGGAGTGCTCCTTCATGGGCACATTGTTATTCCTATCCCATCAGAACTGAAACTGCTGAAACTCGAACCCATGCATTATTTTATTTTTCTTATAACCGGGGTATCCGGACAGCTTACACGCACCACAATTAATCCCCGGACTCACTGAACATCCTGCAAATCCAGTAAGCATGTAAGGCAACGCGGGGATGACAGGCATGCATGGTGAGACTTGAACCCTAGTGCAGAGGAAGAAAAACAAGTCCCTTCAACTACTAGGTCAAGACACCACTTGCACCCATGCATTAATTACTTCAATTTATGGATGACTCCTGCTGAAAACTTTCAGATAAATGTGAGTGGTATAATTAAGGAGATGTTTGTGGGCAGATCCTTCTTGCTAAATCCATAGCTTCTTTTCATGTCGTATGCCCACATTTATTAATTAGCAGATATATGCATAAATGTGACATCGAAAAATCGAGTTCGAATTTTTTTTTTATTAATTTAAGGTGTATAGGGAATTAGTACAAGCTTTTTAAACCAAGATTGTCAATACCGTTCGGCGTCGTTCGTTTTTTATTGGAACGAACGCGTTTTGGTTTCTGGAGCCGCTTTAGGCTGTACTTTTTATAGTATATATATGTATATATATATATATATATATATATATATATGAAAAAAATTAAAATATATAACAAGTATAATTTAAACTCAAGATAAATTAACTTTAAATTATACAATACAAACACAAAGTCAAACAAACATAATCTCAAAATTAGAAACATCTCTAAAATTCCAAAATATTATGATAGTAAAATGTTCTAAAATAGAAAAAATATTATGATTTTGAGCCGGAACGGTACCGAGGCGTTCCGGCCAGAATTTAGCCGGAATTAAAACCGAAACAAAAACAACGTTGTTTCGGTTTTTTTAATGGCACGGAACATTCCGGCCATTCTGGAAGTTTTTGTTTTATGCAAGAAGAAACTAAACGGGGGTAGAGACCCCAACTACACCCTCATGATGTAACGAAGCATGCATGAACACTTATTATTTACCATTCACCTACATACAGAGCATTACTTGTGAATTAAGGCAATATTTTTTCCCCTCATCTTTTTTTTTAATTGCATCTTTAGGCCTCGATTGATTGCTAATTTAAGAAAAAATGTCAAGGAATGACAAGATTTAATTAAACACAGAAGGATAAAGTGAAGAATAAGATAAAATAAATAGCGAGCTTAAAATTTTCACTTTGGTTCTTTTTTATTTAAATGATTATTTTTTCGGCTTCTTAATGTTTTAAGAACTTAATTTTGACATGAAAATTTTATTTTATTTTTTAGTCTCTAGTTTGAGAAAAAAAGAATGACTGGATATGATTATATACAGAGAAAACCTCAATCGATATCGATTTCAATAAAAAATGAAGAAGATAATTTTAATGCCTAAAATGTTTTATTCACCAAGGTGTATAAAGCTTTTTTACGTCAAAATAAATTGAAAATTAATTATTACTAGGTCGTTGGCATGCGTTACACTGCGAGCTAGATCAATTCTTTTTAATGTATAAAAAATGTTAGGCATTATTATCATATTCTCTATTAGAAAAGAAAAATTAAACCTAAGAGTGAACTTGATGTGACTTAGTTAACTTGGTGAGGTCAAAAATAATATGGATAATCAAAAGGAACTACAACAATAATAAACACTTTTCAAAATCAAGCATTAATAAAATGGAAAAAATATTTATTTGATACCATAATAACTCAATGAAAAGAAAAGAAAAAACAACTCATGAAGATCAATATACAATAATACAACAATTAGCTAGTTTATCATCACAAAAACATAAGATGTCATAGGAAAGACTAATTTATATATATATATATATATATATATATATATATATATATATATATATATATATATATATATTAAAAAAAAACTCAAAACAAACAGCTTAATTTAATCATGTTTAAATTAAAACAAGAAATTTTAATTTTGTTGTTGTCACATATGAATCTTTTGTCCTTTAAAATCTAGTTTTAAAACTATTTCTTCAAGTAAATAGTAAGAATTAATTCTTATCATTATCAGTTTTTTAAATTAACTTTTTATTAAAACCAACAATTAATTTCAACCATTGTCAAGTTTTAATTAGCCACTATAAATAAATAATTAAATAATTAAAACAAATTTTTAACAATCATTATTATCTCTCGTAATTCCATAAGACGCAATCCAAGTGTCCCGGACGGTAAGCGGTACGAGCTCCCAATGAAAACCACCATCGTCGTCATTTTCTTGGCTTCTTCACAAATTCCAGACCACTCTCCGTCGCCTAACTGCCCTTGGTACCTCGACCGTACCATCAAGGAATGAAATCAACCAGAGGCCTCTATTTTGATACTCTCTGCGAGGCAGACCTCTGAAAAATTGCTTGGATTCAATGTTGGTTCTTCTAGTTTTTGCAATTCTCACCCCAGTCCAAAACTTTATTGTATTTATTTTCACTCCCTGGTTTGCAAGGAAAGAGAGAAAATCATCGAAAAAATAGCAAAGAGAGAGAAAATTTAATGTTTGGTCAAAATTTGATGTGAAACAAGATGCTCTTGGTATCAATTTGATAAGAAAAGTTTCATATATTTTGCCTTTTATCTTCTAAAAAAAGTATATTAATATTGACATTGGTTTTTTTTCCCCACTTGATTTTGTGTTTTTTGACCAATTTTGATTATCTTTGAGTTGAAAGATTGATTTTTTGAAGTATCGGGTTGTTCATTAGATATTTTAAATGAAAATAGAATGATACCAGATCGACTAGGTCAACACCTTGCTAACAAAGTTTAAAAATTGAACATGTTTGTTGTTGAATTTTAAATCAACTTAATTAACAATCCTTCGTAGTGGTGGGTTGATACTAGTGCTACAAAGCATGTATATATTAAGAAGAGGATGTTTTCCACGTAAAAAAGATGGATGGATGAAGAAAAAAACCTATACATAAGGAATCAACCTCTAAGGCTCTTATGTTTTAGAAAGTTCATATTGAAGATGACCTCTACAAAGTTTTACACCCTCCACAATGTATTACATGTTGCCAACATTAGAAATAACTTAATGTTTGTCTTATTGTTAAACAAAAATAGTTTGAATATAGTTTCTTAGAGTAATAAATTTATACTCTCGAAAAGTACTATATTTGTAGAAATGTTTTATCTCTATGATGACCTTTTTAAAATGAATGTAATTGCAATTTTAACCAATAACGAGAGCAATTATAAGATTGTCTCTTCTTCTTATTCGTTTGGGTCTTATTTGTTTGGGTCATATGTGTGTGACATGATAGATTAGGCCGTGCGAATTATAATTTTATGCAAAGGTTAATAAACCATGAATTATTACCAAGTATTATTTTTTAGAAAAATCATAATCATAAAAAAAGGAGTAGCAACTCATTTTTAAGTGAAATATTGAATTGTTTTTGAGTTTTAAACTAACTTTATTTCTGTATTTTCTTCAATTAGTTATAAATTTAATTTTGTAGGTTATATCTTATAAAAAGAAAAGACATCCAATATATTTTGTTTCTTTATTTATTCTAATTATTACTTTTCATTAATATTATATTTTTAACAAATTATTGTTTTTAGAGTTGATGGTGTAGCATTGACAAACTATTTTTTTGTCAAAATAGTGCTAAGAGTTAATAAAAATAAAACCTTAAGAATTTAGATGTGTCATTAATTAGATTCACTTGGATCATATATTAAAATTATAATCATACGGCTTTATATTCTTCTTGAAGTTTTCATATCTTCTATATATATCACTCCATCAAATATTAAGTAGCTTGTGATGTATTCTTTTTAAAGAGTATGATATAAATGACATCGATGTTTTACTATGTCCCTAGACACAGATTACTGTATATTTCAATAATAAATTATCATTTTACCCCTCGGGCCAAAAATTTAACATCGGAAACGGGGGTATTTTAGACATTTTCAATGACATGTTTGGTATTTTCAGATTGTTTCGGGTTTTCTGATATATTCCTTTTTAAATTGCACAATAAACCTAACATTTTACCCCTCGAAGATGACAAAAAGATGAGGAATAATTGGGGGTGTTTTCATTTTTTTACATATTCGTGCATAGTGAAACTACACAAATACCCCATAAAAGACAAAAACGAACACATAGAGCTGGGGACATTGTGGTACTTTCATCCTCAACTTTTTCATGATTATCACTGGATCCAGGGGTGTATAGGTAATTTAGTATTTTTATTTTTATTTCTTTTTGGAAATACTGCATGCACGTCGTATGGACATGCTAGTAGGGTGTCACGCGCACGCCCCTTTCAGGCGGCGCGTGTGACATCATTTTTCTTTTTTTGTGTTTTCTATTATTTTTATCTATTTTTTGGATCAGATGATTTAATAGTTTTATTATTTCTGCAATAATAATGATAATTTTAGTGACTATTATTTATTTATTTATTTGGAAAAATGTTTTGCTTTTTTTTTTTTATTCTTTGGGGCATTTTAATTATTTTAATTTTTTGAGCAATAATGTTAATAATAATTTTAACTGTTATAGTCATGATAATGACAGTAACGTAGGGATGAATTTTCAATGATATTTTCTTCTTTTTATAGATAGAAAATTAACTATTTAGTTTTGTTATTTGATTATTGCAGGTGTTTTCACAAGTTATATTTTGTTTATTGTGTTTAATTTAAATTGGATTATAAAATAAACTAATTTTAAAATAGTGACTTGGATAATTAAGGTATCTTAATCTTCTTGTTTTTTTAATAATAATGATAATTTTATGATGGTGATTTCATTGAAACCTACTAAACAAATAAGTTTATATCGATTTAAAATTTATATATTTTTTAGGAGACTTGCACTTCATAGGAATTTTGTAAGAAAATATTATTTTTCTCAAATTTTTATTATAATAAAAAAAATATCATATAATTAATATTTTTTATGATGAAAATAATATGATTTTGACGATGAGACACAGGTAAGTGGCTATATATATATATATATATATATATAACCATTAATGATGGTTTCAAATTTTTAAATTAAATATAGAATTAATGTACCTTTACATAAAAATAAGATGAGGTTATAAGGCCATCCCAAGCCTTCAATGAATTAGAATCAGGTTCTCTTTCTCCCCTCTGGTCCGGGCATCAAATAATATTTCACACTGCTTCAAAATCAGTCCCGATCCCCACCATCAAACTCCCAGAATTCCATGGCAGAGAAACCTGAGCCAGTGAAAGTGTTATACTGCCCATCATGCTCTCTCCCTGCAGAGTATTGTGAATTCGGGCCTGATTTCGAGAAATGCAAGCCTTGGCTCATCAAAAACGCCCCTGAACTCTATCCTGATCTTCTTAAAGGTACGAACTTTTACTTATTTATTTTTGTTTCAATCTCGAAAACCCGAGAAGACCTCTGTTTGTCTCCTGCTGCAATGAATGATTTTAAGACCCAAATTAATGATTTTTTTTCATTTGGGCTGGCAGAGGCTGACGAAAAGGAGGCTGAGAGGGTTTGCGGAGCAACTGCACTCAGTCGGAATTTCCTCATTTGGTGCTGATGGGGCAGTTTCTTCTGTTCAATCTGGTAACTTTTGGTTTTTATACTTACCCAGCATGAGATTTTAATGGGTGCTTGTGTCGAGAAACATTACACAGAGCATGATTACTTTTGTTGTCCAAAATTTTATCTTTTTGTTCATTGCCTTTTGGTTTCAGGAGAGACATCATCATACAAGCAAGAAGAAGTGAAAAGGCTTCCAGGTGGCAAAATTAAGAAGAAAGTAAGGTCTTCTTTGTGTGTCTTGGAAATGTTAATTCAGCTTTTCATTCTTTGATAGCATTGCAAAATGCAAGTGAAATTTCAATTCAAAAAGTTAAATTGTTTTGACAAGTTGACTAGCAACCATCATCGACATGCTTCCGTTTCAGAAATGAGATTGTGGCTTCCTCTATAACCTGATGATGCTCAATTTGCTTTATTGCATCTGATCATGTATGTGGCACGTTTGCTTTTTGTCATATTCTTCACCATCTCATGTCTTGGAATCCTAAACTGGCTTGCATTAGAGGCTTGCTTTTTGTTATAGGATGGCAAAGATGTCTGTGATGAAGTGAAACTGTAAGAGTGAAGTGCTTATATAGAACACATTTGTTGGATGGTTTTTGTCTCATTGAATAAAAATATTAGTGACTACTGGCCTTCTTTATCGTGAGATGATTTTGTGCTGGATTTAACTTTTTAACTAAAATTATAATGACCTTACATTACTGCATGACATTTTAATTTCACTTTGCATTATTCGGTATAGGTAAGACAAGAAGTTGTAATTGAAAAGGTTGTTCGCAACAAGCGCAAAAGTATCACCATTATTAAAGGGATTGGACCTATTTGGTAAGCCTTATGCTGTGCTGACTTCAAATTATTATACTGTGGTTCTGTGTGTTGATTACTAATTGCTTAAGTTACTGGTTGTATCTCTTTTGATGAAATATTTATGTTCAGGTATTAAATTGAGTGATGCTTCTAAGAAGCTTGGGAAGAAGTTTGCTACTGGAGCATCTGTTGTTAAGGTGCATCAAATGCCTCTTATGATTAACCAAATTCATCACATTTTGTTCCACTGAATGATAATTTTTTTATTCCTTTTTCGTTTGCAGGGTCCAACAGAGAAGGAACAGATTGATGTTCAAGGAGACATAGCTTATGATATTGTGGAATTTATCACAGAGACTTGGCCTGATGTGATTTCTTCTAGCAACCATTTTCTACCTTCTCCTTATCTCCTTGACATCCTTCTTAGTTGTCCTTGTTCTTCTAGACGTAGCATGTTTTTGAATTATGAATAAGAAACAAGTCCAAATTCAGCTGACCAAAGATTGTATTTGTATTTGTTTTTCCACCAAAAAGCAAGTTTTGAGTCAAAAGCTGATTTGTGGGTGTTTATTTAATTTTAATAGACCTTTATTTTGAAACCTCAACACACTCAAAACTATGGCTTTCAGAGCCAATCCTTAATAGAGCCATATACATATGCAAGTGGAGAATTCACTCTAAGTTCTGCGTTGTCTTGAAAGTTTATTTTCTTGCTTTTGAGTTGCATGTGATCTTTTTGCTTTGCCAACTTAGTTATTGCTTGATGATGATACTGAAGAAAGGTTTCAAATGTCCCAATTCTCATGGGGAAAGAGTCATGCAAGGCTTACATTCCACTGTTTTCCTTTCAGGTTCCTGAAACCGCCATCTACTTCATTGAAGAGGGGAAAAAGGTTCCAGCTGCTTGATGTCGGCGTTCCAAATGAAACTCAGATTGATTTTTGATTTCGAAATGGCCCATTTGTAAGCGCTATTGACAAAAAGGAACTTTTAGTAACCCTTTTGTTTGGATGAATTCACACAAGATCAAGAATGTTTAGTTGGGGAAAGAAAATGCAATGGAAGCATGCATCAGCGGAGCTGGAGCATCGTATATCTCTAATAGATCCATGAATATGGATTGAAATCCTTATATGTTTCTTTCTGTCATGTTTGTTGAATCTAACCTATTAAATTCAAATGGAATAGACATGATATAATGCAGATATATTTTTTCAAATCAGACAAGAAGTGATTTTGTGCCAGCTAGTGTTTGCTGACTAGGAAATTAACACTTTTACTCTGACGTCCCAACTTTGAAGAGCCACTGGAAGAGTCCTAACTCCTAAATATTGTTTTTTCGGTCGAAGCAGAATGGGAAAATTCGTCGTTCAGTGATAATATATCTATCTTGCTGGATGTGCCCATCAAGCGTCAAGTTGCCTGCATCAGCTGCTGAAGGTATGGCATGAGTTAATCTCAATCTGCTATTGTAGTTTTGGGTATGTTCCCTCCTTAAAAATTCTTACAAAATTATAAATCTGGCATGGATGGTACTTCTCTTACAGCTCGAATCCACTGTTATTATAATTGGAAAACCCATTAGTGTTTATTATTTTAATACTTTGTACTCTAAGGCTTAGGGTGTAGCTTGATGGTAGATGACTTGCGATATATATAACAAGTCTCGAGTTCGAGTCAGAGTGTTTATCCTTTGTAAAAGCCTGAGACAACCGGTGTTTTATTTACTTAGCTAAGCCTACAAAGTATGTTTTCCGAGAATGTAGTTTTCTCGCATCTAAAAAAAAACTTTGAACTCTAGTGTTTGTTTTCATTTTATTATTGTTGAAATGTTTCTGATAAAACATTTCAATATTTTCTTAATAAATATTAAGCTCCCTCATGTTAGAGCCAATGTTAATTAAACTTGGCTCAGTCGACCTTTCTCAACGCTGATGGCTTACTAATTTGAATCTTCTCTCGAGCTGGATTTCAAATTAAACCAGGTCAGAATTGACCTGTTGTGATCTAATCAATTTAGTTAGTCACATCTGAGTTTTTTTAAATAATGTTATTTTTTTTTAAAAAAAAACCCCCAAAATAAAAATTAAATCATATTACTGGCGGGACCATGTTTAATAAGTTGGATATAACTGTGAGAAGAAAACCAAAGTAACTTCTTAGATGTAGACTTTTTGGCACTGCGGCCAAACCACTGGTTTGGTGAAATTCATTTTTTTTTCATTTTAAATGAATATGTTTTGGTGTTTTTAGATTATTTTGATGTGCTGATGTCAAAAATGATTTAAAAAAACAAAAAAAAATATCATTTTGATGTATTTTGGCATGAAAAAACACTTTAAAAAGCTACCACAACTGCTCTCTCAAACAAACCCTTTAGGTTTGGTAAAAGGGTAAATGAACAGATGGTTTTCTGCTTTTGAGGGAACAATCAAGTTAGGTGTGGGCTAAGCAATTCTAATCCAAAAACCAAAAGTGTAGACATTGCCAACATATTTTATAGCATTAAGTAAAATCTTAAGTATAAATTTAAATTTAATTTATGCATTTAATGAAATAAATGTAGAATTATATATCTCAATAAATATTAAAAAGAATTGTTAATGCTAGCTAAAAGATAAATATATATTAAAATATCTAATCTAATGCTATAGAAGCAATTCAAAACATTTTTATTTAATTATATGGAAATAAGTATTTTTTATAAGAAAAGTAATAATTTAAATCTATTAGAAACAAAATAATTTGCTAGTATTTGCTTTTATTCAATATTTTTTCTATAAAAAAATATAAAATGTTGGTTCCATGTTATTTATTTAATAAAAATCAAAAGCAGTTAGAACAAATATAAAAGAAATTGGACTATTTGAAATAAGAGATAAGAGTAATGCAATCTTTTTGCAGAACACACACACTTGTATATGGTGTGATTCCTTTGTTTAAGAGATTAATAAAGGTTGGGAAGTTTTCCCGTATATATTGTGCACTAACTTTGCATTCCTTTCTAATTGTGTGTTCCACATACTAATATCTTGTGACAACATGTAAAACCTCTTGGATGTGGGAAACACTTAGTTGTAGGCAAAAACGAGTGAAAATACGAGGAAAAGTTGAGTTTGGTCGAGGGGCTAGCTGTTGTACAAGGGTTGAGTTTGGGCAAAAAACTTAACCCCGTGACATCGTGAATTGTGATGATCAAAAAACTTACAAGAGATTCATAATGGCAAGAAATGATGAATAACTTACGATTATTATTATTAAAACAAATAGCTTACTCGTTGAATATGAAGTTGTAGACCAATGCAAAAAAGATACAAAAGAATCATATTATGATCATAGACTTCAAATTTATTACTAAGATTAGGAAAGTTGAAAGCTTATTGGGTTCTTATGACTTGTTGGTTGAAAAAATGAATGGGAAAGATTTTAGAGAAAATTATTGATATAACAACAATTCATGTCAAAACTTGTATCATTCGTTAGAGGATAAAAGGGAAATCAAGCATAAATTTCAAAAGAAGAGTAACAATGATGTCTATAAACTTGAAGATTGCAATGCAAAACAAGAGATTGGTTACTAGATTTATGATAACTCTAAAGCTCTTTAACTATACATTGAAAGTAAAATAATAACCAATGAACTTGTTGAGGATAACAAAAATAATGATTATGAATCTAGATTTCAAATACTTAGATGAATAGGATAAAGACAATAATGAGAGTTCATTACTTTAAGAAAACATATAAGCTACACTAGCTAATTACCATAATAGAGTGGATCTTCCAGCTAATCTTATGGAATAATATGAGAGTTTGTTAAAGGGTTTTGAGATAAAAAAAAAGAAGAAGGTGAGTTGGTTGAGAGGAGATAAAAGAAAACAGTTCACTTGTGAAGAAAATAAGAGAAAGTATTGTGAAGAATGTATTTTATACTAACAAGCCTTTTAAAAAATAGTGTTTATATTTTTTTTTCTGCAATATTATATGGAAGTATCGTCCTTATATGTTTTTCTATTGTTGATTCGATGATGAGTCCTTTAAACCAGAAAGAGATGATGAAAATCAATTGGCATCAATAAAGGATACATTATAGGTGCCAATTAGACTAATCACAAAGTCTAAAACAAATAACATCCAAGAGAAACTTATTGGATTGATTTAGGATATATGGGTTAAAAAGTTATAAATATATTATACTAGACCTTTATATACTTTTTGTTTATGATTCAAGATAGGAAAACTAAACATCTTATGCTTTTCATGTATATATAATAGGTCTAATACCATATTTAGACAAAAAAATAATGACAAGTTTGAAATCATGATTGAAATTTACCAACAAACATGGAAATGTAAAAAATAACTATATCTAATATAATTTATGGATTCTTATAAGGCAACAATTTAATTAATTGTGTAATCCTTATTTTGCAAGGATTACTTACTTTCCTAGAATATCAATTAGGAAACAATCCATATTTTGCAAGAATTCTAAATACAACATAATAAAAACCTTATAATAAGGTCTAAACACTACTATGCAGGATTTACATTATTTTTTTATTTGGATTAGGATTTTTTTTATTATCATTTGGATTAATAGCCTTTTATTATTTTTTTTTAGTTTTATGTATGATGTTTTTACCTAGTATATAAAGGGTTATTTTGCTTGTATTTAAGGTTTTTGTGTGTGACGAAGTCGCTTATATTATTAATTCTTCATTGAGCTTTTCTTGGACGTGTCAAGTATCAATTGTGTTGTTTTTATACTTCCATTTCATGATTTCTTATAATCATAGGGTTGGGGTCTTTTTCATCTAATAACTTTGGTGAATTAGTTCAAGTAATCATTGTATCGGGTTCTTTAACATAATTTGATTTTGTAATTCTTAGGTTATTTCTTTCTTATGTGTGGGTTCAATAGTTTTTATCATCTAAATTTGCATCACTAATCTTATCCTTTATTATAATTTTTGCTTTAAGTTGTTTATAAATAGAAATTTCTTCTTGCTAGCATTTATCCCAAATTATTTCTAATGAAACTTCAACTTGTTAATACTATTTAACACGTCATGAGTAGCAAGGAATATAACCAACAAAAAAAAATGATTGATTATAATTAAACTAAAAGGAGTATAGCCAACAAAAGAATGAGGATTATCTTTAATGAAAATGTTAAAAACAAAAGCCTAACACAATGGAAGCTTGGAAAAAAGTTCACAACATTAACAAATAGCCAACTAGGAAATGAGGTTTATTGTTTATATGAATATTGAAACCTAACCCATTTGATGTAGTTATTTTGATAATCCTTTGTTAAATCCAAAACCATTTTAAGGTTTATGTTATCTCAACAAGAAAAATATATTCACGGGCCTTTGAATTTGTCGAAACTCAAAAAACACTAAAGAGGGTGTTCTTTCAACATCAAACTAGAGCATATAGGAAATAAACAACACCTAGTTCTTGTAGTTCCTAGAATATATAGGTCAACATTTATTGTTATAAATTTGTTTTATAAACATGTTTAATAGATATAATTGAGGTCATATTAAAAATAGAGTTCTCGTCTTTATAGAAAGATGTCTTGTTTCTTTAAATTCATTGATTTTATTTAAGAGTATAATTAAACAAGATGATATCATTAGAATTTTAAAAGACTTGTTATGATTATTCCAATTGTACTATGAAATGAGTAATAAAATCTTGAGTACAATGAATTGATTCTTAACAATATTATTTTTCTTATTTGAATATGATAACAAGTAATAATTTTACTTTACATTACACTAATTTCAGTTTAAATATGATTTTTTCCCATATATTATAAGATCTTTGTTGATTCAAGTGTTGCCTTAAATATTATTCAAATATATATTAAATAAGAATAATATGATTTTTTGTTTATAATTTTTTTTTGATATCATTTGCAAGTTCAATTATTTTTTATTTGTTATGTAAAATTATATGAAATCTAATCTAAATAATTCTAGCCTTTGGATTACACTCAACATTTAACTTGATAAAATATTTGTTTAACACCATGTTTCGAAAGCATTTTAGAAAAATGAGAATTTTATTTTTATTCTAAAATTATTTATTTTTACTATTTTAAAACTATTTCGATATACTGGTATCAAATTTCTTTTTAAGAAAAAATAATATATTTTAAAAATCAACATCAAGCACAAAACCACATCCTACCAAAGAACTCATTTGAATGAACTCGATTTAGGGTGTATTTGTTTTTTCATATTCAGTCTAAAGTCTAACTCTATGAAATTAGCTTTTGTAAAGGACACTACTACACACACACACTATCACACAAATGTTTTTCACATCACACACATACATACTTTATATATATATATATATATATATATATATATATATATATATATATATATATATTGTTTTTTAAATATTGTAGATTAATAATCATAACAATAAAATATAATTAATAATTCAAGTAAATTAGATATTTATTTTTATTCTCCCATTAAACTACTTGCAATGTCATCAAGAACGAAATCGATACTTGAATGCCTTTTTGATCCCTTGCTAGTTGATCGAGGAACAATATCTGGTAATAATATCATTAGTAACAATATCGCGATCTAGTTGTAGAGATATAATTCCAATGCCAAATCCGGTTGCAAGTTTTTTTATTCATAATCAATTGAAAAACAACAGGGTTGTGGAGTGAAACGAAGTCATGCGCCTTTGTCTTTCATCAAGACTCATCTTTATCTACATACTTTTTTTAAATATATATTTTTTAAAAAATAGATTGGGTCTGACCCAACTAAATGGGTCGGCCCAGCCAAGGTGGGCCAAAATGCCCAACTCTATTGGACTTGGGCTGGGCCGAGAGGAGGTCGAGCCTAAGTCCAGCTAAAAAGAGTGAAACGGTGCGCTGCACTATTCACGTCTTCTTAAAACATGAATAGTGCAGCGAGAAGTTGTGTGAATTAATACACGTCAATAGGAGCGGTCGGTCAATGGTAACGAGAGGCTCAATTGTCGATGTCGATGGGTAGAGGAGGTTGAGATGGTTCTTCCTATGATGGTGGTGTCGGAAATAGTGGAAGGGAGGAGCATCGGAAGCTTGTTGCTGCCGTCGCTGCTTCTACACCGGGGCTTGCTGCTGTCGTTGGGGTCACGACAAAGCTTCTGGTGAGGATGAGAAGCTACCGGTGCTAAGGAGAATGATGGTGGTGCTCTCTAAGAGCTGCCTTTGACTATGGAGAGAGAGAGAGTCACTACTGTGAAGAGAGAGAGACCACCGGTGATGTGCCTGTTATTAGTGTTCTTTCCACTGTTCAATTGCTTCATGCTGCTACATGAAATGCAGCAAAATGAAACACAGAAGCTTCAAATTTAGCTTCTTCTAAACCGTGGTTCAAATGTTTTTTTTGGTGAATCCCATAGCCATTGAAACTATGTTTTGAGAGAAACCAAACCAAAGTTGTCAATACCGTTCCGGTTTTTCGATTGGAATGGAACGTTCCGGTTTCGGAGCGTTCCGGCGTTCCGTTTCGGTGTCGTATATATATATGAAAAAAAATAAAATATTAATTTAACAAGTATAATTAAAATTCAAGATAAATTAACTTTAAATTATACAATACAAACACAAAGTCAAACAAACATAATCTCAAAATTAGAAACATCTCTAAAATTCCAAAATATTCTAAAAGTAAAATGTTCTAAAATAAAAGAAATATAAATCAAACATCCTCTATATCATTAATATAAAAATAAGGATCTTGATTTTGCGGTGAAATATAAAGAAAATCATCTACTAGACATTCCAATAGATGGTCGTTTCCACCGAGCTCATTCTCGTCATTAAAATCTCTCGCCCTCTTTTTCTGACTTAATAAAATTTCTTTTCTAAAAAAAAAGAAAAAAGAAATCTATCAGTCTCTTCTTGCTCGGCTTAGATCCGGCTTAGTCAAACTTAGATCCATAACCTCTCTTTCTTTCTTTAATCTCCCTCCCTCCCTCCATTTTTCTATCTCTCGACTCTCTCTCTCCTCCACTCCGTAATACCTTTCTCTTTCAAAGTTCTTCTTCTTCATAAACCAAAAAATCCCTCCAAATTCCATAGCCTCTGTTTCTTTCTTTGATCTCCCTCCCTCCCTCCCTCCATTTTTCTCTCTCTGGAGACTCTCCCTCCTCCACTCTGTAATACCTCTTTTTTTCAAAGTTCTTCTTCTTCATAAACCAAAAAATCCCTCCAAATTCCACTGATTAATGGCAAGTAACGTATTCTCACTACCTCTTCCTACACTCATGCCGAACAACGCTGCTTTATCTCTTGATTTTGATTTTTTATTCTTACTAATATATAATTTATGGGTTGAGTTCTTCTTTTCTTTTCTGTTTCTGATTTTTATTTTATTTTGATCCCGGAACGGCACACCCGTAACAGAACCGAGATGTTCAGGCCGGAATTTCCGGAACGGGCCGGAATGAAAACCGGGGCGAAAACGATGTCGTTTTCGTCCCGGTTTTTCTTACTGGCAGCCAGAATGGCACGGAATTAACAACTTTGAACCAAACAACTAAAAATTTGTGTTTTCTCAAAATTCTATTTGGAACGTGATACCAAATGGCTACTTAAGGCATTCGACTCGTCGTTTTTTATGGTAACAGTGTTATTTGTCTGAAATATTGAAGTAACTTTCTCACAAGATCCCACGACTCCTACAAGAAGTAGTTTTGTGGAAACAAGTTAGGCATCTCCCCATCTTTTTAGATCGCAAACAGCATTCGCTGTCTGTTCTTGCTTCCACTATAATTATAGCATCTCCTTTTCAAAATCATCAATATCAAAACAAATGGCCATTATTTTAATCATTTTTTATTTTTTTTATTTTGTTCTAAGACATGAAGTCAATGCAGCCCCATTGAC
Source organism: Salix viminalis (assembly GCA_029228465.1). Classification (NCBI taxonomy): domain Eukaryota; kingdom Viridiplantae; phylum Streptophyta; class Magnoliopsida; order Malpighiales; family Salicaceae; genus Salix; species Salix viminalis. The sequence goes on from CM055443.1 coordinate 9,762,485, forward strand.
ATTATAATGTTGTAGTACATAGATACATGAAATTAACAAATAATTAGATGTAGAACATATTCAATAAACAGAAATATTACTTAATTAAGCAGGTACATTTCAAATGGAGATCTGATCTACACACAATAAAATCCTAAATCTTCAGCAAAATTAAAAACCAGCCCCAGATAACAAAACCATCTTTAATTTCAGCTCCTTCTACCAATCATCTCTTTGTACCTCATAATAGAGTTCATCCTCTGCAACTTCAACTGCTGCTTGAACCTATTAATGAAGTCATCAGCTTTAGCATCCACTTCAGTATCATCAACCTCAGCAGTGGTCTTCCCTTCTCTCACAGTAGCTGGCCTACGGGATTCAACTATGTCATCTTCTTCAAAATGGGCAAAAGCAGATTTTGCACTTGCAGATTTCTTCATTTTCTTTGGTAGCTTTTTGGGTACTTCACCAGAAGTTGGTTTCGTGTCTGAGCTGGATTTGCTCAGTTTATTTCCTTGTAACTTGCTGTATATCTCTTCAAGAGTCTGTTCGTGATCTTCCTCTTGAAATTCATCTTCCTCTTGCTCTTGACGCTGTCCATCAAGTTCTTGTATCTGGTCATAAATTTGCTGAGAAGTGAAATGGGTTGACGTAGTTTCTTGATTTTTGTGGTAATTAGTAGTGGTGGGATTGATGGGTTCATGCGAGAAGTAATTGTAGAGGTTGATGGACTTGAGCCTTTGCAGCATTGAAGGAGATCTATAAATAGGTTGTTGGTTTTGATTTTGGTGGTACTGATAACCTTGTTGAGGGATTTGTTGATGAAGAGTGAAATGCTGGTCGGATTCTTGAGGTTTTTCAAAAGTTAAGGTTGTAGGTTCTTGGGATCTATAACTATAAAAGTTGATAGATTTGAGTCTTTGAAGAACAGAAGGAGATCTAGCAAGCTGGTGGCCATAGCCAAGACCATGACCATGACCATTTTGTGCCTGAACATGTCTTTCTTGTTCTTGATGGTGGTCACTGGGTTTGTGGGTGGCTAGGCTTGAAGTAATAAAAATGGTGCCAATCATGAGATTGAGAAGGACAAATAGAACAGTGGGGGTAAACCAACTATTCATGGAAGCCCAGATTGAAATGGATTCTCCAACCATGATTTTGGGTTGGGAGGGAAGATTGGATGGCGAGGAAGGAGACGAGGCTTGTTGATTGCTGTGGGAAAGAGAATGGATGGAGGGTAAGTATTGTTCGAGGAGGACAAATTTATTGGATGCCCACAATAATTTATTTATTTTAGGGTTAGGAATGAATTTTCATTTTTAGAATCTCGAGGGACACGTTGCAGCATGTGGGAGTCCCTGATAAGTGGATGACTAGATGCAAGTTTCACTGTGGGGTTGTATAGTTGTGCTCGTTAAAAGGACAAGTGAGAGATGAGGGACAGGTAAACATCAATGAGTAAGGACATACAGCTGGATTTATAAAGCTGTTTTTTGGGGTAAAATTCCACATTGACTAAGAACTCTGTTGACTTATTCATTAATTACTCCGTATTTTATATTTAAATATATATTTTATTTTATTTTTTAAAATCATCATTTCAAAATTATTTTATAAAACATAAAAATGTGTTATCCTATACAATAAAAACAGGATCGTTGCGATGCGGTGTTCTGGTAAAGGTGCGACGTTTAATAATATTATCTTCTATAATTATTATAGACAACATATTATAGAAATAATGTATACATAATTCCTCGCATCCAACACATAAATGATAGTCATGCTTGTCTTGTATACATATTATTAGTTATTTGGTAAAAAAATAAAAATAAAAATAAATTCAAAATAAATAATGAAATAGAAAAGAAGATACATGACATATTAACAATTAAATTGAAGAAACTTTTTTTTGTTTTAGGCAACCCGTGAGTTTTCGTCCGTAAATATTACTTTTAATTGAACAAATTTTCTTTTCACCTTGGACTATGCAAATTAGGAGCCTTAGTCGTGAATTATAAAGCATCTCGATGCTTGTGTTGCTTAATTGTTTAAGTGTAAATGAAATTGAATTTCAAAGTTAGATTTTAGAAACCATACTATAACCTTTGTGTCACTAGCAAATGAAAAGGTCGACAATTATAAGGACCAACATGGGGCATAATGTTTCTAAGATGATGTAATGTGGTCACTTTTCTATCAAATGAGATCAACGACACATGGGGAGAAAAAGTTCCCACTCTCCAAATAAATTATAATAAAAAAACAAATCAGTGAAACATGGTGATGTGTTTTTATTATGTTTTAAAAAAAAATGATTTTAATATTTGGAAGAAATTGAAAATATTGGCACCAAAATTGAAAAAAATGCCAAATATTTTTTGTTTTATTGTTATTAAAACAAACTATGGTATCAACTCTAGTCTTCTAACCTTTTTGTTTTTACATTCAGTTATTGAAATATTAATTTTCAATTTGATCATTCAGTTTTATATTGATTGAGATTTGAATTTGATAATATGTTTCATTCTTTTTTCTTCTAGTTTCATCATTAGGTTGATATTAAATTTCACAAAAAAAAATGATTTTATTTTTTGAGAAAAAATGAAATGAGACGACCAAAACTGAAATAGAGAAAAAACTAGGAGGTATGTTTTTTCTTTTAAAAAAGTTGTATTACCGCCTTTTTGCTTAATTTTGCCTTGGTCCTTTAGTTTAGAAATTATATAGTTTGGTACAAATATTTATTTTGATTGGATTTTTGTCCCTATGTTTGATATTGCTTTAAAACTATGAAAGGGAAAGGAACTTGCTTAATACTCACTTATTAATCATGAAATTTGTTATTCTTTGTATCAACAAGGTTCATTTAGATCTTTTTTCTTTTATCTTGTTGAAAAAAAGGATATTTAAACTTAGGGATATTTTTGCATTCAACTTGTTTTTTTTTTTTGTTTATTAGTGAGTTAAAGTTATTTTAAGTTTGGAAATAGATTTATTAAGGTCTATATGATGTCTCTTAGGTATTTTAAATTAAACATTATTGAAAATAAGTTTTTCCAAATCTAGATTTTGACTAGTGCATGACATGTCTTTTTCTTTTTTTTTAAAATAAAAGGTAAATGATTAGACAGGTTAAAAAAAACAAAGCATGCGAGCTTAACGTTATAAGCCCATGCACATGAGTGTTTTTTTTTTTTTTTTTTATAGCCTAAACGCTTTGGCCACCTAGACCCATGAGCATAACATTTTTAAATTCTTATGTGTGTGTGTCATACTCAATTTTTACTCCTGAGAAATCCATAAATTTCCTAAATTAATTTCTAAAATGAGGTAAAATTGCGTAAAATGGAAAGCAAAAAACCTAAATGAAAATAAAAGAACTTTGGAAGGCTTAGTTGTTCCAATTTGATTAGAATTGAAATAAAAAAATTAGGAATAATTAAAGGTCTAGGGACTGAAGTGTAAAGAACTTCAATATTAAAATATGGTTTTGCAAGTAATCAAGGCTAAATTTAAAGAAATTATTAAAAATAAGCCCAATTGAGGGTCAAATCGAAAACTCATGGAACTAAGAACTGTATTGAGAAAAAAATACTAGAATATAGGGGTTGAATTAAAAATACCTTGAACGATGTTGTTTAACTCACAATTAAATTCCCTAACCTAAGAATAAACAATGTATTGTTTATTTTTTAGAACGAAGGAATGACACATTATTTGGTTTTTTGTAATGTATTTTTCTTCAAATCAAAGACTTCGAAAGTGGGTGGGGGATCAAGTTTAAAGCTCAAGTTATCATTTTTATTAACCCCTCGCATATAAAAGACAACAAACACGTCTAGCCTCATGAGTCACTAAAGCATCCACTAAAGATATTAATTCTATTACAAGTTATGAAACTAAGTGGATCCAAAAATAATTTGTCGAGCGTGAATGCATAATTGGTTAGGGGTTTGATAGAGTTGTCATCTAACTTTTTGATTTAGAAAAACTTAAGTATATTAGTTTTATCATAGATTCAAATTAGTTTTATCATAGATTCAAGGATAATAAATTAATTACATAAAGAAAAAAATATTAGCATCTCTAATACAAGTTATCTAAAGTAAGATGCATTATATACTTTTAAATGTGGTTTTAAAACCTTTAATAGGTAAAATTCATGTGAATAAATCTAATAATTCAAATAAACACATTAATTTAAATAAACACATTAACATCTAAAATTATAAAATAAAACTTCCAAATATAAAAAATTAACTGGGAAGGTGCTGAAACCAGGCTTGTTAATTTCGTTCTGTTCCGGCCGGAACGTTCTGTACCATTAAAAAAATCAAGATGAAAACGACGCCGTTTCGTCTCGATTTTAATTCTGGCCCGCTCCAAAAATTCCGGCCGAAACGCCTCGAGTATCGTTCCGGCCGTGCCGTTCTGGCTCAAAATCATAATATTTCTTTTATTTTAGAACATTTTACTATCATAATATTTTGAAATTTTAGAGATGTTTCTAATTTTGAGATTATATTTGTTTGACTTTGTATTTGTATTGTATAATTTAAAGTTAATTTATCTTGAATTTAAATTATACTTGTTAAATTAATATTTTAATTTTTTTTTATATATAATTAATTATATATGAACAATACAACTCCGAAATGACGTCAAATACGAAACCAAAACGTTCAGTTTCAATAGAAAAACCAGAACGATATTGACAACCTTGGCTGGAACTTGAAACGATGCTAGAATAGTTGTGGCGCAGGGGTCTTCCGCACCACCATCACTGGTGGTGTGTGGACCATGCAGCATCGTCGGTGAAGGTTGAAAATGGGTGGATCTGAAATGACTCTTATAGACGTAGAAAACGAACAAGAAATCAATTTTTTTTTCTTCTCAGCTTATTTTTAGTTTCCGATGAAAGAAGATGGAGCTGCTAAAACAAAACCGAGATTGAATAGGTAGATGGTTTTGCTGATGAAGAGAATGGTGGTCGGCGGTTTGGGTATGCCCTGTCAGGGCTGTATCAAGGTCCGAGGTTCAACCAAACGAAAAGAAAGAAAGGGGAAAAGGACTGAACAGTAGGTTGGGTGGAATGGGAAGGATGATGAGAGTATATCTCGTTGCTTCGGGGGGTGAAATTGGTTGGTTGGTAATGGTCTCCAAGCCAGAAGAGGGAAGTGGTTGCCATGGTGTTTGGTTTGGTTGGAGTGGTTTGCTGGAGAGAGAGGGAAGAGGCTGTAGGTTCGTGACCGATTTGGTAGAGCAAGGAATGGTCGGTGATGGGTGAAGGAAAAGGTTTGAAAGGGTTTAGAAGGGTGATGACTGACAACTGCAACTACTAAGCGACTGTTTGTTAGTATGATTAATAATTTGATATTGATTTTTGATTTTTTTTTAAAGTATATTATTTTTTTAAAAAAAAATTATTTTGATATCAGTATATTAAAATGATATAAAAATAATTTAAAATAATATTTTTTTTAGATATATTATTTAAAAAAAAATTATTTTTGACATCAGTATATTAAAATGATCTAAGATCATAAAAAAAAATAATTTAAAATAAAAAATAAAATAAAAATTATTTTTTTTCAAAAATAATTTTAAAACCTAGTGTCGAACAAAAAATAAAAGAGATAACAAATGTTTTTAAGTTTAAAGTTTCTTGCTAGAGTAGTGAGAGGGTAAAATTAGTTCCCTAAAATTTTCTCCTTTTATTTTTCTTCTCTCCCATTGTCTTCTCTTGTGTGGATACAAGGACAAAATATTCATTTTTTTTCTCTTTAAATTTGGTCCTCACATTAAGATATATTTTATTTTTATATATATTTTTAGTTCTTTTTAAAATATAAAAAAAAATCAATGTCAAATCAATAATTTTGAAAATGATGTATTAGAAGTTAAATGCGTTGATTTTTTTTTTAAAATTCAAAGCCTTATGAGCCAACAATGAAAATACTAAAAACAAATGCTACTACATCAAAGACATATTTTTTTAAAAAAAAATACTTTAAAAATAGGATCCAAAATTGGTAGCAAGACATCATGCATTTACAATACTTACAAATCAAATACTTGTTAAGTGTGTTGCTTAGTAAGTTTATAAAAACACACAAGTTGTTCTTTAAAACACATGAGTTGTTTTCTAAAACTAAACTTCTCAAATTGTTTTTAGTTGGGTTGATCTAAAACTTTGTTTTTAACAATTTCCTTCCACCAGAACTACAAACAAAGTGAAACATCAATTTGAAGATTTTATAATAGTTTGGTTGATTCTTCTCACTTTGTTTTACTATAAGGTTGAATCTCTTCGCGTTTCCTGATGGTAAGGTTGACTTGAAATATTGTGTTTCAATGATTCCTTTAATACCAAAATTTATGTTGTAGCTTGATTAACCTGAAATCCTCATATGGTGATTCCGTTAACCAAAATCAATTTTTTTTATAAATAACTCAATTAACCCAAGATCCCATCTACTGATCTCCTTAAACAATAACCTAAATCTGAAAATCAACTCGATATCTTGAAATCCTAATTTGGTGACTTCATTCAATCATAATCAAAGCAGTTTGGTCAACTTGAGATCTTATCTAGCGATCCCTTATAACCAAAACTAAATTGTGTTTTCAGTTGGGTTAACCTAAAATTTTAATGTAAGGATCTTTTTTAACCACAACCCTATTATATACCTTCAACTCATCCAACTTGAAATCCCATCTAGTGATCCCCTTTAACTTGAACAAATATATGCTTTTAGTTGGGTCAACGTGAAGTCCTAATATAGAAATTCCCTTCAACAACAACCCTGGTCTTTGTCTTCATCTTAGTCAACTTGAGATTCTATCTGGTGATCCCTTTTAACTATATCTATAATGTTATCCCGTAGGTTAACCTAAAATCTCATTGTAGAGACCTTATTTAACCAAAACCTTGGTGTGTCTTTAACTCGATCAACCTAAAATCTTAATATAGAGATTTTCTTAACTAGAACCTTGGTTTTTGTTTTCAGCTCATTCAATCTGAGATCTCTATATAGAGACCTATTTAATGAGAATGTAGGTGTTTCCTCATCTCAATCAACCTTAAATCTTAATTTAGAGATTCCTTTTAACAAAAATCTTGACCTTTATCTTTTATTAGGTAATCTGAAATCCTTTTTGGCAATCCCCTTTAACCACAACCTTTAATTTTATTGCAATGTTGTAATCACACAAATAATTATCCTAACTTAAAATATAACACATAAGATAGTATAGAGCAAGCAGGGGGTCGATCTTACGAGCAAGGTTCAAGTCAAATTTTATGTTATATGATATACAATTTAGGGGGTGGGGTGGAAGTTGTCTAGGCTAAAGCAAAAGAAAACAAAAAACTATCAAGCAAAAATTAAATAACACCCTCCATGTGTGTCAATTTTCTTCCTCCTTTTATAGACTAAATTTGCAGGTTGCAAGGCATGGGAGAGGTGTCCAAGAATTGGTGATAGGTTGCAGGGCATGGTTGCCAGTAATGCCTCGGTAAGCAAGTTTTTTTTTTAATTAAAATTTTTAAATAACATTAAAAATGAGTTGTGATAAAAAAAAGAGTTTTTCAATGGGAAAACTAAGAAGAACGATGTTTTTTCTTTAATTTTGTCTTCCAATTTCATCTAAAAAAATTTCATCTCTGAAAATTTTGATCTTCTCAATTTAACCCAAATAAGGCTTCCAAACTTAATTTCTCACCAATTAAGCCCTTAAAAAAAATAATTTGACCCATTTAAAGTATAATTAAGTCCTTGCGTTTGATTAAATCCTTCAATTGGGCTCTAAATTAATCCCTAAATATAATTACACTTTAAATTGGTCGGTGATTAAATCAAACTTGCCCATAAAAATATAATTATGCCTTTGGACTTAATTTTACACTGATTTATCCAACAATAAATTATGTTAGCTTTGAATTTGCATTTCCCTTCATTTTTGGGCACAAAAGAGGTACAATCTAGCTCTCGAAAACGTCTAAAATTTCCAACTTGATTTTCTGTCAACACTAACCTCTTTTATTTATATTTTTTATTTTTGCTTTATTTTGGGTAGATTTAGAGGAAATAATCCAGAATTGGGTTATAACAGTCGTCCCCTCTTTACAATAGTTACGACTAAAATCTTGTAAGGACACTCAAAGGATGAAAAGATGATGATGTTTGTGATAGACACAAGAAAATGATCTCATTGTAATGAGTGACCTAACCCTGTGGAAATAAGTGAAGATAATGGATACTAGAAAGCATGTTATCTAGGATCTATGGTTGAGGACTGGAAAAACACATGGTTAAAGGCTAGAAAGGACACTATTTGAGTTGGTTGATGGCTAGAAAGCACACTATTTGAGTTGGTGGTTGAGAGTTGAAAAACTCACTCAAAGAGGGGGGTCTAGAAAACACACTATTTTTGTTCATAGTCGAAGGATAGAGAACATACTCAAATAAGAAAGAGAAATAGGCTAAAAAGCACACTATCCTAATTGGTGGTTAGAATTGGAAAACCACACTCTAAAGAGGAAGCAAAATAGGGTTGGAAAACCTACTATTTTTAGTTGATGGTCGAGGGTTGGATAATGCACTTGAAAGAGGGAAAATAGTGTTGAAAAGAATACTATCTTAATTGATGGTCGAGGGTTGGAAAACACACTCAAAAGAGAAAGAAAAATAGGGTTGAAAAACACATATTTTAGTTCATGATTAAGGGTTGGAAAATGCACTCGAACAAGGAGGATAGGAATGGAAAGTACACTATCTTAATTGATGGTTAAAGATTGGAGAATGCACTTAAAGAAGGGAAAATAGGGCTGAAAAGCGCACTATCTTAATTGATGGTCGAGGGTTAGAAAACATACTTAAAATAAGAAGAAAAATAGGGTTGAAAAACACATTTTAGTTCATGATTAAGGGTTGAAAAACACATTCAAAGAGAAGGATAGGGATGGAAAGCACACTATCATAATTGATGGTTGAGGATTGGAGAACGCATTCAAATAGAGGAAGAGAAATACAGTTGGAAAACACACTATTTTGATTCATGGTTAAGGGTTGGAAAATACACTCAAACAAGGAGGGAAATAAGGCTTAAAAGCGCACTATCCTAATTGATTGAAGACTAAAAAAGCATCCTTGAATAAGGATGAGGGAGATAGGGTTGAGAACACGCTATCTAAGTGAATGATTGATGGCTGGAAAGCGTATTTGGATGAGGAAAAGGATGATAGTGTTAACAATCATTCTATCTAGGTTGATTGATGACTAGAAAACACACTCAAATAAGGAAGAAGTTAAGGTTAAAAACATGCTACCTGTGCTGATAAAAAGCTTGCAAGAACACTCAAGGAAGTGAGAGAGGTGAGGGCTCGAAGGCGCAAAAAAAAATGATTAAGGTTTGTACATCATAATCCCTTCAAAACATTTCTTGGATTACTAGTGGGGATGCAATGCATGATGACAGCCAAAATTACAAAAGAGATGGGGCTGAAAAGCGCATTATCTGTTTGATTGAGGACTCACGGCACACTCAAGGAAATGAAAGATGTGAGAGCTTGAAGGCGTACACAAAATGATGAATGAAGGTTCATAAATTACAATCCCTTCAAAACATTTCTTAGATTCTCAGTGGGGATGCAATGCATGATGATGCATGCATACTTACCCTGAGAAATATAGGTCCGCTTTCTTCTTCATGGTCTTTTCTTTTTGGGTTTGGATCTCTGGCTTTAACAGCTTTTGTCTTTTGCTTACAAGAGCCGTAACTTATGATTTTGACCACTAGAGATGACATATATTCCATACCCACCCACCCTCCTATGTTTTGATGGAGTCAACTTCAATTGCATTTTTCGATTGCCTCTCCAGTCTGGTTATATCCAATAAGTGTTTTAAGCTTCAAGTGTTTGTAGGAAAGGGTTGGTTATTTACAAATATTTTTTTCATGTAGGATTTTTTGAAATATTAAAGTCATTCCAAGCACAAAAATCATTTTGATGTTTGTTTAAACAAACTTGTTCTTGAAAGAATTCAAGTGATCTCATTGTTAGGTTTTATGTTGCTTTTGACAGGAATATGATATTTACATATAAAAAAGGCTTCGATTGGGTATTGTGAAGTATTTGTAAGGTTTTTTTCAAATGGAAAAGCATTGCTTATCCATCCAAATTGCTTGTATTTGATTAGAAAAGCTTTATCAGGCTTGTAATGTTGGCTCTGGTTATTGTCTATGAATTTTTTTTTGAGCTCAAAAGGTGTTTAAGGGTTTTCTAGACTAGGATCATTAGTGCTTACTCTTAGAAGCTCCTTTTGGTCTTGATAATTGATTTGCATAATGCCTTGACATGTCCCCAACATTTTGTTTGAGCTTTTATTTTGACATGCCCCCAGTATTTTGCTTGAGCTTTCTACTATGGGTTTTAGCACTACCATCATGATGACTTGACATGCCCCCTAGTGTTTTGTTTGGGATTTTTATCTTGGGTTTTTAACACTGTTATTATATTGACTTAATTTGCTATAATGTACTAAAACCCTTTTTATGTTTAGGCCCCCAACTTTGTTCGGACATCACTTGTCATTGAGGACTATTTTGTAGATTAAAAGTGTTTTTTTATCTTCACATTGCCCCCCAGTGTAAGGTGTAATCCTTGTCAGGGTTAATTATCAACTTTTTTTATTAGGCTCAAATAGGGACTATAAGGGATATTAGAGACTTTTTGAAGGCATATCAAATATGGCTTCTCCTCATTTCAGAAACATGCATCCAGGATCTGTAAGTTTTGCTTTTCCATGCAAAATGATTTTTTCATTTATTTTTTGGATTATTTGTTTAGCTAAGAGCTTAGCTTTATTATGTGGGTTTTGCGGTATGAGATCATCTTTCAATGAAATCCTTTGAATTCCCATAATACATTTGTTAAACAAATATCAATTTGGCATTTCGTTTTGATCTAGACTTTGATTTACCAAAAATTGTTACGAGATTATGCATAATTTAGGTATACGATGTGCTAGTGTTATTTAAACAAAACAAACATGTGCACGTCATAAAACAAGAAAATACATAATATTATTAAAAGTTTGTTTAGAAAAATGTCTTATGTCATTACGAGCAAAATTATTGACAAGTCAAAATAGGAACATATTGTGCAGACATTACCAAAATAAAAGGCAATCATGGAAGCAGACTTCATCTTCTAATACCAGTGCACTCCCTTTTTCAAAAGCTTTTGCAGGGGTCACCTTAATGGTGCAGGCACTTGGTACCCCATTCCTATGAAGCTTAATTGAGCGTAGGACCTGGATTTCTTCAAATGTTATCCACCTAACTTTAATCAATTGCATGAACTTCTTTTTGAAGGCACCACAAGTGTGAATGTTATGTCCTTTTACACTAGCATGGTATTCGCAGGTGAGATCGGGTGATGGTTGTCGAAACCTCCACAAATTAATTCTGATTTTACTATCACCAAAACGATAATTTTAGTAGTTTGGTGGTAAAGACCAGGTCGAACCCAAGGGAAATTGATTTATTTTCCTACAAATACCAAATTCAAAAGAAGGGGGGTGGTTTAAATCAACGAGAATTAAATAAGTAAAAGCTCTAAATCTTAACAAAGGTTAATCAAGATGTTGGCAACTCGGTCCAAAGGGGTGATTCCTCCATTCTTACAAATCGGTTAATCATAGAAGTTAAATTATTATCCTTTCACTTCAAACAAATAAATTAGGCTTCCATTAAAGTTAAGGGAAATCTAGAGGCATGTTAAACTAATCTGAATAAACTTCTAATTAGTTCCGTATCATCAAGCGAACTAAGTATTGAGAAGCAATCTTTCTTTACTCAACGGTAGTTTTAAGATCAAGATCTACGCAATTTATTCCTAGCCAACATTCAAAAGGTTGAACATTTACTCGTTCTATTCATCCTATATAAATTAATGAGATAGAGAAGACAATCAAATTAATTTAATTGCTTCTTATTCTTGTTCCCCACAACAATTACAGATTGAAAGAAACATAGAAATCACATAAACATATCAAACCAATTCCATAAGCATGAATCCAAAATCAATAGCTTAAATTCTGGACAAAGATAAATAAATACTTGAAAGTGTAAGAATTACAATGGAAATGCTACTTCTCACAACCAATAATGAATACGGATGCTATCCCCTTTGAACCAAGAAAGTGAATCAGTTGCTCATGCCTTTGTTGTTTGCTGCCGAATCTGAAAAAAAGAGTAGAAGAAGAAGAAAACCCTTGCTTGCGTGTATCTTCCCTTTTATTCTGGAAGAGTCCTAGCCTTAATGTTGTTACTCAAGCTAAAAAGTAGGAGATAAATGTTTTAAAGAAAATCTATCTAATCTTTGACAGATTAGAGAGCACATGCTGTCATCCAGCTTGCACCAGGATTGTCATGTTGCAGATGATTTTTCTTGACTTTGGGACCTTTATGAAAGTTGTATCCCTAAATGTTTAGATGAATTGGGGCCTTTGAATCACTTAATTTGGATATCGTATGCTCTAGATATACCCAGTTCAGTGTTGGTGCACGAACAAAGTCAGGGCTGAGGTTGTTGTTCCAATTGGATGCCCAAATTTGCATTGAATTTCTACCTACAATACTTTTCCAACAAGCTTGATAGCTATAATTCCAATTCTGAAACTCCTCTTTAGAATTAAAACCTGAAACATGAAACAAAAGTTCGAAATATAAAGTGCAAAATTTCCTATTTTATAGCAAGTAATCCACAAAGTCTTTTAAACATGTCAAACCCATATAATAACTTTCATTCTGTTGAAATAAGCTTGAAAGATGTTAAAAAGTATAATGTAAAAGGAATACAAATAGATGTATGTTTTGCACTTGTCATCGAGTTTGTACCAGTTCAGGTAAGGTGGTTGTAAAGGTGATTGAGGTTCAGGAGCTATTTGCCCAATGCTTATCAACTTTTGATACATCTCATTTAAGGCCAGTGGTAGCATATGAAGTTGTTCTTGGGTTTTTTGGTAAATATTTTTGGGAAATTTTGAGCTTGGTCATTGGCTTGAGGATTAATGTTGGCAATTTGAGACAAAGTGTTGTGTTACTTGGAATTGGTTTTTCCTACCCTTGTAGTCGTCTTTAAAATGCTCCATCTCTTTTCTTTTGCCCCCGAAGCTATTTTTCTCCACATGTGTGGAAATTCTACCACTTCTGATTCCCTGCTCTATTTGCTTTGTTATGACTATAGCATCTGTGAATTGTTGTACCAAACTGCTCATTACATGTTTGTAATAGAGTGCTCTTAATATATTAGCGAATAATGTCACCATCTTTTTATCCAAAAGCGGGGAATGTACTTGTGCAACGAGATATCTCCATCTCTAAGCATATTCCCTTATGCTTTCTTTGTCCTTCTTCTCTAGATTGGAAAAACTTGTTATGTTAGGAGCAATGTCCATGATGTATTTATATTGCTTGATGAAAGCATTTACTAGATTTTTCCAGCTACAGATTCTGGTGTTGTCTAGTCTCATATACCAATTCAAAGTTGCCCCACTCAAATTGTCTTGGAAAAAATGCATTGACAAATTTCGATCATGTACTACTTCATTTTGTTACAGTAAGATTTTAGATGGGTGACGGGGCATTATGTCCAGTGTACTTGATAAAGTTAGGAACACGAAATTGCTTTGGTACCACAATATTTAGGACTAGACATATTTCTGCAACTTTTACCGGGTCATATAAGTTTACCCCTTTAATGATCCTTATCCAAACTTTCAGCCTCGCCATCTTATCTTGGTCGATACCCTCTAATGCTTCTCTAACAGTTGGGGTTGGCGCAAGTGTTGACGCCGTTGATTGTACAAAAACTGGATTTTGATAAGAATCCTGAACCTTTTTTCCTGTTACCTCTTTAGGGTGGTTCATTGCTTATGTTTGAGCAATCGTTGCAGGTCTAGTTAAAGGACCCTCTCCGGAGACATTTCTCAGTACTTGCTCGAGTAAGGTGGAAAGACGAGTCACGCTAGCTTTTAGAGAATCCAATTCTTCTTGGAAACGAGCATCACCATATGCATGTTCTTCGTCCTCTATATTTGTTTTTATGAAAATTATGCTTTGAAAAACCTTGGAATTCGGTCGTATGCACAGAAACAACGTATTTTTTAATGTGATTTTTTATTTTTCTTTTCTTTTTAAAAAAATTGGAGTGGGCCTAACACAACTAAATGGGTCGAGCCAGCTACTGGACTTGGAATGGACTAGGCCCAGGCAACTAGGTTGAGCCAAGAGGAGGTCCATCCCAACCATCAAAGCACAAAAAAAATGAAAATTGATGCACTTGAAAAGTGTAGAGTAAATTAATTCACTCTTACACTGTTCATGTGTTACGTGAACAGTAATAAGGTGGTCAGTCAAGGGTAATGAGAGACTCACTTGCCACTGCCTTCGGGTAGAGATGGTCGAGGTTGTTGTTACTGTGGTGGTGGCGTAAGAAATGGTGGCATATGGTGGATGGGAGGAGCGACAGAAGAGGGTTGGTCTGTGCTGCTGCTGCTTCATCACTGGAGCTTGTTGTTATTGCTAGAGGTCATGGTGGAGTTGTTGCATGGAGGAAAAGTTGTTGGTGTAGAGGAAAATGATGCAAGGTGGTCGGTTGCTGCTAGAGGGGGGAGAGAGAGAAGTCAGTGACTATAATAGAGAAAAAGAGAGAGTTGACGCTGCAAGGGGGAGAGAGAGAGGGTCGCTAGTCGACGATGGGAGTCCTAACGTGTCAGGGAAGAGGAAAGTGGAGGTTGCTGGTGTATATGTTTTTTCTGCAAATTTCACATTGTCCGTCATCCCCTATGTTCTCTTTTTTTTTTCTGCAAATTTTCCCTGGTTTGTGTGCGTGCTTTTTGTATGTATTGTCACCTAGTTTTCAGTGTGTAAATTTTGTTCCCCTTTTTATAGACTAAATTTGTAGGGCATTGGTGCTGGCATGGAAAAGCTTGATTGCCGGTAATGCCTCTGTAGACAAGTTTTTTTTCTAATTAATTTTTTTTAAATAACATTAAAAATGGGTTGACAAATATGAGTTTTTTAACAGGAAAATTGGGAAGAACAATGTTTTTTCTTCAATTTTGGCTTCCGATTTCACCCAAAAAAATTTTGTCTCTGAAAATTTTGATCTTCTCAATTTAACCCAAATAAGGCTGCCAAACTTAATTTCTCACCAATTAAGCCCTTAATAAAATTAATATGACCTATTTAAAGTATAATTAAGTCCTTGCGCTTATTTAAATCCTTCAATTGGGCTTTAAACTAATCCCTAAACATAATTACTTTTTAAATTGGTTGGCAATTAAATCAAACTGACCTATAAAAATATAATTATGCTTTCCACTTAATTTGTACACAAATATATTCAATAATAAATTATTTTATCCTTGAATTTGCATTTTCTACCATTTTTTGGCACAAAAGATGTACGTTCGTGCTCTAAAAAACTTCCAAAATTTGCACCTTGGTTTTTATATCAATATCAGCCCCTTTTATTTTATTTTTATTTTTGTTTTATTTTGGTATATTTAGGAGAATAAACCAAAATTGGATTATAACACTTGGTTTGAAATATAGGTCCCCTATTTCTTTGAAGCTATATCATCATGGGGTGCCTTTGCACGCTTTCCAAAGCTTTGCTAATTTTTTTATGATCCACCAGCTCATTACAATTTATCATATGACAGGGGTCCACTAAAATGTAATCGTAATACCCATCATGGGTTGCCTGCAATGATTACTACTTTATTGTTTACTAAGTTTAACCATGCCTCCCAAGTGTGTTGTTTCTTGATTCTTCATAAAAGAGTTGAACAAGTAATCCATTTTTTAGATTCTCTAAGAACTTGTTATATGATTATCTACATGAATCCTGGTAACAATTAAGGTGAAATATAAAAAAGGAAAAAAATAACGATAATAAAAATGAAAAATTAAAAAGGAGAAGAAAACAAACTCCTTTTAGGTTGCCTTTTAAGAAGCACCATTATTTATTGTTGTTGGCTTGACTCATGTTTCCTTCTTTAATTAGTATAAATTACACCCTCAAGGTATGATCTCCCTAAATTATATACTTGAAATCCTTCATAAAATGCTTAATTTTATGCCCATTCATGTGAAGCCCGAGAATAAAGTATACAAAGAGAGGGAGGTTTATAATAATTCAAAATGTTGTTATAATACAAAATTTATGCAAAAAGAAGAAGAAACAAAAGGGGCTCAAATAAGAAGAAAACAAGGGAGAAAGATGGGGCCAAAATGGAATTAAGAAGAGATGGAACTATAAATACACATCCCTTCTCTCACCTATGGTCGGCTGATAACAAGAAGAAGGAGGGGGGAGAATTTCAGATTTTTTCTTCATCAAACTAGGAATAAACACGTAGTTATGGTGTCAGATTGAGACCCAAGATTTACCTCGAGGTTATGTCCTTGTTACAACGAGCTTTGGGAACCGAGGTGAACTTGAGCACGACATTCCACCCCTAGACAAATGACCAATCTAAAAGAACTATCCAAATACTTGAAGACCTCCTAAGGTCATGTGTGCTAGAGTTTAGGGAAACTGGGAAGACTTGTTACCGTTAGCAGAGTTCACGTATAATAATAGTTACCAATTTTCTATTAGGATGGCTCCATATGAAGCCCTTTATAGGAGAAACTGTCGCACTCTGATATGTTGGGATGAAGTTGGAGAAAGGAAACTCCTCGGTCCTGAAATGGTATAAATAACAACTAATAAAGTGAGGATGATCAAGCAAAGAATGAAGCAAACCCAAGATAGACAGAAGAGTTATTCAAATAACCGGAGGAGACCTTTAGAATTCCAAATAGGGGATAGAGTATTCTTAAAGGTGGCACCATGGAAGGGCATCATTTGGTTTGGAATGAAAGGAAAGCTTGCTCCGAGGTACATTGGCCCATTTGAGGTGATAGCTAAGATAGGGCCGATAACTTAACGCTAGAAGCTACCAGCACACCTAGAAAAGATTCACAATGTATGCCATGTATCACTATTATAGAAGGCAAAAGTGGATCCTTCTCGAGTGTTACCTCCAATTCCTATGGAAGTAAAAGAAGACTTGACACTCGAGACCAGGCCAGTCAAGATCATGGGTCAGAGTGAAAAAACATTGAGGAATAAGAGAGTATCACTAGTAAGAGTGTTGTGGAGAAACTCACAAATTGAGGAAGAAATGTGGGAGAGAGATTAAGGAAAAATACCTCCACCTCCTCCTTGAGTCAGGTATGCAGTTTAAATTTCGGGGATGAAATTTTTATTAGGAGGGAATAATGTGATGCCCAAGGATAAAGTATACAAAGATAGGGACAAAATAGAATTAAAAAGAGATGGGACTATAAATACCCATCCCTTCTCTCACTTATGGTCGGCTGATAACTAGGAGTACACACCTAAAATTAGTAAACCCATATAAGCCTTGGAGGTCTTAAGTGGAGAAACACAATCGAGTGAAGAATTAACAAGAAAAGTGAAGAATGTGTGCAGGGTACATTGTTGATAACTTGGGATCACCCGATATAGGGGAGACTCTGCCAAAATTTTGCTAGAAATTTCAGCGAGTAAAATTTTTTTTTGCTCCATCTACCCTTTATAGGGGGAAAGATTAACGATAAACTAATAGTAAAATTTGGGGTTGTTACAATTCACCTTGAACATTTTAGAAGCTACTAAACTTTGAGTTTGAACTACATCATAAGAAATAATATTAGTAACATCAAAAGATCTAATCCAATGGAAAATAACTTACTTGGAAACCAACAAAATCTTGAGTTGTATAGAAAGACTTCTTGACAAATTGTAAGTATCTTTATATAGATCATATTGTCATGAAAACCCTTTTTCTTTTCTTTTACCATATTTCTTTGGTTTCCCCATTTAAATTCTTAGAGTCAAGTATCCATATTTTGTTTTGACCTTGACTTGGTCATTTTTGTTTTAGATTTGGGCATGCCCCCTACATTTGGATTTCCTAGGCTCCTTTCCTTTTGGATTTCTTACGGTTTCTCATTAGCTCTTAATATTTAGGATCTTCATTTTCCTTTAGTATAAGGTGTGACCCTAATTAGATTCAAATCTTGATGTATAAAGTTTCCATTTTCTTCCAATATAGGGTGTGATCCTAGTTAAATTTTTATGAAGAAAATATTATTCACACACCAATAGAGACCATAAAGAATATATTTTTAAATAATAAAAAAATAACAAAGATGGTGTTTTATTATTTCAAGCACAAGGAATTAGAATTGATAAATTTAAACATCATATAGTGTAATATGTTTGGACTTACAAAGAAAACTGAGTTTCTTGGTACATTAGCAATTAATACACTACATACCATTATGTATACAGGTAAAGAATGATTTTAGAGACATAATGTGAAAGTAATTTCCCATTTTTTATTTTATGTCTTTCAATTCAAAAATTTTGTGCTCACCTTAAAATGAGAATTTCCTTATTTACCCCATAAAAAAAAGGTGTTTGAATGTTATTTTGAGAAAACATCGGATTATTTAAAATATCAAAATGAAAATTTATTTTTCAAGAATATTTGGCAAATGGTTTTTTTTACAAGATTGTTTTGGTCATAATGTTTTGAACAAAGCCATTTGATCACTTATAAGGTTCAATTTTAATAGTGTAAAAAGGAAAGGATTGCTAGGAATCTTCATTTTGCATGACACACCTTTGAGGCTACACCATTTTTACCATTATACATATCAAATCATGGATAATAAAAATAATGACAATAATTATTTTTAGAAAAAACATATCTAGATTTTAAGACAATAAAACGATAAAAATCTATGTTCTAGCGGACCATATCAACTAATCAAATCTCTTTCACTAAATTTCCTTATCACTTTTTGCGTCACATGAGCAAATGACCTGACTTCTACCAATTTTCTAAAGTAGTCAATAGCCACGAGAATAAACCTATGACCATTGTTGGCTTTTAGATTGACAGACCCACTCACATTAATTCCCCACATTGTGAAGGGCCATGGATATATCAAGTTAAATAAAGGAGTCAGAGGGGCATTGATTTTCATCATATACCTGACACTTAAGACAGTTTTGGATATAATCAATGCAATCATTCTCGACATCATCCAAAAGTAACCGACTGTTTATATCTTTCTAGCCATCATATGTCCACCATAATGGGTTGAACAAATCCTTTCATGGACTTCCCATAACACATCTTTGGCCTCAATTTCATCTAGACATCTCAACAAAGTCCCGTCAGATGATTTGTTACACAAAATCTCTCCATCAAGATAAAAATCCATTACCAACCTCCTCAAGGTTTTTGTCAATTTTAGATGCCCCAATGAGAAATGCCTGGTTTTGGATGAAATTTTTGATATCATAGTACCAAGAGTTTCCATCTATTTCTTTTTCAATTGAGCAACAATGAGTTGGATTATTTCTGATATCAATGTGTATCGATTGTACCTTTTGCTCGAAGTGTATTCTAGCCATGGAAGCTAGTGTGGCAAAAACTTTCACAAACTGATTTCCTTCCCTTCCTAGATGTGGGAACTCTATTTCCTCAAACTCTCTAGCCAGTTTAGATAGGTATTCTTGGTAAGAACGTAACTTTTCTTCCTTGTTTTCCATTCTCCTTTTACTTGGCAAATAATCAGCATTGAGTCTCCATATACATCTATCTTTCTGATATTCAACTCTAATGCAGTCTCTAAACCGAGAATGAAAGCTTTATAATTGACCATGTTATTAGCGCACCCAAATTACAACTTAACTAAAACTAGATATTGTTTCTTATTAGGAGAGATTATCACTGCACCCGCCCATTGCCATATATATTTACGACACTATCAAAGTAAATTATCCACCAATCTAGATTTCCTTCCTCGACTGAGAGCACATCTATATCAGGAAAGGCAAAATTTAATGGCTCATAACCTTCCATAGCATGGTCAGCTAGATGATCAGCAATAACACTCGCTTTTAAAGCTTTCCTTGTCATAATATTATATCGTACTCAACCACTATAACCTACCATCTTTCAATCCGACTCAATAGATATGGTTTTTCACATATGTACCTCAATGAGTCTAATTTTGGAAATCAACCATGTAGTATGATACAACAGATATTGATGCAATCTCTTTGCAACCCATGCTAGTGCACACTATAGTTTCTCAATCACCATATACCTAGACTCTCATTCTGTGAACTTCTTGCTTAGGTAAAAATCGACCATTTCCTTCCTTTTGGTTTCATTGTGGTGTCCAAACACATATCCCATTACTGTTAATTAATGTTCAGTACAATATCAATGACCTTTTTGGTACAAGAGGAACAAGTAGGGATGGATTCAGCAGGTACTGCTTGATTTTCTCTAAAGCCTTTTTGCACTTCATTCCAATTCCCAGAATTCTTTTCCTTAACAAACAAAAAAATGGGTCACAAGTCATAGTTCTTTGGAAACCGGGCAATGTAACTTAATCTTCCTACAAAACCTCTTACATCTTTCTCAATCTTGGGAGTTGGCATAGCTTGAATAGTTTTTACTTTGTCAGGATCCACTTATATCCCTTTGTCACTCATTACAAATCCTAACAACTTTCCAGATTTCACCCCAAATGGACACTTTACAGGGTTAAACCTCAACTTATATTTCCTTAGTTTTTTAATTAATTTATTAAATATTTAGACATGATTCTCTCCCTCTCTAGATTTAGCATTCATGTCATCAACATATAGTTCAATCTCTTTGTACATGTGGTTAAATAAAGTCATCATGACCCTTTGATAGGTTGTCCCAATGCTTTTTAACCCAAATGGCATGACTTTGTAGCAAAAAGTTCCCTATGGTGTTACAAAAGTTGTCTTCTCCTTATCTTATTGCACCATTTTTATCTAATTGTTGCCTCAAAACCCATCTATAAAGGAATATATAGAGTTACGAGTTGCATTGTCAACTAACATATCTATGTGTGGTAGAGGAAAATTATATTTAGGGCTAACTCAATTTAAGTTCCTAAAGTCAACACAAACTCTAATTTTACCTTCTTTTTTGGGTACTAAGATTATGTTTGACACCCATTGTAGATATTTGACTATTTCCAAAAAACCAATGTTCCATTGTTTTTATATTTTTGCTTTTACTTTGATCAAAACCTCTAGATGAGTAGCTTTTTCTTAATTGGCTTACATCCTTCTTCCAGCGATACTCTATGTACTATGATATCCGTATCCAAACCAGACATATCCTCGTAAAACAAAGCAAAAACATTTATGTAATCTATGAGTAGTGCAATCAATTCTTCCTTTTCTTTCGGGGTGATTAGAGTTCCTATTCTCAGCTCTCTCTCGATTTCTTCATTGCCCACATCTGTGGTTTCAAGTTCCTCTTTAGCAGGTTTCCAAATTTATTCATGTTGTTCTATTAATTTTGTGAATACCTTAATGTTACTTTCCTCCTTTTCTTTCTCTTCTATAATTATTATGTATTTTTTAAAATTCAGCCATCCATTCTAAGTATAAAGTGTAGGTGTTGTTGTGGAAGATTCGCTTTCAAGGTTCCCGAAAATAGAAACTGAGGTGTAAATGCACAGTGAAAACATAAAGATGAACTTTGAAATTGCATGATCTCATTAAAAACAAATTTAACTAAAAAAAAAGAAGATAAAATCCAATTTACATCTTGAGCCTCGATTGTCAAAAAACTAGAAACTAAACAAAACAGAAGAAGGCAAACAACATAGAAAATTCCTTTGATCCTCACCATTCTCTTCTCATTTCTTGCACTATTTATAGCTTACCTGTAATCCTTTTTTTAGGCTTATATATCATCCCAAACCTTTGTTCTACAAATTTTAGCTTTGTTACATTAATCCCCTCAATTTTCCCTTTTTCAATGCCATATCGAAAAGGAATCTTGTGCTTCAAAAAGCTTTTAATGGCTATTTTGTTGCCCTCTAAGATCCTCGGTTTCCTTATCAAAGTGTTCCTAGGTACCCACTCAACATTCATGACCTAAAATGCATGGAGGTTTCCATCCTTACAATCGTTGGCTTCAATGAACAAAACCGTCATCTTTCTCAACATCGATATATTCTTCTCAGCCTTAATGGTATATACAAATCCATTGGCAATTTAATTTAAACATTGATACATCGAGGAGGTGACCGCTCCTACAGAATGTATCCATGGCCTTCTTAACACAATGTTATAAGAAAAGTGGATGTGTCTCACTTGAAGGGTTACCAGAAAGACTTGTGGACCTACAACTAGTTCAGCTTCAAGGACCCTGTCACTTGCCTTGGCGAGCCATTGTAATGCTCTAGTCATCATCATAATTAGGCGCATGTGTGAGGGATCTATTGGCATTTCATCCACCATATGCCTTGGAAACATATTAAGGATTGAGCCATTATCGATGAGAACTTTATAAATAAGACAATCTTTGTAATGGACCGTGACATACATGGGCTTGTTATGTCCTATTCCTTCACCATCAAGTTCATCTTCAATGAAATACAAGTAATTGGAAGCATGGATCCTCCCTACCAAATGCTTTATAGTTTTTTTTTTAGTATCTTAGGGATACATAGGCCTCATTCAGTACTTTTTGCAAAACATTGCGATGCGGCTCGGAGCTAAGTATCAATGACATGATGGAGATCTTGATAAGGGTCTTGTTAAACTAATCCACTGTACAATACTCACTATGCTTCATCAATTTCAAGAACCCATTTATTTCTTCCTCGGTCATAGGTTTATTTACCTCAAGCTTTTTATCAAAGTCCATTGCCTCTTTCCCTTAGCTTTTCTTTGTTTTTCTAATTCCTCAGGTAAGAAACAAAAACCACTCTGGGTCTTCCCGCTTATCTAAGTTTGGAACAAAAGAAAAGGAGCTTTGACATTTGAGGTATAGACATAATTGTTAGGCATTGCCCTATAGGCTGTTTTGTTTGCATATGAGGACTTAGTAAATACCAACTTCGAGAATCCATTAGTTATTGATTGAACCCTATACTTTTCTAGCTTCATTATCACCTTTATCCCTTCATTGTCCCTTATATCCTTAATCCTCATCTCTCATAGAGTCAAAATTCTTGTAATCTTTTGATGAAACTCGATGCATTCATCAATGTGATGCCTTTTCTTTTTATGGAATGAGCAAAAGTTATTTTTCCCTATGTCGTGTTCATTTGATTCCTCTAAATGACTGGACTATGCCAACATATCGTATAGCCTTGCCACAGTCACTTTAGAGCCTATCCTTTATTACCAACCTCCACAGCATTCACCTCACTACTATCCGTAGCATGTTTTGGCAGGGGATTCAAATTCATATTAGGTGAATCCTGAAAAATGACCCATCCGATTTTGATCATCTATGATACCCTCTTCTTAAAAGCTACTAGGTCTCAATGTTATAACCCGCAATACCATATGGTAATCACAAGTTAGATCGGGGGTGTACCAGGTAGGGAAAGGTAGTTGCATAGGTAGTACTGGTAGGGGATTTATCTACCTAATACTTAACAATTTGGCATATAACACCTTTAGGGTTATTGGCAAACGTGGTAACTATTCCTCCAGTTGTCAGTTGTCTCTCATTTGATAACTATTTTAGTTATTTTCTAGGAATTTTGTTTGAAAAGGCTAGTTTGGGATTGAGGGTTTGGAAAAGTTGATGCTAGTCATTTGAGAGGTAGGAGTTTGGTAGTTTGGTAATTTTTTCCTTTCCCGTTGTACCTACCTTCTAGGTTATTCACCTCAATTTCCTTTTTCTTCACAACAAATCACCTCTTCTCTATGGGTTCTGTAATTCTCCAACTTCGAATTCCTTGTTCAATCCTCAACAATTTGCATCGCATCATAGAAATGCTAGGCTAAGCTAAACATAAGGTGTTCATACTATGGGCCCCTAAAAGTATTGGTAAATAGCGTCACCATCTTTATCTATATTAATGAAGGTTGTACATTGATAGTTTGGTCTTGCCATCTTTAAGCATAAGTCCTCAAAAACTCACGAGTTCATTCGTCCATGGTAATCAAACTGGTCCTATTAGGAGTAATCTCAAGATTGAACTTATACTACATTAAGAAAGCATCTGCTAGGTTCGTCCACTTCTTGATCCTGACATTGTCTACCTTCATATACCAGCTAAGGGCCGACCTTGTCAAGCTATCTTGGAAGAAGTAAATTAAAATTTTATCATCATGGATAACTTTTGTCATCTTGTTATAGTAGGAACGAATATAGGTCTTTAGTTATTCCATCTTGGTATACTTAACAAACTCTAGCACCCTGAACTTTCTCGAAATCACAACGTTAGAGCAACTCCAATGGGAGGGCTAAAAGAAAAGCTAAAGGGAAAAGACAAAAAAAATTAGCTTTCATTCTTCATTTTCATAGCTCCAAGGGGAGAACAATATTGAACAGCTAAAATAGCATTTCTAAAGTGAAGAGCTATTTTTACATGTTTGATCAAAAGAGCCAAAAATTGTTTAATATATTTCTATGCAAAAAAGTGGTTTTGATTGTATTTGTATTAGTTATTTATTATTAATAATAGTTATATTAATACTATATATATTAAAATAGAATTGGCTTCTCTAAATGGCTTTTTTTCATTGGAGTGCAAATATAAAAAATGTTATATTTACACTATTTAAAAGGCCATATTATTAATTTGGCTTTTCTAAATAGCTTTTTTCCATTGGAGATGCTCTTAGGCACCAAACATACTCAGCTGCCTTAACTAGGTTCAACTGCCCTTAACCTCTTTTCTAGTGCAGTCCATTTATCATACCCTACGTGATGAGATAATTGGACTTCCTGTGGATCCCTGATTGTTAAATCCATTGTAATAGGGATTTGAATGGGATTATGATTCTTATTTGGCATATTTGTCCCTATATTCTGAGGTGCAACAAGGATTTGAGTTATTGGTGGTGCTTCACCATGTTGAGTAGATGCTCCTTCTCTATCCCTTGTTCTTAACGTTTGCTTGAGCAAACTGGCTAAGTGCATCATATCATTCCAAACTGATTCAAGCTCTCTCTAGTATTAAGCTTCTGGTTGTGACCTTTCTTTGTTTTCAATCATTTTTCTAGCAAGGGACCTATGTTTCTCAATCTGGCATATGAGTGCATAAATGTACAAGAAAATACATGGTATAATACATGTTTATGATAAGAATGCTTTGTATATTGGTATGGATACACCCTTCTTATGGAAGATTAATAGTCACCACTTCATAAACATAGGTTTTCTTGTCATAATATTGATGCAAACCCTAACGAAATTTAATGGTATTCACGACACCAAGATCAATCTAACTCAAGTTTGTTGAGATTTGAATGAGCTTATCACAATGGAAGAATTGCTCCAAGGCAACAAGACTATAAACCAACTCGATCACAACGCCGACACCTAGAGACGAGCAAAAGAAGTATAAATTCACAACAAAGAATGGTCAATTCTTTGAAGAGTTGAAAGTTCAACAAGAATCGAGATGGAGCAACCAAAGTTGGCTACAATGCTGTAAAATTTGTCAAAAAAATTTGCCCTAACATTATTCCTAAAGAGTATTTATACTCCAAGCCAAAACCTTAGTTTTCCTAATAGGCATCACATAAACCCATTTTAAATAATAATTAACCCAAGCTAAAACTAGCTCAAACTGATTAAAATAATAAAATAAACAAATCTACAACCCAAACAAATTGTCTCCTCTCAAAATAATTAAAGTTTGATAGCCCGACTAATTAATAAGACAAGTTCATTGTTTATGCATTCTATATGGCAGCAACAAGGCCCAACTTAAAATGGATGGTTCTCTCTCATCATAATGAATTAGAAAGCGTTCCATATATTGTTGGAAAGGTATAGAAGTATAGTTTCCATCCTAACTAGAATAACATCAAAATTCTATCTTTATATCCATTTATGACTAAAAGAGTAATGAAAGGTCAAACTGTTTGAATCTAGTCTTCTTCTACCAATCCTTGTGTAATGGTCTTGGATCCACCAACAAACACCTCTTGAACATGAATCAGATTAATCAAGGCTTGCTCTTTATTATTACAAATCCTTTTGAAGTCCACCTTAGCCCATGTATCTTGAAGAAGTCCATTGAAAGCTTCTTTGAACCTCTTAGCTCTAAGCCTAGTAATTGGACCAACTAGAACCTCCAATAGATCCTTTGATGGTTGGATTGCATCAAATATTTTACTAGAAGTACTTCTTTTCTGAGTTATTTGCTTGAATCATATTCACCAAGAGACAGATTTTGCATAAGATATGGGTTAATGATTTTTTTATTAATGCTTGATAAGTTCATTACATTTTAGAAATATAGAGGAGACACAAAAATATTAATCTACTTCCTTCATAACCTCTCTAGCCAAAGGTAGGAAGGCAAAACCACGATTCTCAATTTTCTCCTAAAAAGCATCGATCTCAGTTAGACTTCGGCAAGAGCGAATGGTATCCCCTTCTACATTTCACACATTGATTCTAACAATTTTAGCATGGTTAGTAGCTTCATCCATTTATTCATCCATCTTAATCATCTTTTCTATGAGCAATATTATGGTTTTGTTCAAAAATGTATTGTTGGTGTCGATTTGATCCTTGTGTTTTTCATTGTTGCTATTTTCCCGCCCAAATACTTCACCTTTTCACTTTCCTTGTCAAGATTTATCCTTACAACTTTTATCTCATTTTTCTTAAGTGCTAACTTTGCATCAACAGACTCAAAACCTTCTCTTTTACTTTCCTTTTTTGTAAAACTCGTTAAATAACTCTCCAACTCCACATACTTCATGTTCAAATCCTCAAACTTCCCAATTTTATCCATCAGTTCAAATTGAACTTGTGCAAATTTCTCTTGGTAATACTTTGTGCTTCCTTGGCACTTGTTAAAGTCAATCTTCAATACTTCAAGTTCAGAGAAACTTTGCATCCAATTCAAGCTCATCCCCTCTAGATCCTTCACTTTCTTACCTAACATTATTCTCCTCACCCAGCTTTAAGTCAATCTTTGTTATTCTTGCTTCTCTAGACTGTATTTTCTCATCTAGAAAGGCTCTCCTCTTATCCCCTTCCAGGACCATTTCTTCCAATATTGCTTTATCTTTTCTGCTTCTGCTAAACTCTATCTAAAGTTTTTCCACTTGTCTTCTCAACTCCATTTCATTATTGACCCTTTTACTTTTAATAGGCTCTTCTACAATTTGGGGAGATTTGACTCCTACGCAAGGCATTGTTGAAGCAACTAAATCTTTTCATCTTGCATATCCTTCACTTGTACTTGAATCCCCTCAACCTTTTATCTCAAAACCAGATGCTTCCAATCTTGTTTGATGATCTCTAAAACTTCTTGTGCAATAGGATATTTGAACAAACCAAAGAACTGAGCAATTTTCATAGTTCTTGGAACAAATTACATGCTTCCAAATTGCCTTAACAAAAGAGTAAGAGCATAACTTACACAACTTGTAATCCCTATCAATGGCACCCAACATTGTTGCCCTCAACTCATTAGAACATTCATTGTCGTGACCTAAAGAGCTCTCCACTTGAAACCACTACTAGCTAAACGTTCTAGTTTATCTACTCAGCCTTGGTTGTCTAAATCTCCCCAATCTTCTTCTTATACTATCCTCAATGGTATTTGGTTGAACCACTAAAAATTATTGAAGACAAGCCTTTTCATTTAAATGTGGCTAACCATCCAAATACACAACAACTGCATGTAACACCTCATTGCTCATTTTCCGATCCTTCTACAATGGTTGAGTGTCATGATGGTTTTAGCTAAAATAGAAGCAACTAGATTGATTTGTGTATACTCATATTCTATATAAGCAGTATGCCCAAGGCAACCAATCTCTTTTTTTCCTGATTTTGACTTCGTTTCCAGTTCAATTTCTAGCATCTTCCATTTCAAACTGTTAGCATTCTTCTCCAAAAACAATTTCAAGTTGGAGATTCTGAGTAGCTTTGAGAGTTCGGGGATGATTTTGTTAGATCTCAAAGGAAAATAAATCTTATATAAATGGTTTGGAAATTCGATCAACATTCCATATTCCTCTATAATGGGACGTAGTCTATGCTCCCAAAAGAAAAACACTGGTAGTCCGGATCCCAAAAGTGAATTAGAGCTCATACAACTAGGCTTAAAACTCCTACCTTGATAAGATGAATGATAAAAATGACTTGATTAACCAACCCAAGTACTGAGGGCTAATGATACTATCGAGTTTGCATTGGTTTCCGTAAAAATGTTACTTGATTAGTCATCCCGAGTGATGGGACTAATGATGTCAATAGAATAACATTGACATCAACATTCATTTGACTCTGATTACCTTCTCAAAGTCATGGTAACTAATGATACTTAGAGAAAAGGTATCAACATACTCCTGATTAGTCATCTAGGTGTTGATTACACAACTATCCAAAGATAAGAAAACAAAGTAATAATTAATCGATGATGTAGACAATACATTAGAAACATATAAATTGTAATCATGTATTAGTGGAACATAATAAATCTGAATTTGAGAAAGTACATAAAATATAAATATTCTTAGCTCCATTTGACTAATATGTTTTTCTTTTCTTTAAGGGCCTTTATCTTTTAGACTAGAGTAAATTCATTTTGTATACCTATGTCCTATTAGACTAGGTATATTTTTGTCTTTTGGATTTGTAATGAGTTTTAGATAAAATATGAAAACTTTTATATTTGAATCTAGATTATATATTTATATATAAAAAAATGATGATCATCCACCATTACTTAACTATTTAGAAACTAATATTAGATATTTTGTTCTTTTAAATTCTCTCAATAGTTTTTATTTTATTGTTGTGAAATTATGATTATTGTAATTTAAATTTAGTATAAGTTGTCTTATCTTATTATTATGAGATATGCTTGAAGAAATTATATATATATATATATAGTCTTATCATGATAGCAATAAGTTATTCTCGAGATGTTGTCGTGATGGTTGATTGATTCGGATGAAAGGGTTAGTGGTTGAAATTATGATTATTGTAATTTAAATTTAGTATAAGTTGTCTTATCTTATTATTATGAGATATGCTTGAAGAAATTATATATATATATATATATATATATATATATATATATATTGTCCTATCATGACAACAATAAGTTATGCTCGAGATGTTTTTGTTGTGATGGTTGATTGATTCGGATGAAAGGGTCAATGGTTGGAAATATATGTGTAACATTAAACATAATGATGTCGATAAATTGGGATGTACCAAATATAAGGGTAAACTTTGATGTGATTTTGATAGAGATTTCTTAATGGAAATTATCAATATATTTTAGAAAACAATTTTTTGTACTTTTCTCGATGTCAAGAGTATTTTGTATCTTGAAAAATCAAGATGTTACAGTGGAATCATAGTTTTGGTTATTATTTAGGGAATTGAGATGTTAATGAAAAAATGAAATATATGATAGAATGGTTTTAACAAGTCAACAATCGAGGACGAACTCATTCCAGGTACAAGAAAAGAGGCAGTGTGGGCAATATGAGATAGATCATGATGAGATGCACTAGCAGATATAGCCTCTTATATACCAGCTATATCTATTCATTATAGATAAGATTAAATAAAATTCTCTTAAGAAAAAAAAATGACAACCAAATTGGATAGCAAGAACAAGTTAAAAAAGACTTTAAATGCATATACAAGAGATGGAGAAGCCAAACTAGATCTTGGGCAAAATTAGAAACTCAATGTATCCTTAAGGGATCTCAATATAAAGGACAATAAAAATTCAATGTTAACCTAAGAGAATATTGTATGAATTTTCATAAACATTAAGTCTAAGAATGAATTTAGTTCAAGACTAAAAGATTTAATTAGACTTTTAATGAATCAAATTATTTTATTAAGGATTTAATTGGTGAAAAAAATAAATTTGAAAATTTAACTTAGGCTAATTGGGTAGATTAGAATTTTTAAGGACTAAATTTATATTTTACATACTCAATCGGATGAATTAAGGCAAATTGAAAGAAAAATAAAGTTTGAGGGTTAATTATGGATCAATTAAAGAACTCAAGAACAAAGATCTCTCTACAATATATTTACATATTCAGGGACCACATTCGATTACAAATAATAGTGAAATTGAAGAAATTAGAAGTATGAAAGTTAATTAAAGATGAAATTGAAAATATCCAAAACTAGAGACCATGCTTAAAAACATGCTAAGCTAAAAAAGGTCATTTTGAAACTCCAGATGGGTAAAATTGAATTGATTCTTAAAATTAGACTCAATTTAGAGTTTAATTGAATAAATTCAAAAGATTTAGAGCTTACATAAAAAAAAAAAAAGGAATTTAAACCCTAATTTTACCAAGGTTATCAAAACAAATTGAAATAAAATAATTTGTTTTGATCAAAACAGTTTGTTTTAGTTCAAAACCTGTCATCACCAGTAGCCACACCTCCACGCCAGCAACCCAGCCATGTCCTTTGGCAAGCCAGCAGGAGCAGCACCAGCGACAACAACGTAAGGCAGCCAACTTCTGACGTCTCTTCCGGCCACCACAGGCCACCATTCCAACGCTCAATGATAAAGGGATGAAGCTCAATGATCACACCCTCTCCCTATTTACTTTATCTTTTAAATTTTTGCTCAATTGTTTGTATAGGCATCCTTCAATTTCATTTTTTAGTTTTAAAACCATGGTTGTTATTTTGAGATGTTTAAGCATGCTTTAAGTATAGCTTGTATATTCTCAAGTATTGAATAATTGCTTTGTTTGGATGTGTTAGAATATTATAACGGAATGGTATATGATAATGTATAATGTTGTTTTGCATGTTTGAATGTTTAGGTAATCATTTTTAAAGTCATGAAAAAATGTGTTAAGTATTGATGTTGTTGTGGTTTAGGCTATTTTAGGCAAGTTTGCTAGATCTCATGAAGTTGCATGATATTAAGCATGTAAACCTTAACAAGGAAGAAGTGAAAATCATAATCAAACTGCATGGATTTCTACCTAGGCTGGATATTAAGTATAAAGCTAAATGAGGGTGTGGAATTACTGTAGATTACTGTGGATTTTAATACTGAATTTACTATTTTACCTCTCGATGCACAGTGATTTTAGCCTTGGACTCAGGGGTATTTTTGATTTTTCGCATGTCTAGGCACAATAACATAATCATAATTGAAGATAGTGCGTTTTCCCTTTGAATTGGGTGCATTTTCCAACCCTTAACCACAAATTAAAATAGTATGTTTTCCAGCTCTATTTTTCTTCCTCTTTTGAGTGTGTTTCCAACCCTCAATCACCAATTAAAATAGTGTATTGTCTAGCCCTATTTCTCCCCTCTTCAAGACGTTTTCCAACCATCAATTAATATAATATATTTTCCATCCCTATCCTCCTTGTTTGAGTGTGCTTTCCAACCCTTAACCATGAACAAAAATAGTGGGTTTTCCAACACTATTTTTTCCTCTTTTGAGTGAGTTTTCAACCCTCAACCATCAATTAAGATAGTGCGTTTTTCATCCCTTTCCTCCTTGTTTTGGATGTGTTTTTCAGCCTTCAACCACCAACTCAAATAGTACGCTTTACAGCCCTCAACCATAAATCCAAGATAGCGAGCTTTCTAGCCCTATTTTCCATTCCATGAAATCTTCACCATTCACATGTTTCACCCGGGTAGGTCACTCATTACAATGATATCGTCTCCATCATTCTCACTTGGGCAGGTCGCCCATTACAACAATACCATCTTTGTGTTTTTACCATCTTCATCATCTTTAGTTGCGCAGGTCACCCATTACAATGAAACCATTTTCTTGTGTCAGTCACAAACATCATCTTTCATCCTTTAAGTGTCCTCCTTAGATCTCAATTCTTAGATAGTGCACTTTCTAGCTCTATCTTATCATTCCCTTCTGAGTGCATTTTATAGCCCTCATTCTCATTTCTAGATGGATCAATCATTTCTTAGTTTGGTAAATCCACTTTTTTATCTCTTTACAACGCTTACTAACTAAAGTCTTGGACAAGACTTTAGTCGTAAACATTGTAATGAAGGGGGCAACTGTCATGACCCAATTTCTAGGTTACTCCCCAAAATCTACCCAAAAATAACAAAAATAAACTAAAAAGGACCGACAGTGGTAGAAAAATCAATGTGAAAATTTTGGTTGTTTTCGAGAGTTCGATCGTATCTCTTTTGTCCCTAAAAATAGAGGAAAATATAGATTTAATGCAAAAATAATTTATCATTGGATAAATCTGTGTAAAAATTAAGTCGAACGACATAATTATATTTTTATGGGTTGATTTGATTTAATCATCGACCAATTTAAAGTATAATTATGATTGAGAATTAATTTAGGGTCCAATTGAAGGATTTAATTAAGTGCAAGGACTTAATTATACTTTAAATTGCTCAAATTAATTTTATGAAGGGCTTAATTGATAAAAATATCAATTTCTTGAGCTTAATTCGGGCTCAATTGAGAAGATTGGAATTTTTAGAGACCCAATGGAATTTTTCCAAGCCAATTGTGCAAAGTCAGGGGTCAAATTGAAAACAATTAAGAGTTTAATGGTCAATTAAGGGTTAAATCACATAAATCAAAAACACCAAAATAAAAATAAAAAAAAGCGTGCAAAGCCAAGGTTGATGTTGAAATTATGACGGGGACACAACTGCATAAAATTACAAGTTTAAATCCAATTGGGGGTACAATTAGAATAATTACAAATTGAGGGACTAAATTGCACTTCCACCTTCCCCAAAACTGCAGTCCCGCCGTAGAGGACGACCAACACGCCACCATTGCAGGCATGCCATTGCTGACAACCCCTCAATTTGTAATTGTACAATTAGAATAATTACAAATTGAGGGATTAAATTGCACTTCCACCTTCCCCAAAACTGTAGTCCTACCGCAGTGGACGACCAACACGCCACCATTGCAGGCATGCCATTGCTAACAACCCATCTGCACCACCGTGGATAGCCACAACTACAAGGATGCTACCGCCAAAAGTAACCCACAGTCGAAAGCCATCGTGTATACATAGCAACCACCATGCACGACGAAGGGGGGAGGAAACTAGAGAAAAAAAGAAAAAACATGGAGGGAAAGATGATCATAGATGGGGAGAAAATTTGCAAAAACCGTCGTGAAAAACTTGCATGCAAGCACAACCATCATCACCTACCTCAGTGTCGACAGAGTCATCGTCGGCTCCTCTCTCTCACCATTTGACAATGCCGACAATCCCATCTCTCTAAAACCATTTGCAACCGACCCTCTCTCTCCTCCTGCAACAGCTCTCGGCGAGCACAGCAGCACCACCAACTCCACCTTGACCCACACCAGCAGCTCCCCGGCAGGCTCAGCTTCTTCTCCAGTGCTGGTGATGAAGACCAGCAGCAACAACAGCATGAACCAGCCCATTCTGTTGCTCCTCCTGGCCACCACAGGCCTCCATTTTTTACGACGCCACCACAGGGACAACCACCTCGACCTCCTCTACCCGACGACAGTGCCAGGTGAGCCCCTCGATCACCATCGATCACCCTCCAATATTAATTCACTTACTGTTCGTGTGTCTTCAACAACCCAATTCCCTTTTTTTGTTTATTGGGCTGGACTACTTTCAACCCAGCCTAGTTAGATGGGTCGGGTCCACCCAGTAGAGTTGGGCATTTGGGTCAACTTGGATGGACTAACCCATTTAACTAGGTCAGGGTAGGCCCGATTTTTTTTATTTTATTTTTATTTTATTTTATTTCAAAATAAAAATTTGCATTTAAAAAAACAAAAATATGTGTTATTTTTGTGCATACAGCTAGATTCCAAGTTTTTTCCCATCATATTTTTTGTAAAAATATGTTGCATCTTTCTCATATTTTGAAACAAAAATTGGATATCATAACAAGTTTATGATTATTCGTTGGAATTTCTCCAAAATATTAAGCACAAATATATAAGTATTTTTGTTTTATCTATTAGGGTGTAAAATTATATTGTAAAGTACATTCATAGATAAAAAAAAGTTTTTAACTACGGTGTAAAATTACATTGTAAATTACATCCGCAGATAAGAAAAAAGTTTTTTAACTGCGAAGTAAAATTGTACTGTAAAGTACACCCGTAAATAAAAAAAATTGAAAATGCAGTGTAAAAAAAATTTAACTTAGAAAAACAATCAAACAGCATTGCAGCTTCCCTTAAGTAACTGGGGGTGATGCGTCTTCCCCTTACACAACAAGTCCCCTTACCTAGACTCTCGCACACCAATAGGTTTCATAGTAACCTTAATACTAGGTGGCAACTCCTGATAATTATAGTCATAATTTTCACGACTATAAAACATACCTCATTTTCACCGCACGTCGTTGTCTCCTTCAAATCTGGGGATGGCTGGCACAAAGAAAATCATCGTCGCGACAATAATCAAGATAATTCGTTAATCGATGTTTTTTTTGTTAAAAATTGACTTCTACAGTTTTTTATGTATGATATTTCAGATAAAATATCATGTGAATTTCTCCAAAATATCATAACCAGTTTATGATTATTCGTTGGAATTTCTCCAAAATATCAAGCACAAATATATAAGTATTTTTGTTTTATCTATTAGGGTGTAAAATTATATTGTAAAGTACATTCATAGATAAAAAAAATTAACATGTCAAAAAATATTAATGGTTCTTGATTTTTTTTAATAATACTATACATCTGAGCGAAATAATCAATCTATAAAACTTTCAATTATTTAGTTTTTTTTAAATATTTATTTTATTATAAATAATGCGTTTAAAATAATGAGAAAGATTACTTAAAAGGTTTTTTCTCTTAAAAATAATTATATATTCTGATATTTGTTTAATATTAATGCCTTGAAAAATATAAAAAAATAATTAACAACAGAGTATTCACTATACATGCATAAGAGAGGGTTTCATTTTCATTTCACACTATCAAAGCTGAACATACTCTGTTTTTGAACCGAAGTTGCATTTAATACAAAGATAAATTACAATAACAATTAAAAGTCAAAACTAAGAGTATAAATACATAAATACAAATAAATTATTTATAATTATACCAAAATTACCAAAAAAAAATAAAAGGATCAAAACTAAATCAAGAAAAAAAACAATAATAAACAAAATACAAAACTAAAAGTTACATGTGTTGAAACGAGGCAAAAATATTTATCGCTGCAGCGGAGCGCTTTCCAAATTGCTCATATATTTGCCTTAAAATATATAAAAATAAATATTTTTTTTTATTTAAACTTTTTTTTCAGGTCAAATGTTTTTAAGGCTAATAATATTTTTTGTTTTATCATTTATTTTAATTTTTTCCTTACTATTTTAATATAATCTTTAATTTTTCTATTCTTTGAGGTATTTTTTTCTTTCATTTTTATGCAATAATAATAATAATAATAATCATTTGAGATGTATTTTTCAAATTATTTTGTTAAGGCTAAGAATATTCATTTTTTTTGTTATTTTTTTGTTTACTGTTTTGTTATAATTTTTAGTATTTTTTATTGTTCGAGGTAATTTTTTTTCATTATATATGTAATAATAATAATAATTTGAGATGTGTTTTTTCTTGCTTACTCTTTTGCTAAAGATTTTTTATTCCTTAGTGTGATTTAATAATTTTTATTATTTTAACAGTATTAATAATAATAATAATTTATGGTGTTATAATCTTGATGATAATAGTGACATTATAAATTATCATGATAATAATGATTATAATTTATTGTAATAGTTATAGTGCTTATGATGTAGCTAATTATGGCTTTGATGGTAATAATAAAAATAACTCATAAAGTAATATAAAAAATCAATAATGACAAAAACAAATTATAATAATGATAATAATACTAATTATAATTGAAATAATATTAATAAAAACAACGATGTTGGTTGTCATGATTATTATTGTTGTAATAATGACAACCATTATAACAATATTGTCAATAATAATTAGAATATTAATTATTTACAATAATAATTATGATAATTTAAGAATCATGATGATTAAAATGTAATAATAATTGAAATAATTCATTAGTCGATATTTTTTTTTTAAAATGGACTTTCCCGGCTTTTTCATGTATGATATTTCACATTTAATATCATGTAAAAAAAAATATGAAGTCATACATAGACAAAAGAAAAATTGGGTCAAATTATTTACAATTAAAAAATATACGAGTAACTTGCCCTGCGTTTCGATACACATAGACAATCTATCAATTAAATAATTATCCAAACAATAGAAACATTCAATCACTTCAATGCACAAAACAAATAACCCATTTGAAACGGATTTTATCGATGATAATTTAACTAATTAAAATTTTAATTAATCAATAAAAACACGCACAACAATCAATCAATCAATTTGCTACATGGGCAAGACAACTCGTTAATCTCTATATTTGATATTCTTTGTTCAAGAAAAGGAGTTCAAACATTTAGATGATCTACTTTGGCTGGATTGCAATTTTTTGATACGACTTTACAATGTTGCAATACAAGTAACATTGTGTTCTCCCACTTATAACTTTTAATTCTATTAGTTTATTCTAGTTAATTTCTAAGGTTTTAATATACAAATTGACTTGAGCCCTTGACTCCTATTATATTATCCGTAACCCTATTATATGTAAATAATAAATCCCATAAAAAAACATTTTCTTGTTAGATTTAGATTCGGCAATAAACTCACTACCAATCCCCTAGCTTAATTAATATGTTTGTTGATTCAGATGTATGAAGTAGTTGATTGGTTCACATAAAAATTATAATTTTATAGATTTTTTTCTCCAAGTATGTTCTTTGAATTAAAATATACATCTTTATGTAACTTGTAAACTCAAAAATACACTCCTTAAAATCAGAAATTTTGTTTTTTTGGAACTATTCAGAAATAACTTATGGGATAACATGAAATTATTTTCCATTTAATTTTCTTAATTTTTATTAAAAAAAAAGTATTAAAATATGTTATTTATAAGGAAAAAACTAGTTTTAAAACTTTTTAAAATGAAAGAAAAAAATATATTTTTTGGATACTTCATTACACTACGAGCTAAAATAGATGGTGAAAATAATGTTCAACCATTGACAGTAAACTGTAACAGTGTTTTTCACTCCTTTAAGCCGTTATCTCACCATGAGCAGGGGGGGAAAACGTGCCCAGAGTAGCTATTTAAAAATGGAAAGTGAGAGGTGAAGCCATGCAACATAAACACGTGTAACCACTTTGATGGAGCAAAATCAACCGTCGAAACACTGGCAGATGGATTTGAATTGGATGGTCATTATCGATTGATGGATACAATTCGAGCACAGAATTTTGGCGTGTTTCTTAAACTCTTATCCTTGGCATCTGCAGCAGAAGATATGGAGCCACATATTAATTCAATAATTAGAGATTTGATTTTGTATCTGTCCGTGATAAAATTGATGGGAAAGTAGAAAATGATAGGTTTCTAATATAGAAAACTGTTTTTGCTGTAATTCATTGTTCTTTTTATAGAGATATAAAACCAATAATATATTAACAACATATTTTAAAATATAACATTATTAGAAAAATGATAATTACTAATATGTTCATATAGGACATACTATATTAGGATATAGGAAATATAAAATTATATTAATTTTAAATTTTAGTGCATATAACATTTTAATTTAGATAATATTGCTAGAAAAACACATTATACATGTAAATGATGTGGGGAAAGCATTGTAGCTCCCCAGCCAGTTTACGGGAACCATGACTAGTCCTTGAAGTCACCTTTTTTTTATATTTTCTTTTTCTACTTATACATTTTTTTTATAATTGGGGTGTCTGGGACAACTTACGCGCACCACGACTAATCCCTAGACCCACTGAACACCTTATAAGCCCAGTGAGTAGGTAAGGCACCGCGAGGGTGACAGACATAGCAACTATTATGTTTATGCATAGCAACTATTATTAGAAGAGGATTGAAGTCGGGTTCAAAGGAAGGAAACAAGTCCCTTCTCACTTATACATTTATGCATAGCAACTATTATGTTTAAAAAAATATATACATATTAGAAATTTGTCAATTGTATTCTATGCATTCTACATGAGTCATGTCTAAAAGAATTATTTTTACATAGCCTTATAGCTCTTCTCATAAAATACTGTGGATTGCTACGGTGCTTTCTCACTTATATATTTATACATAACAGCTATTATGTTTAAAAAAAATATGCACATATTAGAAATTTGTCAATTGTATTCTGCATAAGTCATGTCTAAAAGTATTATTTATATTGTTTTTTATTAAAATAATATATATATATATATATATATATTAAAAAAGTTAAAGGAGATTAGAGTTCTGCACAGTAAAAATCATTGTGCATTTAGACACAGATTACTGTGAATTGTAATGGTGAAATTATTATTTTACCTCTCGGTGAACAGTGATTTTAGCCATGGGTCAAGGGGTATTTTAGATTTTTAATGTTTTTTAGTACAATAAAATAACCATAATATCCTCTAATAAAACAAAAATAACAATTAAATTCGGGGCTATTAAGGATATTACACATGTTTTTTTTATAATATACAAATACAAAATAACTTTTGAATACATGTATAAGAGAGAGTTTCACTCTTATTTTACATCACCAAAGCTAAACTTACTATATTTTTTAATGCAAGCTGTAAATAATACAAATAAAAATTACAATTAAAAATCTAAACTAATAGTAGAGATGTATATATACAAATAAAAAATTAAGAATTATCTCAGATAGACCGAAAACATCAAGGGATACAAATTAAAAAATTATATATTTTAAAACTAGATTAAAAAAAAAAAAAAACTAATCCCAGCAGCAGAATGCGGTTTTATAGCTCGTTTTTCCTAAAACAACTTAATATAATCAGTTGGTTACTTGAGTTCAAACGTGTGAGCAATGATAAGATGGCTGGTGTGATTGTTGTAGGAAAAAACAAGGCCTGTCAAGGGAGGAGTGTCCATTGTAATGAGCAGACATGGTGAAATTATGATGAATCCCTTGAAAGTGCAATCCCCAACCACCACGGCAAGATGCCAAAATACTCGCTATAAAGTCAATTTAGTCCACAATAAAACAATTTATGAGAGGAATTACATTATTACATTACAAATACACGACTTTATAATAAAATATCTAGTTAAAATACTATCGCAATTTATAGCAGCCAACAAAGACTTTAATTTTTGTCCTCAAGTGTTTCTTTTTCGATTGTATTTTTTCTATGCTTAAATTAATGTAGTTTTTTTTTCAGTTAGATCTATACGAGATCATTTCACAAATTTGATAGGTTTACATGAGTTACATTGAAAATTAGAATTTCTAATTTATTTCAATTATTTTATACAGGGTTATTTTGGTTTTAAGAAAATATCTCAACATTGAATTGTTATTCCATTTTGAATGTATCTATTTTATAATCATATAATTAAATAAAAAAATAATTAAAAAATAAAGCTATTAAATCTAATAAAGTTCAGGATCTAAATTATAGGTTTAGCAAGTTAAGTTATGAAACTCAAGTCGATCTAATAGACACTTGTAGAAGTGAGCATCATTCAAATACTATGTTTAATATCATGATAAACGTAGAGAAAACAAACAAAAATAAATTATGAAACTCAATTCAAAATCAATCAGATTTTAAATGATAAAGTTGCAAAAACAAATCAACAAAAAAATCTTAATATTGAAAGATAAAAATCTTAATATTTATTAAGATAAAAATCTTAATCAACCACATCTTATCTTTATCCTTCTAATAAATACAACATGTCAAACTTCTTATTGACCCAATAAGATAGAACTATTGAAATCTCTCAAGTATACTTTATCACATTGTCTTGAAATTGTAGACATCCCATTATCATTAGGTTTGAATGATTCATTATTTATTAAAATATATATAAATAAATAATACAAACTTAACTTGGAAGCCTAGTCTCACATTTAGTTTTTTTTTTCCTCAATAGAGACAATACATTAGCTTTTTTTAGCCTTAAAAGTGTCGTATGATCTTGTTTTTTTTATATATAAAAAGAAAACTGCTAAGCCCTAACTCATAATTCACCCATCATAGTGGTGGGTGAAAATCATGGAGAATGGTTTGTTCAGCCTCAAAATCTATATTTTTTCACGCCATCTTCACCAAAAACCTACTAAAAATACCATAAAAACTTATGTAAAGAAACTATTGATCCTAAAACACTCAAAAACAAATCAATTGAATATAAAAAAATAAAGTTCAATCTACTTTCTAAGGCATGTGTAGTGGGGAAAATCACCATTATCAATTTTTTTTCTGGTTAAATGGAACATGTTGATATCAAGAACGATAAATTATATTATTGAAAAATAATTATTAATCAATTTTCTCTTTTTTTTTCACTATTTCCGTATGACTTTCCCTCTTCTCTTTTAAAACCAAGGACATAAATGTTAATAAAATGGTTTTTAAACCAAAATTAAAATTGAAAATACTAAAAGAACTATAAAGTAACAAAAGGAAAGTAGATGGACTGAAATGAACTTTTTCAACCAAATTAAGACTGACAATGGGTTTCTCTATATTTGAAACCTTTATGATCCTCTAATGCTGATTTTCTTCTTCCCTGATAAACTGTCATGAGATTGGGAGTAAGAGAATGCAATTAAAAAAAACAGATAAGAAAGGGACAATAATAAATTGATTGTTTTTTTTAGGAAAAAACAGCTTAATGAGGAAATTGCAAACTTCAAACCTAGTCATATCCCCGATGCAGTAATTAATTGTTTATTTTTTTAAGAGTAGAAAGGGACAATAAAGCAAGAAAGAACATCTTAGAAGCATTTCATGTCTAAAGAAAATACCGTCGAGTTAGACATGCAAACAAGGCACTTCTGTGGTGCGTTGATGATATTTTCAGAGGAGACCTCGTCCACACGATGAACTCTATTTTTTATTTTTTATTTTTTATTTCCAATCTGTCCAAACACAACTTTACAGGTGCACGTCAAAAGCCACTCTTTATTTTGTATCAGCAGCTCCTTCAACGTCGTTTTGGAAGGGAAAGTGTCGTGTGTGTTGGGGACACCAAGGAATCTCATTTGGAAACAAAATGGAAGGGGGGGCTGATGTCAAAGGGATAATGCCACATAATTTATTTTTCATATCAGTTCTCGAACTAATTTTACTTGTGCAATTTCACCCAAAATTACCATATTCTCTCATGATCACTGCAAATATATTTACGATATGGATGTGGACAAGTCAAAGTACATATCCCTAGTGAACTATCTCTCTATGAGTTGTGAAAGATATTCCACTATAAATATTTTTATTATTGCTTCAACTCATATTGCCCAAAAAAATAAATCCCACTCTAATAAATTAAATATGTACATTGAGATATGAATTAAATGAAAAACACCAAAATTAATTAAAAAGGGACGCGGTGGTAATTTTAGAGAATAAAAGGGAAAGTGTATAAAACGCCATTGACTTCCTTGGGAAGCCAAAGTGTCCGACCATTGTGAGAGTAAAAAAGAGAGGAGAGTTTTAATTTTTTTTTTCTTGAAAAATCTCATTAAAAACAATTAGAAAAGGGTAAGTTAAAGTGTTGGGAGGAGGTTTTGAGTGATTAAATACCACAAAATTAAGTTAATTAAAGGTTTTGGTGTTTAGAAGAGTCCTTGGAAGAAGAGGTAGAGAAAACTTGCATTATTTTGCTTAATTGTTATGGTGGATTATGGGTTTAGATTTATTATAATTTAAAAGTTAGAATTATGCC
The DNA here is from genome assembly GCA_029228465.1 of Salix viminalis. Classification (NCBI taxonomy): domain Eukaryota; kingdom Viridiplantae; phylum Streptophyta; class Magnoliopsida; order Malpighiales; family Salicaceae; genus Salix; species Salix viminalis. The sequence continues at coordinate 9,804,432 of CM055443.1, forward strand.
TAACATGGTGGATTATGGGTTTGCTATGTAATGAACTTGAATTAGTTTAGTTAATATTATAGAACTTAGGGTTTTTATGCATAGAATAGTTTGAATGATGTTATAAATGCTTAATGATGATCATTGACATGAAAAATTGATAGGTAAAGTATTAATTGTACAAAATTTGAAGAGATTTTGCAACTTCTCGTATACATGAGTTTCGGCCGGCATAAATAATTGGAAAAATAGAATTTTTTAATTTAGTTGATTAGAATATCTTGTTAGCAAAGTATTAATAAAAATGGTTTAGAGTATATAAGTATTAATTCACCTAAAATTTTAAGGAAATACCATAATCCTTATTTGATGAAGATTTTGGTCAAAAGGGAGGAAATGTGACATTGATAAGGATTAATTAGATCAGTTCAAATCTTGCATAAGCTTAAGTTATATTAGAGTAGATGAACTTGGCTAAGATAAATTAAATTGATTCTTGTGAAAAGAAATAAAAAATTGAAAGTACAAGGGAAAGAAACAAGAAATAAAAAACTTCAATGTGGTTGCATTGATATCAACAAGATGAATGTTAAATATGACTTGATTAACCAACCCAAGTATTGAGGGCTCATGACACCATCAAGTTTGCATTGGTGTCAGCAAAACAATTACTTGATTAGGCATCTTGGGTGATGGGGACAAATGATGTCAATATAATGATATTGACATTCACATTCATTTTATTGACATTAACATTCATTTGACTCTCATTAGCTTCTTAAAGTCATGTTAGTACCTGGAGAAAAAGGTATTAACATACTCCTGATTAATCATCTAGGTGTTTATGACAAATGATATCGGTGATGAAATTGATATCAACATTGATTGGTTTACCCAAGTTATGGATGGTCAATGATATCAGGGCATAAGATACCAATATTTTATGATTTGTGATAAACAATGATAATGACATAGCTATCCAAAGATAAAAAAAAAAAAAAAAAACTAATAATATATTGATGATATGTTAGAAACGTATAAATTATACTCATGTATTGGTGGAACATAAAAAATTTGGATTTGAGAAAGTACATAAAATATAAATAGTCTTATATTGTTGTTATGTTTGCTTTGAGGGCCTTTATCTTCCCAACCAAAGTAGATCCATTTTGTATACCTATGTCCTATTAGACTAGGTGTATTTTTCTCTTTTGGATTTGTAATGAGGTTTAGATAAAATATGTAAATTTTAATGTTTGAATCTAGATCATAATGAAGATGCGCTAGCAGATATTGTCTTTTATATACTAGCTAAATCTATTCATTCTAGACAAGGTGAGTTAATAAGAAACTAAAATGATCCTGCTATTTTGCAAGTAGAGATGTCGCAATGAGGAGCAATTAAATTTATAGAGACAAATGGATAAACCCTATAAGTGATACTAGTTACAATACCTATATATTTTCAGATTTTGTTTTATTATAACAGTTGGTCAGGATAATAGTTACAAGGATAATTAAGGCTTTTAGTGCAATACTCTAGGTAGAAAATGTTCTCACCCTAGTTTATAAGGTGAAAGGTATGAAAAAAATGAGATGTGTGTCATATTTAGAAGGAAATGATGTTGAGGTGGCAGGACATTGGTTGAGGAAAGTAGAGAGAATAATTAGTCAGATTCTAGTGCCAAAAGAGTTAAGAGTTGATCATGTGACCTAGTTGTTAATTGAGAGTGTTCACTCTTAGTAGGAGACAATGAAAGAAACAAGGTCTAGTAAGGTACTAACTTTAAGGGATTTTAGAAAGAAACTTGAGGAGAGATATTACTCATGATAATATAGGAAAAACAAAGAGCATAAGTTTATGACCCTAAAGTAAGCAGATATAAAATGAGGTTTCAAAACTTGTTTATCTTTACCTCAACATATCTTCCTGTAGATCGAAATTTGATAATTAGGTTATACGTTTTGTAGGGAGTACTCATATTAATGTCATCTCACGATAAAGGGATTGCATGTACTTGGGTAGATGTTGGAGACACAAGCCAAGAAAATAGAAAGTATACCCAAGAAATATAGAGAATACTTAGGGTTAGAGGATTGTCATATAGAGTCAACAATAATTAATTACGGCTAATAGATCAATAAGACCTACTTAGTTTGGAGTAAGTGTTAATAGGAGATGACCCTAGGTTTTAGGAGAGAACTCCAAGAAAAGTATATCATATGACTTAGAAGGTTCTGAGGGTCGCACCAAATGTTATGGCAGGTATATTAATACTATATTTCATGTGAACACATGCCTTAGGTCATTCATTTTGCATCATTTCTGATTATAAATAAATTGCATGTATTATCTAATAAATTGGTTAGGATAGTTATTATTAGTATATTTTTATGAGATAACATAAATATTTATGAGCTATATGGAGGGATTAGAATGTATATTGGAGGATGTGAGTTACTGGTAGATTTGATGTCTTTAGACTTGAATGCTTTTGACTCAATTAGGTATGGACCAAAGTTTCAATTCCGTTCCGGTCGCCGTTCCGGTTTTTCTATTGTAACGGACCGTTCCGGTTTCGGACTGTTTCGGCGTGCCATTTCAAGGTTGTACTAGTCATATATATATATATATATATATATATATATATATATATATATATATATATATATATATATATAATTAAAATATTAATTTAACAAGTATAATTAAAATCAAGATAAATTAACTTTAAATTATACAATATAAACACAAAGTCAAACAAACATAATCTCAAAATTAGAAGAAAAAAAATCACAAGTCAAAATAAAGAGGATTTTAAGGCCGGAACGGCACCGAGACGTTCTGGGCAGAATTTGACCGGAATTTTCGAAACGGGCCGGAATGAAAACCGAGACAAAAACGACGTCATTTCATCTCGATTTTTTTAACAGAACGGAACGTTCCGGTCATTCTGGCCAGAACAGAACGGAATTGACAACTATGATATGGACTAGCTAACTAAGAATAGGGTTCAAATAAATTGTTTCACCAAAATAATAATTACCCAGAGATAGGGTGGCGTGAAATTGGTATTTAAATGAGGGAGAGAGGTAATAATCAATTGTATGATTTTAGTCATGACAATATAAGGCATAAATTATTATTTTTTTCTTTTTAAAATAACATAAAGGAGTCTTCCAATGTATAAAATAATAAATCAAACAACTTTTGCCACTCTAGCCTTCCCGACCATAAGTTCATCTTTTTTTCTTGTTTGTTTTACAAGCATTTCCACATTGAAATAAGAAATTTCATTGGTATTAGATATCAAACAAAAATATAATAAATTAAAATAAACAGTATCAAGTAGCAATTAAAAATGAATAAACAAATAAAATGTTTTAATTTTTAAACAAAGAGGTTTTTATTGACAGAAGGGTAATGTTTTAATTTTTAAACAAAGAGGTTTTTATTGACAGAGAAGGGTATAATTTGTACCAAGAGTATTTTCTTAAAATATTTTTGTTTTTAACTCTATTTGACAACAAAATTGAATAAAGGTTGCCACATTGGCACTCAAATCTTTTTTTCTTTCTATGTGAAGAATGTTGTGTTGCTTTAATTAATCAATAAATAATAATTTGAGGATGAATGTGTGATCTTCGTCATAATTGGAGGACTGATATGTGGCTGTCCAAATCGAAAAGGAAAAAATATCCCAGAATTGAATTAATTTAGTGATATATATAACGCTCTGAAAAAAAATAATGAAAAAAAGAAAAGTGAAGGAGATAGAGACGGGGAGAGTTACAAAAAGTGTCGACATAATCGAGCTCATTCTCAACCACAAAGTGGCAACTGTAGAAGCCACCGCTTTGCATACCCTTGGGTCGTCAAACAATGTCGACACTCTCTGATAATCCCCATGAAAATATTCCCACTCTCGCTTTCTATTACCTATTTCTGCAATCCAACAGTGGCACTACACGCAGGCTAAGACCTCATTCTCTCTTTATGATCGCGTCTTCTGCTGCTTTTCTCTTTTTTATATTTGGGATTTGTGTTTCCCCAGCATTTTTCAACAACCTTATTTATACTCCCCGTATTCTCCTTCCAGATTTCCATGTTACTCATCGAGGTTGGTAACTGATATATTTTCTTTTTCTCCTGTAAAATACTTGATCGTCTTGTTGATTTTGGCTTCTTGGGATTTGTAGCTGGATCTTTGGGGATTGCTTCAACTGGATCATTTCCAATCAAAAGCTCAAGCCTTTTCTGGTACTTCTCGTAAATCTCTTACCTGTTCGAGCAAAGCAGAATTTTGTGTCTGGGGTTTTGTTTATTTACGCAGTGTTAATCTCTTTTGTATCCTTAATTGAACCCAGTTCTCTGTTTTAGCTCTTCAAAATTGTGAATACATGCTAGCTTTAACCTCTGCTATTTTCTTTCCATTCCTTTTGTTTCAGTGCTATTTGTTGCGTTGTGGATCTGTAATTGAGTGGAATTTCCTGTTTCGTGACTTTAAATCACAAAATTTGGAACCTTCTCATCGTTTGTTGCTAATTAAACTCATAGCCAACTTATTTTTATTGTAATTTTATAATGCAGACGTTTTTTTCGAAGCAATCTCTAAATCAATGTCAAATTCTAGCTGTGGATCCTCCGAACTGGAAATCTGCAGAGACGACTCAGCTGCACTCAATCTCAAACTCATTGCCATAGCTTCAATTCTCTTCGGTGGCATAATTGGCATTGCAATACCGATAATCGGAAAGCACCGCCACTTCCTCAAGACCGATGGTAGCCTCTTTGTGGCTGCGAAGGCTTTTGCAGCAGGCGTAATTTTAGCCACCGGTTTTGTTCACATGCTATCAGCTGCGACCGAGGCCCTGTCGGATCCTTGTTTACCCGAGTTTCCGTGGAAGAAGTTCCCATTTTCAGGGTTTTTTGCTATGATGGCTTCTCTGCTAACTCTGCTTCTTGATTTTGTTGGGACTCAATATTATGAGAGGAAGCAAGGGTTGAACAAGGCTAGCGAGGAGCGAGTTCGGGTCGGGTCGATGGATACAAATTCGGGTCGTGAATCAGGAGGTATCATGCCCATTGAAGAAGTTAAAGAGTTGAATGGGTCTAGTGGGAAGGTGTTCGGTGAAGAGGAGCATGGTGGGATGCACATTGTGGGGATGCATGCTCACGCAGCACAACATACACATAATCATCCTCATGGGCAGGATGCCTGTGATGGGCTTGTCAGCAGTCGTGACCATGGGCATGAGCATGGATCTGGTCATGGTCATGAGCATGGATCTACTCATGGTCATGGTCATGGTCATGGGCATGGGCTTGGAGAGGGCGATGTGGAAAGTGGTTTGAGGCACGTTGTCGTTTCACAGGTGAGCATGCGATTTCTTACTTGGGTGCTATTTTTTTGTGAGGTTGATGTACTTGCGTTGCTACTTTTATTGTTGCTGCTGTGTCAGTTAGCGATCTAAATGGCAGTAGAAAATGATTTAACGCCACGCCGCCCCCGTTAATGTTTAGTTGCTGTGGGCTCGTGGCTGAAGCAATACCAATACATCCTTGTGGGACACGCAAGGAATGGTCAAAGATATAGTTTAGTCGGCGCATGCTTGTTGGTAAATATGTGCTTATAATTAGTGTAAAGCAGTTGCAACTTGCAAGGATTGTTCAATTTTATATTTTTATTTTGTTTATGTCCTATTAACTGGTGTTTGTGTTTTCTTGGTTGGCAATGACCTAGATATTCGATTGTGCTTGCAACTTGCAGGGCTAGTTCAGCCCCATTTTTTTATTTTGTTGCCTATTCAAGTATACATTTCCAAGTGGGTTATGTCGCTTTTCATCTGCGTTTGAACCCGTCTAGATAAAGATAAACATAGCCAAGTTGCTTCTTGCCTGCTGGGAGATTTATATTTTTTTGTTTTGTTTTGCAGATATTGGAACTTGGGATTGTCTCGCATTCTGTAATCATTGGGTTATCTCTAGGAGTTTCACAGAGTCCATGTACCATAAGGCCGTTAATTGCTGCATTGTCATTTCACCAGTTTTTTGAAGGATTTGCGCTTGGAGGCTGCATATCCCAGGCACAATTCAAGACTCTGTCGACTGCGATAATGGCGTGTTGTTTCGCCATAACGACGCCTGCAGGAATCGGCATTGGGACAGCCATTTCTTCGTTTTACAATCCGAACAGCCCGAGAGCATTAGCTGCTGAAGGCATCTTAGATTCTTTGTCAGCCGGAATTCTTGTTTACATGGCTTTAGTGGACCTAATTGCTGCTGATTTTCTTAGCAAGAGGATGAGCTGCAATTTTAGACTCCAAGTAGTGTCTTATTGCATGCTTTTCCTCGGGGCAGGATTGATGTCTTCACTTGCAATCTGGGCTTGAGTTTATCGGTTGTAGATGAACTCTCTCGGTTTCCGCCCTTTCTGGGGGCGTTCACTTCAAAGCAAAATGTGTCTATCGATTTTTTGATTGGCTTTTAGGAAAAGCAGAAGAAGATATCGGTAGAAGACAGCCAGAAGCGATGCCCTTTGTTTTTCAGATCCATGAAATCACATGGACTACAATGGAAAAAGAAAAGATCAAGTAGCAGTTCCACCAGCTGCTGTTGAACAAATTTATAGATTACCAAAGCTGGCGCCAGTCTTGTAAACGTGGGAGGGAGGGGAGGGACTGTCTGTACAGCCAGCACTTTGCTGAGCTTAAAGCAATTCATTGCAAGATTATCTTGACCTTTGTTGTTGTTGTTGTTGTTGTTCTGTTGTTGTTGTTGCTCTCAAACCTACAGGGATGAGGCTCCTGTAATAAGTTAAAGAAGCTAGCTACCTGCCTAGTTGACCTGATTTTGAATACCCAAAACTTTACTTGATAGCCAGGAATTTTTGCCATCACTTAGCAATTCTATTTCAACTGTGAGAAGAGTTAATTATAGACAAGATTGCCCACCTTAATGTAGTTTATTAGGAAAATTTGATTATACTGATTTTATTAGGGATTTAAAAGTAAAAGTATGTTAAAATATTATCATCTTTAATACGTCATAAACTATATTTTTTATTTGATGTGGTTTAATCAGCTTCTAATCGGTTGTTTGTCTTGTCTTAGGATGAAATTATCTATCTTTTTGAATTAATTATGGACGTGTTTGCCCATTTAAAATGTTGTGAAAATGATTCATGCAAGTGTCCTAACAAGATTTATTTATCCTGAAAGACTTCTGAATTTTCCATAACTCATGCATCATGGTAAAATATATCATAATTAAAATTGATGAAAATTCAAAATAATTATAGTCAACTCCTGATATTTAAATACTTATCTACCTGAAGGTCCATTATTTATAAATTATTAAAATATTAGCCAAATTCTCATGAAATTAGTAAATCAATTGTTAAATTTCAAAATGCATGCAAATATGTTTTTTTAGAATTTTTGTATGGAAAAGTTAAGAGATATGTTTTTTTTCTTCGTAACTCAAAACATTTATGATTTTCTTATCTTTCATCTTTCTTTTTTACCATATATTTAATATCAATAAAAAAAATTAATAAAAAGAAAATGAGCACCCACTCACACATTTTTCTTTTTTACTAAATTTTAGTTACATGATTGAAAATTAAACATGTTTACAAAACAACAAAACTTCAAATTCTAACAATATTTTAAATACAAACATTAAACATTTAAAAATTACAAAATACATCTTCCAAATATTATACTATATACTAAAAGAGGTCAATTATTCACTGTGCATTGTGAGTGTTTTCACTGTGGATTTTAATAGTAGTTTTGGGTCGGTTTAGTTTTTGGGTGTTTGGGTCAATTTGATTCGGGTGTCTGGGCACAGTTTTTTTTTAGTTTTTAAATTTCTTTGCACATTAAAATAACCATTATACCCTCATATAAGACAAAAAAAAACAAGAATTACTGAAAGGGGTGTCACGGTAATTTCACATTCCATTGCACATTAAAATAACCCTTTGCCCTTCAATAAGACAAAAAACAAGAGTTGTCTCTGGGGGTGTTTTGGATATTTCATATTTTTAAAAAATATCTAAATACTTATCTGCCCCCAATTAGATAAAATAGAAGAGTTGGTTGGAATAGTGTTTAGATAATTTACCATTTTTTTATTATTCTTTTTTGCCTAATACTGTGTGCGCGTCTGACATACGTACCGACGATATTCGACCTCACGCACACTTCGGGCGGTGCTTGTTGCGTCGTCCGGTAGTAAAAAATGTCTATCCAGCATCTCATCAGATGCGCCCGCCATATAATCTTCCTCATGGTGTAGCGCGTGGCCAAACATGGTGGATGAAATCGTGGTGGTGGTCGATTGATCTTTTTTTGCCCCTTTTCTCTCTCATGCATGCTAAATTACATGGCAACCCCCTATGTTTATGGTGTTTTCAGTTCAGTCCCTTATCTTTTAATTGTTTTGCCCCTTTTCAATAATGTCCTTTAATTGAAATTGATTATAAATTATGTTTTTATTTCAATCCCTATTCTTTTAATTTTGGGTTTGGTTTTCAAACCCTTAATATTTTTGGTTTAGAAGGTTTGATTTTCTCAATTTTGTCATTTGATTGAAATTGATAATATATTCGGTTTTCATTTCAACCCTTATACTTTTAATTTTTAATTTTAATTCTTTAATTGTTTTTAATTTCTGAAATAGTCCTTATTTTTTTCCATATTTATATATGTGTGTTCTTAGCTTTGGTTTTTAATTTTTATTGTTTTCTATATTGTTGAGGCAATATTTTTTTGAAATTTTTTTTCTTAAATTTTAGTTTGTGTTTATGATGATTTGAAAATTGATATTTCTTATTTTTCCCCCTTTGTTCTTTCTTTTAGTTTTTTTTATTAGTTTTTTTTTATTTTCGAGTCAAATGATTTTTTTCAGCTAATAATTTTTGTTTTTGTTTTATCATTTATTTTATTTTTTTGTTTGCTCTTTTGATAAAGTTTGGTTTATTTATTTATTTTTTGATTTAATTTTTTTCAATTAATAATAATAATAATAATAATAATAATAATAATAATAATTTTAGTGTTTTTTTCTTGCTTCCTCTTTTGGTAATGTTTTAGAGTTTTTTTCGGGGTAATTTTAATAATTTTTATTGTTTTAGCAGTAATAAAAATGATATTTTTAGATGTTAAGACTTTAATGTTGTTGTTGTTGTTGTTGTTGTTCTTATAATAGGATATGTTGATGTGTTTTATTATATCAAACTTTATATTTATAAATGTTATATTTTATTTTTAAACTAACAAAACTTATTAATTATTCCAATCTTAATAATTATAAAAACTGTTTGCTCAGCTTGCAACATAATATCAGCAATCTAATTAGTAAAAACTAAATTGGAAATGTTGTTGAGACTTAGGAACGGTGACTGAATAGTGGCGACAAGAACCCCGCCACTAATGGCATGTGAACCTACGGGTCATCGTTGGTGAATCACGAAAAGGGTGGATCTGGGTGGTTCTTTCTCTTCCTCCTCCTTGTGTTGGTGGTGAGTGTCATTGTTCATTGGCGGTCGATTCACATAGCGGGTGAGAAGGGGAGGTGGTGGGTGGGAGGAGAGATGAGATTTGGTGGTGCCGCCTCCAGTTTTGTATAAAAATCCAAGGAGAAAGAAACTGAAAAGGATGAGAATTATATCATTTGATTCTTTATATTTAAGAATTAAATTAAAAATAAAAAAAAAATCAATAACCAAATAAAAAAAACTGAAACACCAAAGATATTTAGTTAAACAAATAATACATAAATGAAATCTTATATTGCCATAAACTTTTTAACACCATGAAGAACCTTCATATGAATTAATTTATCGTAAGAGACGAGTTTCTATATTTTTCTACTTTTATAATTTAATGAAAAATATTCTATATACACAACAAAAACATTAAAACCGAAGGCAAAATCCAACGACTCGGATGGAGGAGTTTCACAGGATTGATGGTGGCGGATTTTTTTAATTTTAGTTTTTGTAAAGGTTGAGTAGCATTCCTAAGGATTTCAATTTTCATATTCTTAGTCCTCATAGTTTTAGGTTCGTACATTTGGGTGTTGAAAATTCATTTCCCTTCTGCTTTTGCAAATAAATTTTGTTAGCCACAATTCAACCACAAAAGATCGATCTTTGTGCCAATGTTACAGAATAATACAAATTATATTCTAGGACCTCACTTAAAAGCTTAAGTTTTTAGGTGAGATGGTTCCTTAACATGGTATCAGAGCCTTGTTGACTCTACGGTCACGAGTTCGAATCTCACCACCCCTATTCTATTTGATAAAAAAATCAAGCACAAGGTAATGTGGGTCTGTACAAGTTTCAAGCTCAAAGAGCTTTCATTTGAGGGGGGATGTTAGAGAATAATATAAATCATATTCTGGGGTCTCATTTAGAAGTTTAAACTTTTAGGTAAGATGGTTCCTTAACAGCCAATGAATTCATCTTTGTTGGGGGAATTCAATTATGGTTTCTTCTTTACATCAAGGTTTATTAATTAAAAGTTATTCATAGGTTGAGAATGCGAGTATTATGGTTCCAAATATCATGTTATTGATAAAAAGAAACAAAATAAATATTTCATCCAAACAAGAAAAGAAGTATGCATAAATAAATATTTGGATTTTAACATGATAAAATAAACATTTGACTATAAACTTTTAATCCTTCAAACTCTTTCGACCTATTTGTTTTAATATTTGTATAATTAAATAACAATTGGCTTTCTTAGATAGTCACTTTTATAAAGTCACTTACTATCGATAGTTAATTAATTAGTTAGTTAGTGTTATTAGGAGATGGAAGAACCGGACACTAAAATCTTTTTATCTTGTCATATTAAGATTAGATTGGGGCAAATTAAATATCTTTATTACCCTAATTATGTAATCATATTAATTAAATAATATGACAAAAGTATTGTAGCAAAGCATGATTCATGTGGATTGAAATAGTAAATTAATGTCTTTTTACTTGATAAAATATTTGGATAAGCTAGTTTCAGGGGTATATATTTGTTATTCTATAGTTATTAACAGACAACTTGGTCTTTTTTTCAAGTTTTTTTTAAATAATAAAATTATTTAAATACACTTATAATAAAAACAAATACACTTAACTATGGTGTCGGTTTTTTTTTTCTTAACCTTTTCAAGCACAATATAATGACCCAATTTCCCTTAGAATTAGAATTCTCAAAGCATGACTTAAAGGTGTTTTGCATAATTTTATAAAAGTTTTTTCATAGTAATTATTCAATCATAGAAACATATGGTAATTTGATAAATAAAATACAAAAATATTAATGATTGTACTTTAGACGTCAGCTTCTCTACCACCTTTAAACGGCTCGTGCGACTAACTCTGACAATGAAAACTTTTTTCCGCCATGTCAATTCAAAAGAGTGAGGAACGATACTCAAATACATGCAACCAAGGGGACTGTTCTTAAACTTTCTATTATTTAAATATTTGATTTGTTGAGAATTGAACTTTTTTAGTTATATATATATATATATATATATATATATATATATATATATATATATATATATATTTGGTGCTTTCACTAAAATGTCTCGGGTCAAAAGCTTTATAAGATATCTATGGTTTTTAAATAAATTGTATTTCATGATTTTCTTCATTTGATCTTCTATTAAGATATCACAATCTCATAACTTAACTCATCGGTTTGGTTTGTTAAGCTAGATGAACTCCAATATTTTTTTAATTTATAATTGGGATTTAAAAAAAATATTTTTGTATGATTGATTTTTTTCTAATTTTGAACCTCAAAGATTTTTTTAAATTTGATGTTTCTAAATTCTAACAAAATAACTTAAATGAAAAATATAATATATATTAATTCAAGTCACCATCGTTTTGTTTTACTTGAAATTATTAGTTTCATCATTTGATAGTGGTCTTGTCCTTATTTAAAACATATTTGTGGAGATTGAACATTGGTCTTTTACTCGACTGTTCTATCGGACCCATCCTAACCCTAAAGATCCAAAAAGGGCTTTCCATGTTCTATCTTTTTTTAGCTAATTCTGGCAGCTCCATGATGACATATCTGGTACAATATTAGTCATATATATGTGGCTTTACAGTGACCTTTCCATCTCGATACTTGAGCTGCTTTGATGAATCGATGAGACAGATGAGAATGGAAAAAAACCGGGCAATTTCACCTTTCAACAGATAGACGGTGGTAAAACAATTTGGAAAAATCAGAACGAATCGAGATTTCTGTGGGGACTAAGGAGAGTGTAAAAAATTATCTCATCTAAAAATTTAAAGTGAGGTCCCATAATATGATTTATATTATTCTTTAACAAGCTTTTAGGTGAGATGGTTCCTTAACATGGTATCAGAGCCTTGTTGACCTAGTGGTCACGAGTTCGAATCTCACCACTCCCATTCTATTTAATAAAAACTAAGCACAAGGTGAAGTGGGCCTTTGTGCAAGTTTCAAACTCAAAAGGCTTTCACTTGAGGGGGTGTGTTAAAAAATAATATAAATCATATTATGGGACCTCACTTATAAGCTTAAATTTCTAGATAAGATGATTACTTAACACACTGTCCTTAGCCATGCGAGGCATAGAAGGGATGCTAGCTCCCATGCAAATCTCTGCCAGCCCATTTCCTCTGGAGCACCTCTCTCCATGCTTGTATATTTTCTCCATTAATTTGCAAGAATTATACAGTTCTTGAGTGAAGAATACAAACTTATGGGTTTGAATAGATTCATCTTCTACTCTTAGTATGTTTATATAGATATAGAAAACCAGGAATAATATGATTGCAACTTGCTGTCAAAGTTTGAAATGCATTTATGGGTTTTGATCAATGAGCCTGAGGACAAATAAAGGCATGTGATGTGTAGGGCACACCAACCTTAACCTTGATCTGGTGATGGGGCGAACACAGCAGATACGGATTTTGTCATACTGAGTCGAGTAGTAGCAGTCCACACTTCCTTTTAAATATTTGTCTTCATATGATCTGTTTGTATGGGTGACATGTAGTCACGTGAGTGGCTTTCAGGCCTCTTCTTCTTCTTGCCCCTCACCACTGCTGCCATTGATTGAAACCCTTTTAATTTTGGATTTCTTCTTTGTTATTCTTTATCCTACCCCATATTTACTGGCCAGCGGGTGCAGCAAAACTCTCTCTTTATCTCTTCTTAGTTATGGCCACCGTGACTCCCGTCTATCTGAGCCCAGCATCCTCCTCTTACCCTTTTGTGGCGGATCTGAAAGAGGAGCACCGCCTGCAGCTCTTCCTGTCACCACCACATCAAGCTGCCACTGATTCTCTATCAGGTCCTGCTAGTTTCTTTAACAGTACAACTCATGATCAAAGAGAAAGCAAGCTTAAAGGGTCGCGCCAGCATGATGATCACGAGGCAAGGACAGCATATTTTAATTGCATGGTTTCAAATCTTCATTTTTCATTTTCAATGTGATCCCGACTTCTGCTGAAGAGAAGCACTGTGTGGTGCCCGTACATCTTTTTCTACTTTCAATATCTACATGATCATTATAACATGATGAGTGTTTGTGTCGTGTAATGAATCAATAACTGTTTTGGATTTAATCTCACAGAATCTTTTTATCTTTTCTTTGATTTCATCCCCTGCTAATTTCTAAGTTCCATGAAGATAAGTGTTTATCAGCTAGCATTATATAACTGTGATTTTTTTCGATCAAGTAATTAATTAATAGGTGTATGGCCTGCTTGAGTAAGACTTTCTATAATTTGATGTTGATCTGAACAGGTTGACAAGGTCAGCATATCACTTGGCAGATCGAGTGATCATAAACTATTTCCATCATCTTCATTCCACCCTATGGTAAACGATGATGATAGCAATTTCCACAAACTATTCTCATCTAAAACGGAGGACAGTACAGAAGGAAGTGGTGATAGCTCAGTCAACTGGATGCCCTCAAGGATGAGGCTGATGCAAAAAATGACCAGCTCAAATCGCTCAGAAACTGATCATCAACCAACCAAATTTATGCTCAAGTTTCACGATCGGCAATATCTGAATAACGAGATCATCAACACCCCCAGCAACAGCAGCAATATTAGAGTCTGCTCCGACTGTAACACCACCTCAACCCCACTTTGGAGGAGTGGCCCTCGCGGTCCTAAGGTTTGTACATAAGAAATTATGGAAAACGAATGATATAGGTATAAAAATTGATTGCTAAAAACATGCAAATTTCTTATGAAGCAGTCACTTTGCAATGCCTGTGGGATTCGGCAAAGGAAGGCCAGACGAGCTGCGGCGGCGGCTGCAGATGGCAGAGTTATTTCCAATCAGGCATCGTCTTCTCCGAAGAGTAAGGTGAACAGCAAGGTAATTAGGAAATTGCGGACGAGCCATGTTGCGCAAGGCAAGAAACTGAGCAACAAGCCTCTTGATTCACCTCTTCAGAACCACAAGAAGCTTTGTTTCGAGAATCTTGCAGTAAGTTTGAGCAAAAATCCAGCCCTACGACAAGTTCTTCCACGTGATGTGGAAGAAGCTGCAATCCTACTGATGGAACTATCTTGTGACAGCTAAATCTTTTTTTTTTTTTTTTTTGATCTTTGATTTAGTTCCTAGCTAGGATTTTGCCAGTTTGTTTAATTTCTGTCAGCGAGAGAGATCTGTTTCTCTCTTTTTTGTCCCTGCATGCTGCGAACAAAGTATGGCTTTCTTCCGATCAGTCTGTCTAGAAATATATAATTGAAATCAGTAATGATATCTAATTAAGGTCTTCCAGACAATATTGATTCAATTGCTTGCATAAGATAAACTTCAATATCCTAAAAAAAATGTTAGATTAATTTTTTTTTTGGTAAAAGAAGGGGCTGACAGCCCAAACAAAACAAACAAATTACAAAACAACAGAACGGGGCCTCAAAGTACCCCTAGCATCCGCAACAAGAATATCTTTAAGAAAATCAGGAGCCTCATCATAGACATGGAGGCCAGAGTCAAGATTATAACTTCTAGTAGCCAGAGCATCAGCAGCTTCATTTTGCTCACGGTAAATGTGCTCAATTATACAACGCCAATGATCATGAATCTTCATTTTGCAACAAGATATGATGCTGTAAAGAGGGTGAGTTGATACCGTGGTAGACGTTAAAAGAGTGACAGCAACAACGGAATCACACTCGATCTCCACATCGCGGTAACCATAGTCCCATGCCAACTTAAGCCCCCAAAAAATACCCCATAATTCAGCCTCAAGAATGGAGCTTGCACCCAAATTCACTGAAAAACCCTGGATCCAGGCCCCGTTTGAGTCACGTAACACACTTTATTGAATTCAATTGCACCCTTTATTGAATTAAATTCCAATGGCTCCGAATAGATTGTCAAGGATATATGAACTTCATGGACCATATTAGACAAAACTTGGTTTGACAAAAATAGTTTTTATTGGCCAAATATTTTGTTTTTTTCCTTTACGATTTGAAATGATCGTTGCACTAAGTCCCACCTTACGTTCATAATCCCATTACTTAGAAGTATTTATTTTATTAACTTTTCTTAATTTCTAACCTATTTTTTCCAAGCCTATTTGTGATCCATTCCCAAATATTAAAAAAAAAACAAATTGTCAACAATATATATTTATATATAATTTATTTTAAATAAATAAATTGTGGGTGAATAAGAAATTAATCTTACAACTACATATATAAAGGGGGGGTTTTGAATTATTAAATTAGACTATTTTATATATATTTTTTTGCAAAATAGGGAGCTATATTTTATTGAAATCAATAATTAAATATGTATATATATATATATATATATATATATATATATATATATATATATATATATAATTACACAAGCTATTGTTATACCTATTTGCTTAGAAGCAAAAATATAACGCGATATTACTTCATGCAAATACTATAAACCTTACACACCCTAAATTACCTTATATATAAATACAAATCTCCTACATATATGTAGGTTTTTTTTTTTTTAAATTAGGTTATTTTGCAAAATAAAGAGCTATATTTTATTGAAATCAATAATTAAACAAGTTTTGCTTTATTATTTTAAAGATGATTGTACAAGATATTGCTATACTTATTACTCATAAGAAAAAAAAAGAAATTCTATTACTTCTTACACGCACTATATAATCCTATATATAAATACAATTCTCATATATATAGTGCTTAATTGTAGTAGATTTATATATATATATAGTTACCTTTTCAAGCCTGTTAGATAAAGATGAGACAGAGAGCTAGCACTCACTCCTCCTTCGTAATAGGCCAATGATTCTGGGTCCCATAAAATTAATGTTTATTCAAACCCTGAAGCTTAGCAGATAGATAGGCTTATTATGGCTGTGCGTTGTTTTTGCTCATTGGTGAGGCGTGAAGATAAGTAGTGTGTGAAACTGCTTCTGCCACCACAGAACTTCAGATCTTATGCACTTGCGTTTGGATGTATATATATAAAATCGCTTTTTGTCTCGAATGATTTTTTAACGCATTTTTACCCTTTAAAAAATTATTCATTTTTTTTTATTTTTTGTTGTTCATGAATAAATTTATTATATTTAAAAAAAATGATTTTTTTTTAATATTAAACACACATGACAACCCCACCATAAATATTATTCACTATGTTATCACCAACCCAAATATTTCATGGAGTTTTTCTATTCTTGTGATCTCATATTTGAATAATGTGATTATTAATATAATAATTATTAAAAACATATATAATTATTAAATTTAAAATTCATAAAATTAACCGAGGTGTATAAAAGATAAACCCAACACTATGTTAATCAAAAACAAAATTCCATGTAGCAAAAATAATCATCACTTACCTTCAAACTCTATTTCCTCCCTCCCTCAGCAAATCTATTTCCCTTTTCCTTCCATGCACAGTCATAACAGCAACACAAAAGCATTGAGCTTCCTAACCAAAAATATAAAAAAGACTCAAGCTTTCTGTCTCCCTCTTTTTCTCCATGTGTATTACCCTCATGGAACGTGCAAGGAGGCTAGCTAGTCGTGCCATCTTGAGAAGGCTGGTTAATGAATCAAAGCAAAGTCACAACCATGCCAGAAACGAGTCATATTTTTGTTAAACTCTTTGTGTTCCGTATCATATGTTAGTGTAAGGTATATGGTAAGCATACGTGTGAGTATGCATACCTAAGGAATGTCTCTTAAGTATAAATAAGAGTCATGGGTACTGTGTGTGTAAGCTGAATACCAGCAATAACAAACATTTTCGAGATTTATATTTTCCCTCCAAAACACTGTCTTCTTCCTTGCTTGATTCTCCAATCCTCTGTGAAATTACTTCACACATTTATCAATCTTAACATGGTATTAGAGCTGTAAATGTTCATGCAAAGAAATTGATCCAAATTTTTTGCTTCCAAAATCAGCTTTTCTTCTTCGCTGATATATATAAATTCATTTTTCAGAATTTGTGTGATTTCTTTTCCATCATCTCGATCTGAGCTGTTGAATAACCCATACAAAGGTTCTGTGCAATACTCAACCAAAGAAAATGGTCACAGCAACCCAACTTCAAATCCTTCAATCTCCAATTACAACCCTAATTTCTATTGTTTCCACCTCCGTGAATGTAAAGCTTGATGACACAAATTACTTAAACTGACATTTTCAAATGCAATTGCTACTGGAAAGCTATGGCATCTATGGCTTCGTGGATGGGTCTCATCTCTGTCCTTCTTCTGCGTCCTCTGCTTCAGCTGAAGACTGTGGTATGAATTTTTCTAATTCCTCCTCTACTGTTGATTGTGATGAAATTCTGGTATGAAAGATGCATGATAGAGCAATCATGCAACTAGTTACTGCCACTTTGTCTCCCATTGCTATGTCATGTACAATTGGAAGTACTAGCTCTCGGGATTTATGGATTAGGCTGAAAGAACAATTTTCATCAGTATCTAAGACTAGCATTTTTCAATTGAAATCTGATTTACAAAATATAAGGAAAGACACTGATTCAATTAGCCAATACCTTCTGAAAATCAAAGAAACTAGGGATTACTTAAGTGTTGCTGGTGTGTATTTTGGGGATGAAGATATTGTGATATTAGCTTTGAATGGTTTGCCTTTTGAATACAATACATTCAGATGTGTTGTGCGAGGCAGAGAGAATGTTATTTCCTTAAAAGATTTTAGGTCTCAATTGCTAGCTAAGGAAAAGATTGTAAAGACTATCAATACTGATTTGTCCTCATTCCTTACTGTCATGCACACCACAATTCCAAAATCTGTTAATCCCTCTGGTTCATATGTTCAGATGCCTCAAAGAACCCATATATACAACAATTTTGGCAGTGGGGGGTATAAATCATTTAATAGGCCTAGGGGAAGGGGGAGATTTCAACCAGGGTTGAGGAATTACTCAAAACCTCAAACACGTGATTCCCCTTCAATGAATTCTGGTGTGTCTAACCCAGCCTGCTCTCCTTATTTTAACTCAAATATGCCTCATGTGCCTGTCTGTTAGTTGTGTCACCTTGAAGGTCACACAGCCCCTATGTGTGGGAATAAGAGAGATGATCGAATTCAGTGTAATATTTGTGGAAGGACTAATCATACATCATGGTTTTGCTACTATAATAGTAGTGGTCCAAACTCTATGGGATCAGCCCAATATGTATTGTCTCAGTCTCAGCCCTCACACACCCAGAATTTCCAAGGTATGCAGTCTGGGATGACCAATTTCAGTGGTTCTGGGATGAACAATTTCAGTGGTTCAGTACCGTACTCATCTCCTCAGCCTCAAGCTCCACAACAACAGCTGCATCAGGCTATGTATTCTGAAGGGCCAAATTTCAGTGGTTCAGTTTCGTATGCATCTCCCCATCAACAGACAATGCAAGCAATGAATACTGTCCTCCCTTCATCTCAGCGTCAACCTTCATCTTCAGTTTGGCTTGCAGATTCTGGGGCTACAAATCACATGTCTGCTGACTTGTCAAACTTGTCCTTGATTGCTCCCTATCCTGCTAATGACAGAGTTCAAACTGCCAATGGTGAAGGTTTGTTGGTATCTCATATTGGAACTTCTATTATTCCTACAAGCCATGTGTCACAGGGATAAAATTTCATCACACTTTCAATCCCAGCGCGGCAGTCTAGTCCTGTTACTAGACTCAGCCTTCCTCCCAATTCACTCGTGTTTGCCTAGAGTCTAAGTGTTTCACACACCCAGAGGTTCTCTCCACAACTCTTCCCAATTTCGGCAACAAATAACACAAGTTATTGATCAACACAATACAATCACAATACAAGTAATTACAGGAAATCACCTAACCTTTATTATTCCATCAACATAGGAAATACACAAGAACAATGTATGTGTGCTATGCACAATTCGAATCTCCATGCTACACTTGTTTAGGCCCTATGTATTACACATAACTCAATGGAAGTTACAAATAAAACTGCCCCTTGACAATTTCCCCCACTATGGACAGCACATTCAAAGACAATTCACTCCCTTGTAACTGCTCCCAGGTAACTTCCTTGGTCTGCCACCCCACAAACCAAACTGCCCAAATTGATTCTCAAGCTGTCAGTCCTCACGTGTAGCTCAAGTTGACTTAGACAGTCCATCGTCGAAGTCCAGCATGGTGCGAAGCATGAACCCGCTGTTCGTTCACACCCGTTATACTCGCTGCCGCAATCTGCACTGCCTACACATGCTGCCCCTACACTTGCATAATACGTCACAACGACTTGTTGACGCGCCCTGCGCCTAAGGCTGTGACAAACCTCCCCCACCAGAAGGAGCCGACGCCCTCGTCGGATCAGTCCGAAGGTAGTCTTGCACCAAGTCTTCAAACTGCCACAAGTCAGTGTCTTTCTCCCACGAAACCTCCTGATCATCCACCCATTTCACAAGAAATTCGTTCCGTCAATTTTTCTTGTGCTGACCAAGTCTCCTATGGTCCAAAATCTTCACGATTCCCCTCTCAAATTGCTTCTGAATCGTAGGTGGAGCCCTTAGTGAAGTGCTCCTTTCCGTATCCTCAACATCTTCATGGAAAGACTTTAGATAGCTAACATGGAATGTGGGATGAATCTTCAACCTTTCAGGCAGCTTCAGCCTATAGGCAACAGCGCCCACTTTCCCCATCACCTCAAACGGCCCGTTATACCTTGGCACTAATTCGCGATGCCGATTACTCCCAACAATCTTTTTCCATATCTGCGGAGTCAACTTCAACAGCACCCTGTCACCAACATCAAACTCCAGAGGTCTCTGTTTTTTGTTAGCGTATTTCACCATACACTTGCCTACCCTTCGCAAACTGTCTTGCGCTTGCTCGAAGAGTTCCTGCCTCTCCTTCGCAAATTTGTACGCGGCTGGACTTCTTCCTCCAGTCTTCTGGACGGCTATCTCCGCTGGAGTTTGGGGCTGCCTCCCCAAAACTAACTCAAATGGACTCAGCTCAGTCGCTGACGATTTGTGGAGATTGTAGCTAAACTGTGCACTATCAAGCAACTCGAGCCAGTTTCGCTGTGTTGCCGTCCGTCACATAGTGTCGAAGATACTCCTCCAACAATGCATTAATCCTCTCTGTTTGTCCATCCTTCTGCGGATGATTGGCTGTCAAGAACTTCAGCCTTGTTCCCATCAACCCAAACAATACTGTCCAGAATCGTCCAGTGAATCGCACATCGCGATCACTCACCACATCTGAAGGAACTCCGAAGTACTTCACTACGTATTTGTAAAACAAACCAGCAGCCACTTCAGCCATGCATACAGATGTTGTAGCCATAAAAACAACATATTTCGAAAACCTGACGACGACCACCATAATAGCGTCCATGCCATCGACTTTCGGAAACCCCACTACAAAGTCCATCGAAACTGAAACCCAAGGCCTTTCTGGTATCGGCAAAGGTTGCAATAACCCTGCTTCCTTCTGCCACAACACCTTATCCCGCTGACAAATCAATCAAGTTTTGACGTAAAGTTCCACGTCAAACTCCATCTTTGGCCAGTAATAGGTTTCGGCCAAGAGAGCTAGCATGCGCTCTCGTCCTGGATGACCTGCCCATTGCGAGTCATGCGTTTCGGTCAGCAAGTGTTTCCTCAGCTTCCCACTTAGAACATAAACTCGGCCCCCTTTAGCATAGAGAAGGCCATTATCTAGCCAATATCTTCGCACAATCCCCTCCCGTACGAGATCAACTATCTTGACGTAAGCTGCATCTTCCACGGCAGCCTGCCTCAACCGATCCAGCATATCGGATTCCACATGATCCTTCACAATCAAACTAGCAAGCACCTCACGACTGCTCAATGCATCCGCAACCTGATTATGTCGCCCTGGCTTATGTTCCCACATTAAATCATACTCGGCCAGGAACTCTTGCCACCTAGCCTGTTGCTGCGACAACTTCTTCTGAGTTTTGAAGAATGTATTAGCCAAATTGTCTGTCTTCACTACAAACTGCTGCCCTAACAGATACACCCTCCATTTCTTTCTCATGTGTGGAATACCTCTGTTCTGCCTCGCTTAGCTTTCGACTCTCGAAAGCTACTGGATGACCCTCCTGCACTAGAACACCCTGTACTGCCTTGTCCGAAGCATCAGTGTGTACCTCAAAAGCTTTCTCAAAATCCGGCAGTTTCAGCACTGGAGCAGACGTTACAGCCTTCCTCAGCTTGTCGAATGCGAGTTGGCATTCGCTAGACCAGTCCCAACATCGATTTTTCTTCAACAAATCCGACAAAGGGGTTGCCTTCTTCCTGTATCCCTCTATGAACCGACGATAATAATTTGCCAAGCCCAAAAATGACCTCAGCTCAGGCACCGTCGACGGGGCTGCCCAATCCCATATAGCCTGCACCTTCTTCGGATCCATCCGAACCTGCCCAAAACTCACCAAGTGTCCCAGGAATGTGATCTCAGAACAAGCAAACTCACACTTCTCCTTCTTCACAAACAATTCGTGTTCCTTTAGTCTTTACACAGCACCTTATCCAACTGCACCACATGCTCATCCATACATCGGCTAAAGATAACAATGTCGTCTAGATAAACAACCACAAACTCATCCAAAAACTCATAAAGAACATAATTCATCAAATTACAGAAAGTAGCTGGAGCATTGGTTAAGCCAAACGGCATAACCATAAACTCGTATGACCCATACCTTGTCACACAAGTTGTCTTGTGTTCATCCCCCTCAGCAACTCTAACCTGCCAGTATCCAAACCTCAAGTCCAGCTTTGTGAAAACAGAAGCTCCACTCAATCTGTCGAGTAAGTCTTAAATCAGCAGCACAGGATGCTTGTTCTTGATCGTGACCTTGTTCAATGCGTGATAATCCACACACATCCGCAAGCTACCATCTGCCTTCTTCTGAAACAGAACAGGAGCACCATATGGAGCTTTCGACGGTCGAACAAATCCTACGTCAATCAATTCTATCAACTACTTTCTCAACTCGCCCAATTCCCTTGGGGCCATGCGATACGGAGGCTACGACAATGGTTTTGCACCAGGCACAAGTTCAATCTTGTGATCAACAGCCCGCCTTGGTGGAAGCTTTTTCGGCAACTCTGGAGGCATCACATCCCTATACCTCTCCAATAGCCCAACAATAACATCAGGCACTGACCCTGCCTGTTCCGACTCCTCAGCCGTCGTTACTGCCAAGAACAATCTCAGGCTTGGTTTATGCAAAGTCTATGATTGCGGGGGAATGTTAGTGTAAGGTATATGGTAAGCATACGTGTGAGTATGCATACCTAAGGAATGTCTCTTAAGTATAAATAAGAGTCATGGGTACTGTGTGTAAGCTGAATACCAGCAATAACAAACATTTTCAAGATTTATATTTTCCCTCCAAAACACTGTCTTCTTCCTTGCTTGATTCTCCAATCCTCTGTGAAATTACTTCACACATTTATCAATCTTAACATCATACACTCCTTCGAGGAATGTTTCCTCATTGTCATCTTTCGGCTCTAGAGTCCTTGATTAGGTTTATTTCCTGTAAATGAAAATAGTGTTAAGAAATCATATCATATAAAAGTTCAATCTGTTAGGTGAGGTCCTAGAATATGATTTATATTATTCTTTAACACACTCCCTCAAGTGAAAATCTTTTAGGATTGAAACTTGCACACAGACCCACATTACCTTGTGCTTGATTTTTATCAAATAGAATCGGAGTGGTGAGATTCAAACTTGTGATCACTGGGTCAACAAAATTTTGATACCATGTTAAAGAATCATCTCATGTAAAAGCTCAAGTTGTCAGGTAAAGTTCCAAAATATGATTTATATTATTATGTAACAAATAGTATATATCATAATGTATTTGAGGAATATAATGGAGAATCATGCTTGGTATACACACCGTACCGAGCTGAGATATGTTAGGGTAGATTGGAGTCTTCGCTCAGTTACCAAACCATGATTACGGATCTTACAGGACTGCCTATGTCAAATGCTTCATTGCCTGATGAAGGAGCTGCTGCTGCAGAGGCAATGGCTACGTGTAATAATATTCTTAAGGGAAAGAAAAAGACTTCTATCATTGCTCAATTGCCACCCTCAAACTATTGATATTTGCAAGACTAGAGTTGATGGTTTCAATCTTGTGGTAGTCACCGCAGATCTTGAGGTTATTGATTATAAATCTGATGATTTTCACTGATATTCACCCTTTTCCTAGAGAGTTGCACATGTTTCTTAAACATAAATTTGAGAGATATGCTCTGTTTTCTGGTGTACGCGGACAAATCTTTTGTATATGATAAAGCAAATTGACCTTTTTTCAATTCTGGAGTCTATGAAGAAGGAATCGATGAGATATGTAAGATAATCCATGGCAATGGTGGTCAAGTATACATGGATGGGGCTAACATGTCTGTGCTCTCAAACTATCTGCATCTGGTTTTTTCCATCGTTCTTCCTACAAGCTTTCATGCTTGATACGGTCATGTTACTTCATAAAATATTTTCTACAAGAGACATCAACAACTTCTTCGATTCTTACTGTAGACCAAAAATATGGAGCTGAACTTTTAGCTTTCTTTATCATGTGCTTTTCATTCCTGCAGATTCATGGTACTCCATGCCAAGGTTGTCAATACCGTTCCGGTCACCGTTCCGGTCGTCGTTCCAGTTTTTCTATTAGAACGGAACATTTCGGTTTCGGAGCATTTCGGTGTGTCGTTTCGGGTTGTACTGTTCATATATAATTAATTATATATATATATATATATATATGAAAAAAATTAAAATATTAATTTAACAAGTATAATTTAAATTCAAGATAAATTAACTTTAAATTATACAATACAAACACAAAGTCAAACAAACATAATCTTAAAATTAGAAACATCTCTAAAATAACAAAATATTATGATAGTAAAATGTTCTAAAATAAAAGAAATATTATGATTTTAAGCCGGAACGGTACCAAGGCGTTTCGGCCGGAATTTAGCCGGAATTTCCGGAACGGACCGGAATAAAAACCGAGATGAAAATGAAATCGTTTCTTCTCAGATTTTTTAATGACACAAAACATTCCGACCATTCCAGACGGAACAAAACGGAATTATCAAACCTGCTCCATACAACATCTGTGGAGTTAATAGAGTAGCTCGTGCCATCAGACCATCAAATTTCATGGAAATCTCTATTTTGGCATTTAATTTGAATCCAATCAATCACTCACTGCCACAACTCTTACACTTTTATCCTGGATTTTTAAGGAAAATTGAATGCTGATGAAATCTTGGATTTCATGCAAAATTAGCCTCGGCCGAACACTTCCATTTTAGTGCCCGTTTGGTTGTGAGGCACAGCCCACGTTTCAAAAAAAGCCAAGCCCTCAGTGTTGGGTAATGTACAATTGTGATTTTAAACCGCATGAACAGTGAGTAGGCCCCACCAATTTAGCGTTTCTACTCGTGGTTTTTGTGCAGCAGGTTTTTTCAACTTTTTTCAACCGATCTCCCTTGTCATCGACTTTTCACAGAGCAAACTGCCAAAACTTGTCATCGAGTTTTCATCTCCATCCCAGACTGCAAACTGCCACAAAACTTGTCATCGAGTTTTCATCTCTATCCCAGACTGCAAACTGCCAAAACTTGTCATCGAGTTTTCATCTCCATCCCAGACTGCAAACTGCCAAAACTTGTCATCGAGTTTTCATCTCCATCCCAGACTGCAAACTGCCAAAACTTGTCATCGAGTTTTCATCTCCATCCCAGACTGCAAACTGCCACAAAACTTGTCATCGAGTTTTCATCTCCATCCCAGACTGCAAACTGCCAAAACCCAGACTGCAAACTGCCACAAAACTTGTCATCGAGTTTTCATCTCCATCCTAGACTGCAAATTGCCAAACTTGCAGTCATCGAGTTACTTTTAGACTTCTCCAGCCTGCAAATTGCTCAGGTTTTTATCGTCTTCTCTTTTGGCCAGCGAACCCATCTCCCTTACAAATCCCTCAGCATCCCCTCTTCTTCCTTGCGAAACCGGCCAGCGAACCCATCTGCCTTACAAATCCCTCAGCGTCCCCTCTTCTCCCTTGCGAAACCATCTCCCATCTCCCCTCTTCTCCCCTCTACTCCACAGCTGCTCACTGTCGTCAAGAACCATCTGTTCCCAAAATTGCAGACCCGATCGAGCTGCTCAGCCTCACCCTCTACTCCTCTGTCTCCCTCACAGCTATGCCAGCCTTCCATCATCGTCGTCCTCACCGACTCTGCAACAGATCGTGACTGGTCCAGTACCTCTTTCAAGGCAACAAGATCGGAGCAGCACCCAACCAAAGTAAGGTCTTCTTGCTGTCAACGACTTGATTTTTTGCTCTTATTTGTTGCGTTTGTGAAGTTAGGAGGTTCAATTTGTGTTCTGATATGTTTGTGAACATTGTGATATTATAGGTTTGTGATGAATTAGAGGATTAATATGCAATTGTGAACATGATCTCGAGTTGCTTGGGGTTGTGAAAAAATACTTAAATTCTGTACATATTGCATCTGTGAATTGATAGAAAATAGGAGGTGGAATTGCAAGATCATGGGGTTGTGAAAAAATTCTTAAATTCTGTATCATATTGCATTTGTGAATTGATAGCAAATAGGAGGTGGAGCTGCAAGATCATGGTGTTGTTTTTCTTTGAGATATTTGACGTAAAACAAATAATTTTGTGGGATAATCAATTACTTCAAGAATCCTTTACTTATTGCATGCTGATAATCAATTACTTAAGACCTATGTAATCTTTGAAGGAGTTTTTATGTTTCGTTGACATAATGTTTGGAACATGTTAATTGCATTAAATTCGCAATGTTATATCAATTTTCTGTATTTGAAATTCTTCCAAGGGCATGTAATTCAATTTCTAAAAAATATGTAAAACAAGATTAGAGGGTCTCCCCTCTAAAAAAATCATAATTCTGATTTTTTTTATTCCTTGGCTTAGGTTTTCCTTTTCTTTAGTTTCATACTTATAACCTATATTAGATGGGTGATGGCGCAATGTTGTGGTGTTTAATAGGGAAAAAAAGAGGCACCTAAAATAGCTTTTACCTTTTTAATAATAAAGAAGAAAAAAATATTAATAAAAATGTAATCCCAAAAACACATCTTGTCAATGCTGGATCTGTTGAGACCTCTTCATGTTTCAATTGTGAGTGTTCTTTCTCTTCTGGATTATTTTTGTAATGTTCTTGTGTTTCACAGTTTAGTTGTTTGATTTTTTCATATTTGGTTTTTTGAGGGGAAAAAAAGATAATATAGCGGAAAATTGAGGTGGTTGATGAATTGTGAACTCTAGTCTTGCTTGATTGGAGTTATGGAAATGAGGTTTTGTCATGAGTTTTTTTTCTTGTTTTTTGTTTGGTAAAATAAAGACTGAAGCTTGCATTAGCTATTTTAGTTCTCTTATATTGTGTCTTCGTTAATGTTGTGTTGATGTGTTTTTGGTTTCAAAGTTGAACGCGGTATCATGGACAATTTTGAATCTACGGATAAAGCTGCTTGGAATAAAGAAATGTTGCATATCTTTTGTGATCTATCCATTAAGGCCATTGACATGGGAATGAGACCAAATACGCATTTTGATAAATCTGGTTGGAAATTTATTTCAACATCATTTAAAGAAAAAACAGGTCATGCATTCACCAAAACACAGTTCAAAAATAAATGAGATGGATGTAAAAAAGATTGGAGAATATGGATGAAATTGATAGTTGAAACTGGTGTGGGCTGGAGTAACGAATTAGGGACAATTGCGGCTAGCGATGAGTGGTGGAGATAAAAAATTTAGGTAAATTGTCTGTTTCTCTGACTATTTCATATCCTTTGATTTATTTTGTGAATATAGTTTACAGGAGAACTATTTATTTCATGTAGGAAATTAGGGGAGCAAAAAAATTCAGACACGCCGGTATCGAGCCATCGTTGAAGTTCAAATTTGATCGAATGTTCTCTGGCGTAAGCGCCACCGGACAATATGCATAGGCACCTTCGTCTGGCCTAGTTGGTGCCAATGATGACGATTTGGAGACATTTACTGTCGGTCTCGAAGGTGCTGATTTGGAAGAAGGAAGTGGGGATTCTGAGGAGAATGTCAATTACGATAATGAAAATCGTACTCCTCGAGTTGTGGGGAGGGTGCATATGTCAAGTAGTTCTAACACAAAGAGTAGTGGGGAAAGAAAAGAACGAGAGCACCCGGTGCCAAGAGGTAGAAAGAAAAAATCACCTGGAATTGGTGGTCTGCTTTTGACAGGTTTGCACTTGTTGTCTGTTAAAATAATCAAAACAAAGTGTTTTTATGCAACACTGACATTTAACTTTATTTATTTGTAGTGTTGCTAGCTATGGATTATCCACAATTTAATTCTCTATTTAGCGGAGTTTTGGAAGATGACAATGACGGTGTTATGGATCGTGTTGTTGACCACATTAACTGTGGTGGTTATGAAGGTACCAGTAACGCAAACATTGATGATGAAACTTGTAATAATGAAAATAACAGGGGCGGCGACGACGACAAGGACTCTAACGACTCATCCGACTCCGATGACTCCGACGATTCTGACTCCGATGACGGTGAAAATTTCATACACAAGCCATGTGATAAGAAAAAACTAATTACATGCACGGCTGGATCTGTTAACCAATATTATTTTAAATATATCCATCAAGAACCATGTATGGTTTCATACCATACAGGGATGCGTTGGTTGACTGATATTTTATGAGGTAATTGGTCACGCTCTGTTAACATTAGGATGGACAAAGACACTTTGCTCGACCTATGTAATGCTTCGGAAAGGCATTATGGTTTAAAACCTTCACGAAGGATGAGCGTAATTGAGAAGGTAGGGATGTTTCTATTTACTATTGCAGTTGGGGCGTCAAATCGACATGTGCAAGAACGATTCCAGCATTCAGGCGAAACTGTAAGTAGATGTATGAAAGAAGTCCTTAAAGTCGTATGCTTGTTTGCTGTAGATGTTATAAAACCAACTGATCCAAAATTTACCGACACACCAATACAAATTGCGATGGATCCTAGATTTATGCCACATTTCAAGGTAATTATGTAAGTTCATATTATATATATTTGGAATGTTATTGTTTTTTTAAAAAAAAATGTATACTAACTCTATTTATTTATGCATGTAGAATTGTATCGGTGCAATTGATGGGACACATGTTCGGGTCACCATATCAGCCGAAAATCAAATTCCTTTTATTGGTAGAAAAGGTGTCCCAACGCAAAACATCATGGCGGCCTGTGGTTTTGACATGCAATTTACATTTGTCTAGGCAGGATGGGAAGGTAGTGTACACGATACACGTATTTTCCACGAGGCAATTGACAGTAGGATTATCAACTTTCCAAAACCTCCTGAAGGTTGCGATTTATATGTATTTTTCACTTAATATTCTCTTTTGTGAATGAATTTATGAAAACGGTTGCACGTTGTTTGTTTTTTCAGGAAAGTATTATTTGGTTGATGCTGGTTATCCAAATGAGTATGGGTATTTAGGTCCATATAGAGGGGAGCGGTATCATTTACAAGATTTTCAACGTCGTGGACAACCAAGTGGACGTGAAGAGGTGTTTAATCGTGCACATTCATCACTATGTCATTGATAGAACGAACATTTGGAGTATGGAAGCAAAGGTGGAAAATTTTACAGAGCATGCCACCTTATCAATACAAAACGCAAGTTCAAATTGTTGTTGCATCAATGACACTTCATAACTTTATTCGAATGAGATCGCAACATGACGTTGATTTTGTTCAGTATGATTGTAATCCCAATTATGTACCAGATGACATTTTCCCAGATATTGTAGCGCGAGATAATAGTCAGGGATTGCAAATGCCTTCACGTATGGATAATATTCGTGATAGCATTGCAAATAGTTTGATGAACAAATAATAAATAAGTGTCAATTTGACTTGATCTATTCCTTCCATTACAAAAATATGATTATTAATATTGTGTGTGTCGTTAAAACCAAAATCTACCCTTGTCATTTTGGGCATCATTGTAATTTAAAGGCGTTTTAAAAAAAAATATTTTAAATTAATAGGCTCTCTTAACAAAATAAAAGAAAGAATGGGTATTAATATAGATATAAATAAAAAATACAAAAAAATACATATAAAAAGCATTGATTTTTTAAAAAAATAGAAAGAAAAGTCAAAGCATTGTAAAGCCGTACAGGTCAAATCAGTCCATTCAATCCATTTTAACAGGACTCGCATGCAGGTTAACCTTGGTAGACATCTAGGGCGGACCAAGTTTCTTAAGAAAAAAACATGACATGTCATCTCATCTTGCCCAAGTTCCGCCTATTATGGTGGTTGACAAATAAAAACTTGATTTTTATTTTATTTTTTAATATCTAATGACATGTTTTCTTACCAAATTTATGACTCAAAACACTTTAGAAATTATGACAAACCTATTCATGATCTTAGAAAAACAATACAAATCCCAAAAATGAAATTTCTTTGAAACCAAAAATCTATTCAAACATAGATTTATTTTTTCATGAACTTTAAAGGTAAAAAATATCTAATATGAATTTTGTTTTATCAAATGGAATTATTTGACATAAACATTGGTCATTTTGATTGTCTACATCACAAACGCAATTGACATTCAATTAGGATTAAATCACACAAAATAAAACTTCAAGGATCAATATAAATTATTAAAAAATACAACGTGCTATCCACAATACTTTAAGGTGTTAGAGAATGTGGTTGTGGTTACTTTTCAAAGTAATTTTCACTTAGAAATACATTAAATATATTTTTTTTATCTTTTAAAAATTATTTTTGACATCAACACATTAAAATGATCTAAAAATACTAAAAAAAATTAATTTAAAGCAAAAAACAAAATCAAGTTCTTTCAAGAAATACTTTTATAGTGTTTTCCAAACAAGAAAATTGTATATAGATTAAGGGGGTGTTTGAGAGTGTGTGTGGAAAGTGCTTTTGAAAAAACTAAATTTTTATTTTATTTTTTATTTTAAATTAAAATAATTTGGTGTTTTTATATCATTTTGATGTACTAATGTTAAAATGATTAAAAAAAAACATTATTATGATATATTTAAATAAAAAAATACTTTAAAAAACAATCTCATTCATACTCCAAAACATGTAATAACAGTTTCGGTCAAGTATTTTAGATTTTATCTAATACTAGCTAATTGCCCTCGCGCGTTGCTGCGGGTATTATTGTATATATAATTTAATATAATTAAATTTATAACGATAAATTTATATGATATAAGTAAATAAAAGTTATAGATTAGGAGATAAAATGTATAAAATTTTGAGTTGAGTTTGTTACGCAAGCATAGATTACATTTTTTAGAATATAGGTGTCATAAACGATCATAAAAGAGCGCGAACTAACATTAGAAAAAAGAGCAAAATATTTTTATCAGGGAAAAAAAATAATTACTGAAATCATTATTGTGCAAATAATTAAATTATTATTATTATTATTATTATTATTATTATTATTATTATTATTATCATTATCATTTTTTTTTGTGTTAATCATGAAAGGGAAAAAATGGAAGAGAAAAAAAATCCTAAAAACTGCAACAAAATAATAAAACAAAAACAAAAACTATTGTTGCTATCACTGCCAAAACAATAAAAATTATGAAATTATCCCGAGGAAAAAATCTTCAAAAACATTAACAAAAAAGTAAACAAGAAAAACAATTAAAAATTATAATTGATGATCAAACAACAATAAAAATTATTAGATGGAAAAAATCATTTAATCTGAAAATTTTAAAAAATATATGTTCTACGTTGCGAGTTTAACAAACAATTTTTATATGATTTGTTGGATCAAAATTAAAATACAATATTTATATATGCAAAATTTAATATAATAAAATAGCTTAACAAACCTTATCATAATAATAGCAAAACCAAAGCCTTAAAATCTAAAATTATCATTGTTTTTACTATTAAAACAATAAAAATTATTAAATTATCTTGAAAAAAACACTCAAAAACGTTAACATAGAATAAGTAAGAGAAACAATTAAATTATTATTATTATTATTATTATTATTATTATTATTATTATTATTATTATTATGTTAGTAATGAAAGGAAAAAAATAAATGAAAGACTAAAAATATCCTAGAAACTTTAACAAAAGATAAAAGAAAAAATAAAAAAAATAAAAATTATCATTGCTATTACTGTAAAAAGAATAAAAATTATCAAAAACATTAACAAAAGAGTAAGCAAGAAAAACAATTAAATTCTTATTATTATTATTATTATTATTATTATTATTATTATTATTATTATTATTATTATTATTATTATTATTATTATTATTATTATTATTATTATTATTATTATTATTATTATTATTATTGTGTTAATAATGAATGAAAAACCAAAAATAAATGAAAGACCAAAAAAATTCTAATAACTTGAACAAAAGATGAAAAAAAAAAACTATCAAGAAAAAAATAATAATCTAACTTGAAAATTTATAAAAAAAACCAATAAAAAATGAAAAGATAGAGCAAATAAAAAAATATTATAGATGATAAAACAAAACTAAAATTAATAGCGGAAAAAAATCATTTAATCTGAAAAAATAAAAAAAATATATGTTCTACATTGCGGGTTGAGCGAATAATTTTTATAGGATTTGCTGGATCAAAATTAAAATATAATATGTATATATGCAAAATTTAATATAATAAAATAACTCAACACACCCTATTATCACAATAGCAAAATCAAAGTCTTAAAATCTAAAATTAGCATTGCTTTTACTATTAAAACAATAAAAATTATTAAATTATCCTGAAAAAAAACACTCAAAAACATTAACAAAAGAGTAAGAAAGAGAAACAATTAAATTATTATTATTATTATTATTATGAAAAAAACAAAAATAAATGAAAGACTGAAAATATCCTAGAAAGTTTAACAAAAGATTAAAAAAAAACCATCATTAGTATTACTGTCAAAACAATAAAAATTATCAAATTATCCGAAGGGAAAAAAAACATCAACAAAAGAGTAAGCAAGAAAAACAATTAAATTATTATTATTATTATTATTATTATTATTATTATTATTATTATTATTATTATTATTATTATTATTATTATTATTATTATGTTAAAAATGAAAGAAACAAAAATAAATGAAAGACTAAAAATATCCCAGAAACTTTAACAAAAGATAAAAAAAAAAAATCATCATTGTTATTACTGGCAAAACCAAAAAAATTATCAAATTATCAGGAGAAAAAAAATATTTCATCAAAAAAAATTTAAAAAAATATATGAGGTAAAAAATGTCATATGACATAAAAATAAATATAAAAAACAAATAAAAAGATAAAATAAAGAACAAACAGAGAAAAAAAATACAAATATCAATTCCCAAATGATCATAGATATAAAATAAAATTTAAGAACTATTTTTTTGCAAAAAAATTCAACCCCAACAAATAAGAAAATAACAAAAACTAAAGATCAAAGATAAACACACTTATATGTACATGGATAAAAGGAAGGATAATTGTAGAAATAAAAAGAAATAAAGGGATTAAAATAAAAAATTAAAAGTCATAGGGCTGAAATGAACATTAAATATAAAAGGATTAAAATCAAGAATTAAAAGTATAAGGGCCGAAATGAAAATCAAATATATTATCAATTTTAATTAAAGGACAAAACTGAAGAAATTCAAAATACTGTACCGAATAAATTAATCTTTTTCAATTGGATCCGAAAATTAAAAGAAAGGGGACCGAATTGACAATTGGACATTGAATCAATTTCAATCGGAGGACCCAATCGAAGAAAATCAAAACTTATATACCAGAAATCAGGAAACAAAACGAAATTAAAACAACAGAGACCAAAAGGAAATAATAGCAAACTTGGGGGACGCTCCTGCACTTGTATGTGCAGAAGAGAGAGAAACTTCGCCAGCGGATGTAAACGGCCAACTCCGCGTCCACGGACATCATATGCAGAAACGCGCCGCCGCGGGAGGAAGCCCATGCGGAGGCGCATCGCCTTAGACGCCAGAATCTCATCTCCGACCACCGTATGATGCTGCACGCGCTGTTCAAACAGGGCGTGAGACTGAAAACCGTGAGGCGCGTGCGCAACACTCACTGTCAGACCCGGGCATAAATAATAAAAAAATGAGGGTCAATTACCTTAATGGCTCTGGTCGCAAGTCACCGTTTTTGTCTTATTAGGGACCAAAACCGTATTTAGCTAGTTTCGAAAAATAATAAAATAAGAAGAAGACCGCTGGCCCCGCCCGAACCGGTCCGGTCCGATGTGGTCAATGACGAAGGAGCCCCTGATTCTGGCGGCGTTTTTTGTCGTTTTCGGGGGCTAATTTCGTTAATACACTGTTCAAAAGCGAATAAAACAAAAAAAAGAGGACATATACTCGTAAAACACCGGGTGAAATTGCATATAAATAGTGACTATGAGTCACGGTACACAATGTTTTACTGTAGAAAAGGCCGACGCCCTTTAGGTTTTTTGTTAATAGTGAGCATCAGGATTTATACGAAGAAATTTTCAATGCTCGTCTTAAAGAGTTTAAAAATAAAAAATAAAAAAACGATAGAGAATAGGAAATGGTTAGCACTTAGCTGTTGTACACGTATAAGAAAAAGGTCAATTCAAAAACAACTCGCAAACCTTTCGCTTCCATGTATGTCCCATGGTATATCCTCTATATTATCCAGCATGCACAACAAATAGTTTAAGCACACTAGAATATGATTCCACGTGGTGCTGGTCCACTGCAAGCATCTCACCCTCTACAACCCTCCCATTTTTGGCGACGTCGTTTCATAAGAAAAATATTTTTTTAATATATTACTATTAAAAATACCAATACAAGTGATGTTTTCAATTAGACGAATATTATAGAATAATTAAAAATCTTATGTGATCACTTTTTATTCATCTTTTATGTGAAGAAAAAGAAATCTTGTTAAAATCATGTAAAAATGCTAGAAACAATTGTGCTTACAATCATTTTGATTTGAATAATTCATTTACACACACAATATATATATAAATTTATCAACATGTAACTAAAAAAACATATCAAGCCCCTGTTTGATACTGTGTTTTAAAAATATTTTTGAAAAAAATATTTTTTATTTTAAATTAAATTTTTTGATGTTTTAGATTATTTTCATGTACTAATGTCAATTTTTTTAAAATATTATTTTAATTTATTTTTAAACAAAAAATATTTTCAATAACAATAATAACACCTTAGCTTGCACTCATTCGTAAATATAATTTAAAATTACCATTTCTATTCAGCAGAAAGACAGATTACGACCTTACATGAATTAATACAAAACATTAGTTGCTCTTATAGATCCTATACAACTCGTTTTTATTCTTAAGAAAAATAAAATAAAGAAAACCTCCTTACCCCACTCATCCAACGATCATCTAAAATCTATCAATTTAACGGTCATGATGAAACAAGTGCACCAGAACACCATACGGTGTGACGTATAGTAGCATAAAAGTGGGGTCATTGACTTGAGCTTATTAATTAAATATAAATATAAATATAAATACCAACAGAGGAACAGCGTTAAAACAGGGTGCTTTTTTATTTTTGGGCGATGCAATTGGAGGGAATGGATTTTGAGCGGTTAAAAGTCTCTCTCTCTCAGCAATTTGTTGATGGATGAATAAACATATGCTGATAGCCCTTAGCTTCAAGAACAAGAGTGCGCACGTTAAGTGAATCTTCCTCTTTCCTAACTGTGCGTAGCTTAACCCACCCCCCTCAAACACACCACGCATAAACAAATCAAAATCAAAATCAAAAACTGGTTTTTATTTTTATTTTTATTTAATTTTTGTTAATGATCGATGTCGAAGATGAAGCATCTGCTAAGAAAGCTCCACATCGGTGACCATCACAACCGATTAGGTGGCGAGACCCGACCCGTTTCGAGTTCAAATACGAGTCCCAGTACCACCCCGAGTTCATCAAATGAAAGAATTGAGCCCATTGAATCCACGGCAGTGGATCGGACGGCTGTCGAAGCGATTAGTAGGGCTAATAGTAGTGGAATTGATTTTAATTTATTAGAGGAGGAATTTCAAGTGCAATTGGCTTTAGCGATTAGTGCGTCGGATCCGGATTCGACTCTGGATGCGGAATCTGCTCAGATCGATGCTGCTAAGCGGATTAGTCTCCGGAGCTGTCCCGTCGTTCCGGTTGATAATGTTGACTCTCTTGCTGAGTCTCTCTCCCTCAGATACTGGGTATGTTTTTTATTATTTGGTTAGGGTTTTGACTTTTGGGTTTTTCGTATGATTTTGACTCTTCACTTGCTGTTTTGGGATCAGTTCTGTCAATTCTAATTTGGCTGTTTCAGGATTTTGATTGATGCACAGTGCTGCCATTTTGATAAGTCTGGTTCTAATTTGTTTTGCATTTTCATGGATGAATCAGTTTAATAATTATACTTGTTGATTGTGTTTTGTTTGGCTTATTTATTTTGTGGACTGATATTTAATGTGCGAAATATAAAGCTGTTTTAGTTATTGTTGTGGATAATTGATCTTACTTCTACAGATGACTTGTGTTGCCTAACATGTTTGATTTGTTGAATACTGCTTGTTTTCCATAATTGACAAGACAGCGAAGAGAAATATTTTCCAAAACTTGTTGCTTGCTAAAGAAAGCAAGGAATAGGAATTAATTGAATTTCTAGGTTCATGCTTCATGCTGTTGGGTTCTTGTGGATTGTGATTAAAGTGATTGGTCTTGACTAAGTTGATTAGTTGTTTACTCTATGATTGTGGGGGCTCTGTTTACAAGGAAGCAGAATAGGTGGCTTGTGGTGTTTATGGAAGGAAAATAATAATCAAGCGGTAGAGATCAATAAAACCTAAATTCTCTAAATGTTTCAGGGTTTCCGGGGGGGCTCTGTGATTTGCATCTTGAATTTTACAGAATGAAAGTGCTTGATAATAATTTGGAAGAGTGAGAATGAACCTGTTGGAGGCCTGTAGTCAAGTTTATGCAATCTCCTCCGATCTCTCATGTAATGGCTACTGAACAATTGGAAGATAACTGCTGTGTTTTTTCCCTAACTAAAAGCACCAAGAAAAGGCTAACTTATTTTTAAGAGGGGTGGAAACTTGATCACATAGTGAGATAGTCTTCCAATACTAGGGACGGTACAAGTTTTCCTTGTGATTTTTTATACTCTTTATCATAGTCTTTTGTGAGCTTAGCGTTTCTGGGTTAGCGTTTATGCATACATGTACTTACATTCTATGCAGCACAGAATATTTTCCATCCAGGAAAAAAACGAAATTAAAAGCCTGTTGATTGGAGATTTCTATTTCCTAGGAACTGCAATGTTAAAAGTCTCAATCTTGAATTTCATTTTTATTCCTTGCTGTATAATTTCCTGGCACAATTAGAAAAAAAAAGCATGTATATTTTTTTTCTTTTCCTCTGTATGTCACATGCAAATCTTGATGTTATCTATTCAAAGCATTCAACTGATTTTTCCCGTATCTTTCATGCAGAGCTATAGTGTTGTAAATTATAATGAAAAAGTGATGGATGGCTTTTATGATGTTTGTGGATTTACCACAAACTCAGTTGTTCAAGGGAATATGCCACTGTTAGTGGATCTTCAAGCAATATCAATATCAGAAAATGTTGATTATGAAGTTGTCATGGTAAACCGATATGTTGATGCTGAACTGCGAGAGCTTGAGAAAAGAGTTTATATCATGTCCCTGGAAAGCAGGGTCTCTGATGGCTTGATCCAGAAAATGGCTGATGTCGTTGTTGATAGAATGGGTGGTCCGGTGAGTGATGCTGATGAGATGTCAAGCAGGTGGAGAAGGCGTAGCAAAGAGCTACAGAACACACTTAACTCTATCATTCTACCCCTTGGTTGTCTTGATGTTGGACTTTCTCGCCACAGGGCCTTGCTCTTTAAGGTTTTGAGATCTTTTAACTTATGTTCAAAAGTTGAACTTGATGAGAAATGAACATATTCATTCATTTTAACTTAACAATGGACATTTTTGTCTGTTTAAATTCTTAATATTTGTGTTTTTTTCTATTCAAAGAATGTCTGCATCATCATTTGAGCTTATGGTAGTTCTTCGGATACTTGTGAATAAATTGGAATCAAATTAATTATTACATTTCTGGTGACAGGTGATAGCTGATATGATTAATCTCCCATGCATGCTGGTTAAAGGGAGCTACTATACTGGCACTGATGATGGAGCTGTAAATTTGATTAAGATGGATGATGGAAGGTGGTGTTTTTTTCTTGGCCTATTTTTTGTCCATTTAATTTGGTGTCATGCTGTGTCAAGTGGTACTGCAAAATGAGTTATATGTTTTTATTGGTAATCAATACACGTACCGGGCATATTCAGTGATATTTTATGTTAGCATCTGATTCTGGTTAATAACTATCCAAGGTTTCTGGATTGCAAGATGTATGAACTTGTAAAAAGTAATCTGGATATTTCTTTTGCAAGACATGTTGAATATGAATAATGATCCTTGCTGTTGCCAATCTCATTTCCTACGATGCATGTATTCCTTGCATACACTTTCTTTTTGAAAGCCCACTTTCCTTAAATTATCATTTTTTGGCCTACCTATTTTGCATGAGAATGATTATTCAAAAAGGCCAACGTTTTATGTGTTAGCTGTCTAATCAAATTAATACTGCAGGCTTAAATGTTTGATGGGGATTGTTTGTAATTGTGTTCTTTATATGTTAAACTGGTGCAGTGAATACATTATTGATCTGATGGGTGCTCCTGGCACTCTAATTCCTCCTGAGGTTCCCAGCAGCCATCTTCCAACTGCTGGATTTGACATAAGTGGATTTGGCAGTCTTACAGAAACCCCCAAAGATTCAACCATGTTGATGGGTGAAGGATCTGGGGTTCCTGCAGTTTCACCTATCCTGGATAGGGGCAGCTCAACATCAGGAGAAGGATTATATGTCAGCATCCAAACAAACGAGAATGATTTGAACTTAGTTGAGAAAAATCAAATCGAGAAATTTGAATATGATTTTGGGAAGCTCAGCTTATCAGGCTCTGAAAAACCTTCATCTGCACAAAAAATTAAAGTTAAAAATGTTTCCAAGTATGTCATCAGTGCAGCAAAGAATCCTGAATTTGCACAGAAATTACATGCTGTATTGTTAGAGAGTGGTGCATCACCTCCTGCTGATTTGTTTTCAGATATGAATCTGGGTGAATCAAAGCTGCTTGAAAAAGTTCACCCAGAAAACAGGGTAAATCTAGGTGACCAGCTTCTCTGTTGTTTAGATGACATGTTGATAGGGCATGAACAATCCCTTGTGTCCTTAACTAGGGAGGATATATTGAACAACATTAGGTGTGATTATGAACAAGAACGGTTTGCTGAGGGCTCAGCCGATGAACTTAGAAAATTGAATGTGAATATCTCTAATTCTGACTTTTCTTTCCCTTCTGATGTCACCAGTGAAGGATTTGTGCTTGTTAATAATAGAACAAATGAAAAATTGCAAATAGATACCTCTGGGTTAGATATGGCATCTATTCATGCATCTGGGATGGCTGGAAGTGCTATGCATGAGAATCTGCTTCATGAGTCTACCTTGTTCTCTGAATTGGAGCCTTGCCAATTAAGACCTGAACATGCCTTGGTTAGTAGTGACTACCAGTGTATTCAGGAGAAAACAGGAAGGTTTTTTAACATGGAAACTGGCAAAGAATCTGATTTGAAATCGATGGAAACAGAAAACAGTGGTCTGCATACTACTTGCAATGGTTACAGTGAGAGAATAAACCCTATGCTGGGGGAGGTAGCTGAATGGGAAATTCCATGGGAGGATCTTGAGATTGGTGAACGAATAGGCATCGGTAAGAATTCCCTCTTGTTTAAGTAAATTTGGTTTTATAAAAAGAAGCAGCTGCTGGTAATTTTAGACTACAGAATCCTGTTTGGATTAAGGGAAATTGTCACCCCCCGCCCAATGTATCCTTGCTTTAAGTTTCCCATTAATGCATGCTAGTCTTTCCACTGTGATATACATGAGGGATGTGTGTTTGCATATGTAGTCCTTTCTGGTTAGTAATGAGGGGCATGAGAATTGGCTGGCGATTAACATGTAATAATTTTTATGCTAAAATGGATAATTTGGATATGTGAATTCATACGAAGCTTGGAATCAATTGAAATATCTCAAAGACATAAAACCCTGTAATTAAATGTCCCGTAGTTGCTTCCTAATACCATCACCAACAAGAAATTCTCAATTCCAAACTAGCTGGGAGTTAGTTATATGTATCCTTTTGCACCATTCTGTGCAATATTGGATCTAGGCAGCTTGTGAGGTTTTAATCGCGCACATCTGTTAACTGTTTAAGTCTTATAAATGGATCAAAAGAAAAATAAAATATTATGGTGGGCATTAATGAGTTATAGAAATGAGTATTGAAGTAGGCTCATAGGCTTCATCTTCACTTGTCTTTATTTCTAAGTTCTAGTTTCTCTGCAAGAGTACAATCTCTTACCATCTGAGCATATGCGAACATTATCTGAATGCCATTGATATGTAAGAGAAGGAAGCTGGTTGATGACACCTTTTTTCACTTTTATTAAAATTATCGGTCTAAATTGGAGTTTTACCTTTTGGAAGAATTGTGTTGCTGTCAATACTGGCTTTGCAATTGCAATTATATATGGTAGGAGGCTGGCTATCAGGCCAAACAAGCCTGGAAAATAGGTCAAGTGATGTTTGGTGAAGAAAAAACCAGCCTGCTTCTCTAGACATGGTTTCAAATAGGAGATTAAAGTTCTATCAGACATCCTACCTTGTCTTAGTAAGCTTTGTAGTTTTCTGTCTTTGGATTGTCCTGAATTTGTAATTGAGAAGACTTGGAAATCTGGCCAACATGGTTATACTTTCAAGGGCTTCTTCCATTGATTTTGTCAATTAGGTCTATATGATAGATGCTGGAGCAATGTGTGTGTGTGTGTGTGTGTGTGTCAGATATGATTGTTTAATAACAGTCTCACTATGCCTTGTTGTGCAGGTTCATATGGCGAGGTTTACCATGGGGATTGGAATGGCACTGTAAGTTATCCTCTGACACAATATGGTTATTTTGATGTTAACTTGTTATAAACCACTTCATAGTCTGCACGTTGAGTTCGTTACTCTTAATAGAATAAGGGTAGGGCTTCCTTTCTAGATTTGATGAGTTGAACGCTTCCAAAGGTGACCCTTTCAAGTTTCTGCAGAAAGGGTTGTTAATGAGGTTGCCAATTGCCAATCTGTTCCATTCCATCAGCATCCGGTGCTAAATTATCATTCCTTAACTGGAAAGGTTTGGCATTAGGGGGACTGGGGAAGCCCACTGAAGTCCAAGATCTAACATAGCGAGATACTTTTAACACAATATTGATTATTTGGTTATAGCTTACAATTCAATACTTATGCTACTGTGTTTTGGCTAAGACAATGAAAACCAATGTGGAAATGTGGTTTCAGTTTTATGGGAAATATTGGCTGGTTTCAAAAATTGTCACCTTCAGTATTTTACGCATCACTTCCATGACGCCAGTCTCTGTTTATAATGCAATTTTGTTGAAACTGCCTCTGTGGTAAACTTTATATAGAATCACCATTCCATTCATTGACTCCAGCATAGTAAATCCTGCCAGAACTTCATACTGTGACCTTACTGGTCCATCTGTTTTATTTTTAAGGCTTGCTTCTTTGATACCATCTTCTTGGTTCTATATGACAGGAAGTTGCTGTGAAGAAATTTTTGGACCAGGGTTTCTCTGGCGATGCATTGGTTCAGTTCAGATGTGAAGTAAGCACTACTAACTTCCTATGTCTTTTATGTATATGTTAATAAAATTGGTTTCTTATGACATTTGAATGAATTCTCCTTGCTGTTTACTGCAGGCTGAAATCATGCTAAGATTAAGACATCCTAATGTTGTTCTTTTCATGGGAGCAGTTACCCGCCCCCCGCACTTATCGATACTAACTGAGTTCTTGCCCAGGTTGAGATTACTTCCCCTAAAAAGAACATGCTACCCTTGTTTCTGAAATTATTAAACTAAGTTTCATGTGTCCAACACCTGAGCCCTTCACATTGCTTTACAATTAAACTGAACAACCTATACAATGAAAGCATCACCATGTTGACCTGGTTATCTTGAGTTTTTCATAAGCATAATTCTGAAGCCTGTGGCCCTTCACTGCTGGTAGTTAACATTATGGACTTCACCTCAGTTTTGCTAGGGGTGCATGCATCTCTAGACATGCCACTGATGTTTCATTTAATCAGTGATAACATCCAAATCAGAAGTTCTGCCCTACTTTTGTAGTACCCTTACCACCATGCAAGCCCTATGAAAAACATTTATGTTCTATGGTTTATGCAAAATAGAGCATTCTTTCAGCAGATATGTACTTATCTTCAAAGCTACGTCATTGCTATCCAAGTCACTGTCAATTACTTTTCAGTAAAAATAGTCAATACTGAGTCAGTTGTAAATTTATTTTTTTCTCAAACTCTTCTTACACATTTGTATGCAGAGGGAGTTTGTATAGGTTACTGCATCGTCCCAATTCTCAGATTGATGAA
The DNA here is from genome assembly GCA_029228465.1 of Salix viminalis. Classification (NCBI taxonomy): domain Eukaryota; kingdom Viridiplantae; phylum Streptophyta; class Magnoliopsida; order Malpighiales; family Salicaceae; genus Salix; species Salix viminalis. The sequence goes on from CM055443.1 coordinate 9,846,722, forward strand.
AAGAGGAGAATGCAAATGGCTCTTGATGTGGTACGTGTCAGATAACCTATCCTTCTTGCTCCATTCTATTTTCCAAACTAAAGCTTCTTTCTTCTTTTAAACAGGCGAAGGGAATGAATTACTTGCACACTAGCCATCCTACCATAGTGCATCGAGATTTAAAGTCTCCTAACCTCCTCGTTAACAAAAACTGGCTTGTTAAGGTCTGGCTCTCAAATTATTCTCTGCTTATGCATGTGTTTTGTTGGAAATTCAGTGGACTGCTTTATCTTTTACAGCTTTGCTGAAAGAAACAATGCATATATTTCCAATATCTTATTAATTTTCTATCCACAGGTCTGTGATTTTGGATTGTCACGCATTAAGCACCATACTTTTCTGTCCTCGAAGTCTACTGCTGGAACGGTTAGACTTATTTAAAACTTATAGGATGCACAATTCCATATCTAATTGATTTAGACCAAGTAATAAGCAAGAAGTTTGCTTTTCCATTGCAGCCTGAATGGATGGCACCTGAAGTCCTGAGAAATGAACCAGCAAATGAGAAGTAAGAATATTCACGTGCATAAACATGCCAACATAGTTTATTGCAGGAAAGTTTCCTCTAGCATCAATACTGTTGGTTTACTCCTTGTTTGCAGATGTGATATATACAGCTTTGGTGTGATACTATGGGAGTTGGCGACGTGTCAAATCCCTTGGAAAGGCTTAAACCCAATGCAGGTTGTGGGAGCGGTTGGATTCCAGAATCGACATCTTGAAATTCCAGAGTACATTGATCCAGCCATTGCCCAGATAATACGAGATTGTTGGCAATTGTGAGTTAACAGACGTGGTTGGTATTTTCATTTGAAATGAAGTGCTCTGCGATGACAAATCCTTTGTTGTTTTTGCAGGGAGCCAAATTTACGACCCTCTTTTGCACAGCTTATATTCCGTCTTCGACATGTTCAACATCTACTTGTTGAGACAACAAACCATACAAACCAAACAGCAGACTGACTGGAAAATGCTACCTCAATAATAGTTTGAGCTGTTTTACTGCTCGAAGAGCTGGAGCAGCGGCAAGTTTTTTCATTTGATTTATAGTAAGGTAATATTATTGTACAGGGAAGTGTTGGTTCATTCAAAGTGGGGACTCAGCACTGCCCCTCTCATTGATCACACAGTGGAGATCCTCCGAGTTAAACAACTGCAATAAGTGCAGTGGAGGATTCCATGGAAAGTTTAAATAGGCAAATATCACATGCTTACAATTCTTACCTGTCAAAAAAAAAAAAAAAAACTCAACTCCATCGTTGGAGGGTAAAAGCACCCCCAACTCCGGAATTGTAAACATGTGATCTCCACAGATCTTTGTGGAATTAAAAAGAAAAGAAAAGAATCAAGTTCTGGGCATGTTTATTTTTTTGTTCAATTTTTAGCTCGTCGTATAGGTTTATCATCTATGAGATGAGTTTTTCATCAGATAAAGCAAATGTAGAGTCTTGACTCATTCGAACGCATATGGGCACGAAAAGCCAACATGACCAACAGATACTTGTGGCGTACTGGGCACTGTGTAATCATTGTATATATATATAATTCAGGTATTTTTGCTTTAATACTAAAAAAATATTTTTATCATGATTTTGCATATTGAAAAATGAGATATTAAGTCATTAAAAAAATTATCCAGCCACATTCTTGGTACAAAAAGATTAGTCTTAGCTGGATTTTGCAGTGAATTGAATAGATATAATGCCCTTTAGCCATGCTGAAAAAAAGGGAGAGAGACCTATAGTCTTTTTTTTTTATATGGTTTGATTTTAAATTTCTATCCACCATTGTAAGGATATTCAAATCTAAGCCATTCATTTATACAAGATAAGTGAATTTATGTGTTTTAAGCCACCTAAACATACAATTAGAACCAATGAGATCTTAGTTCTACTAACAAAAATTATGAGTTATAAGGAGGAGGTTTGAGGTTTTAATCATAAAGTTATATGATTATAGAATTTAAAAATCATCATTTAGTATTATAATCACTAAAAAATCTAATGATCTGTTAAAGTCCAAGTAAATGATTACTTGTGCAAGAAAAATATGTATCACTCTTAACGCATCTTATATATAGTAAGTTGCATTGTTGATTAATTGTTATTCTAAGATATATTTCTATTTATTGATCTCATCTAAGGGTTAAGACAAATCTCTTTGCGTGAGGAAGTCTTTACTTGCTTGCCTAAACCTAATTGTTCTAAAGATTAAGTTTTAGCATCACATTTATGATCAGGCTCCTGTTTTCATCCAAATCTCTAGGTTGGGTTTTCCACTTATACGAGACCTTCCTCAACCTTATTTTTGCTAAGTTTACAACCTTGTTGTTTTTATTATTTATTTTGTTAATATTGTTTCAAAATATAAAAAAATAGGTCAGTTTTAACGGCAAAACCTAGAAATAAGTTATGATAGCTACCCTCCTTTTAAAATGCTTATGATAGAAAATCTCATAAGAGACTCTAGATAATAAGTTTGTAAAGAAAAAAAATGAATAGGATAATGGACTTAGTAGATTAAGCAATGTTTGGTTCTTATAAAAGTGTCAGAAGTAAAGGCTCAGAAACGCGCAAATGATTTAAAAATACACTCAGAAGGAGAAGATATAAGTTAGAGAACATACTATCTTTAAAGATAAAGGCTCAAAGACAAAAGAAAAAAAAGAAAAAAAAAAAAGGAAGAGATAAGGCTAAAAGGTGCATTATCTAAGAAATCAAGGCTCAAAAGCACACTCGGAAAGAGAAAAGACAAGGTTAAAAAATTCTCTATTTTGGAAGAAGAGGGTTTGAAGGTGCACTTGAGAGGGGAAAACAAAAGAGATAAGGCAAGAAAGCAATCTAGGAGATGAGAACTCAAATCCACACTCTCAAAGGGATATTCAAATAGAAAAGTGATAGAGTTAGAAAGCACAATATCTTAGAGATGATGGTGTTAAAGTCTTACCTAAAAATAAAAAATAAATAGAGTTAGAAAACACGTTATTTAAGAGTTGAGGGCCCAAAGGTGTTATGCGAAAAAAGGTTGGTTGTTTACAAGGGTTGCTTTCATGGAATTTTTTTGAAATTTCAAAGTCAAACAAAGAACAAAAACCCTTTTTATGTTGGTTTCAAAAAAATCTATGCTGAAAAGAATTCAAGCGATTCCGATTGTCAGGTTTTCATAAAAGTTGAAAACTTTTATGTTGTTCTTGGTGAGAATATGAAGTGATGTTTGTTTCATGTCTTGTTGTTTAGAAGGATTCAAGTCTTGACTTGAGGGTTTTAAGAGAAATAAAAGGATTGTAAAGAATTTATAAAACGTATTTCATATAGAAAAACATTGTCTATGGATCCAAATTGTTTGTCTTTAATCAAAAGAGGCTTGATTAGGGATACATCGTATTGGTTCTTAGTTATGAAAAAAAGAAGTATTTATAGGCTCAAAGGTAAAGATATTTTGAGACTAAAGATCACTAGTGCTTGCTTTTAGATCTTGTTTTGATCACTAGGTTTCAGGACCTTAAATTAACTAACAAAATGGTTGTCATACCCCCTAATGTTTGGCTTGAGTTTTCATCTTTGTTTTTCTTTATTGGGTTTTGGGCATCACTATTTTTTTTTTGTATGGTACTCTCAATTTTTTTCTTAGGTTAACAACCCAACAAATTGGGATAAGTGGGCCTAAGCTAACTCGTATGCATGGGTTTGGTCATGCCCAATAAAACTCAACTCATGTGGTTGGGCCAAGCCTAACCCAAACTTTAGGGGGCGTTTGACTTCCAGTAATTTTACTTAAGGAAAATCCTTTTTTATCCTTAAGGTATATTTGTTAAACACTGCTTTAAGATATTTTCAATGCCTCTGATTTTATGTTAAGGGCTTGCTTGACAAACATGCCCTATAACTCTTTCACCTAGTTTTAGGCTGGTCTTAATTTAATGTCTAGCCAAACATATCTTATTTGTGAGACTTGTATATTTTCCCAATAATTTTTTTTAATATGAGGTTGTATAGTTACATTGTAAGATACAAATCTAGTATTAAAAATACTTGATTTTTCTCTAAAATCTCAAAAAACTTATAGAATTTAAATTTTTTTCTCCTTATTTTAGAAAACACAAGATTTTGTTTTTCTTCAATAATTTTACTTAATATTGGATTGTAGACTTTCACTATAAGATATATAAGAAATCATAAAAATACATGATTTCTCTCTAAAAATCTTTAAAAATATATAAAAATTCAAAAAATGTTTAAATTTCAAAAACAAAAAAATACATTTGTTTTCTCACATATGACCAATCCTAAAAGTTTTTAATGCATATTTTATTTAAAACAAAGCCATGTTTATATCATATTATAAAAACACAAAATAGATATTGTAACTAATTTATGATTATCTATTAGAATTTAGCTAAAATTTCAAAAATACCACAAAAAATAATTTGCTTAATTAATATATAGGTTATGAATTTTACAATAACTGCAAACTCTCGATATTAAATTAAATATATTAATAGAAATTACCTGTGGGTTTTATAATTTGAGGGTATAAAATTACAATATAAAGTATATCCTCATGTATTAAAGATACAAATAAATACAATTCTAAAATTTAGATATAGATTGATTATGATTTAACTTGATCAGGTAGAGATTTTCTTATTTAAACAGATTTGACTTGAACCTTAGATGAAATCAATAAATAAAAACATTACTTAGAATAAAAATTAATTAACATTACAATTTAACATAGATAAAATACATGAGATAATATATTTTTTATTTTTATATATTATAGGTTTGATAATGACCATGATCTTAGAAAATAACTCGTTCAAAAGTTATAAGTTTTATAATCTATCTAAATATATTTAAAACACTCCAATCCAATCAAATAAATATAAAATGTCAAACCCAACAGTAATCTCAATCAACAACTTAAAAGGAATTAGGTAGGTCCCATAAATAAGGTGAAATCAGGGGAGGGTGCATGAACCTGCACCCACCCCTCTCTGCATCTTCTTCTTCTTCACTATTCATAAGCAAGCAAAATCTCATCGACATTTATTAATTAAAAACTTTTCCACAATGAACTCAGCCATCATCAACAACAAGAGAGACAAAAGAAACGTTTCTTCTTCTTCTTGCTTAACTTCTTCACCAATAACAACTGCCCTGTGACCTTTGCTTTCTTTTACACCCCCTCCCTATTTCTTTGCATCGCAAAATTTGCAGGTCAGTCATTTCTTCTCTCTCTCTCTCTTTTTATTTTATTGAATGTGGGTTTGATCTTCCTATACAATTGAAAAACTTTTCTAGGTTGTTTTTGTTTGGATACAAAATGGTTAGTAATTTGAAGGCTTTTTATTTGTGGGTTTATAGAAAAAGTTCGGGTCTTCCAATTACTACTACCTGTCTGATTCATCAATAGTTGATAGATATATGAGCAACAATTCATTTATGAACGAGGGCTTCTGAACATATAAAATATTGCATTTAAATGTCTCCTCTTTTGGGGCATTTGACAGCTTCTTATGGTTAAATAGAGCTCTTTTTTGAATAAGATATATTTATTTTCTTGTCATAAGATTGTTCCTCCACTTCGTAGTGGATTGCATACCGAGCCAATAAAATAGGATACTTGTTTTTTCATATTCTTTTACATCTAAATGAAGGCAGCCTAATGTATAATGTGAAGCGTGGTGCTCGTTTGATGAATGGTAGACTATGAAGAGGGATTATTAATGAGTACTTGCACTTTAGGGAGAATGTAGACTGTCTTAATTCCAGTTTCGTTAGTCGTGAAAATACTATCTGGAACTCCGCATTGATGTTTCCTAGCAATTCAGGAAGGTTCTGCCTAAATTGTTATTGATGGGGTTGGAGATCCATGCACATGGTTTTAGCCATACTAGAGTTTAGAGTTCAGACTGTTGAAATTTTGTTCTTTAACGACCTTTCTTCAAATGTGAAAAACAAGGAATCTGAATATGAGAAGAGAATGGTTTCACCACATTCTATTGCTGCTGGTGACACTATCTATTCAGTTTATTTTGACTTTCAATTTGAAGGGATTTTTTTAAATGTGTTGCTTTTATAATGAATTATGATACGATGGCAAGATAAGTGAAAGCTGTCATAGCGTGTGGTTGATAATGCATTGTAGAAGCTTCCTCAAAAATCTGTTTTGGCTGAAAAACAATTTATTTCAAGTTCAAGCTACGAGGGGGCCATAGGAAATTATGGTCTTTGGTCTCAAGGCTAATTGGGATGACTTACCATTAATATAGCTGAAATTAGATGTAAAATATCTTGTAGGAGGTCCAGCTATCTAGGATGAGCTTTTATTCTTTGATTACTAAAAAAAAATCTTGTCTGTTTCAAATAAAAAAAGTTATTGGTAAAAGATTGTACTGGTTTTCCTTCTTGGTTGACCGCTAGACAATAAGGCTTCATAGTGTATATTGGTGCTCTAAAACTTTTTCAATAGTGATTAACACATAAAGAGGATTGCTTAACTAGGAGTTGGCTCAGCTTAATATGAAATGCTGGTTGGTATGGTTAGATGTGGTGTAGTTTATGATTACTATTTATAGATGGACTGAAATATTAGCCATGTTAAGACACTTGTCCTTTTCCTTTCAGATTTTGTAAAAGATAATGCAGAGACATGCTTCACACATGGACATGGTGTTGACTATTTGATGCTTTCATTTCAGCAAACTTGTTTCTTCTCTTAATATTTTCCTTGATAGCTAGATTGTTGTTTCTGATAGTTACAAAAGTTTCAATCATTACTAGATTGCACAAAATTTATGATACAAACCTTAATTCTTAACACCTTCATCTGCATATTGGTTCCCAATGCCAATCATTCCAAGTTGAGAAACTCAGAAGTATTTTACTAGAAGGGGAGTTGCTGAGGTTCAAACTAAAGACCTTTCAAGAGAATTGCTAGTTACCGACTTAATTTCCTCAACCTTTAAGATACTAGGAATTGTCAACAATATATAATAAGAACACACAACTAGTTGGGCTAGAACTATAATTGAATTATTGGTCGTTACCTAGTTGTGGACTCTTACTTAGCGATCATTAGATGAAGCAAACAGTAAAATATTAGACTTCACTTGTGTGATTATATGTCATAGTAAGGTAATATATCTTAATACCATGTATAGAAAAATTTACATCTCATAATAAATGTCCAGAAAATAATGTTTAACTAAAGGCTTGTGAGCTTTGTAAACATAGAAGAAGAAAACAAAGATTTTCTCTTCTACATTCATCAATCTATCTTTTATATACAAGATAGGAAATCTATATAGAAAAGTAGACTAATTAGGATACCTATAATTAGGATCCTATATAGGAAAGTAGACTAGTTAGGATACCTACAATTAGGATCCTATATAGGAAAATAGACTAATTACAATCCCTATAATAAGCTTTACATTATTTTCTAATTATGTGTTATTTACATCCTATAACACCCCCTCAAGTTGGAGCATAAATATTTATCATGCCCAACTTGTTACAAAGATAATCAACCCGAGCCTTGTTTAGAGCTTTCCTGAAAATATCCCCCAATTGTTCTTCAGTCTTCACATACCCTGTAGAAATCAAAACGTGCTGTATTTACTCATGGATAAAATGACAGTCAATTTTAATGTGTTTAGTTCGTTCATGAAAAACAGGATTAGATGCACTATGAATAGTAGCTTGGTTATCGCACCATAATTTTGCTGGTACTGAAGCCTTGAGGCCTACTTCAGTTTAGAGTTGATATGTCCATATTAAATCACATAGACTGTGTCATGATTCTGTATTTTGATTCTGCACTCGATCGTGACACAACATTTTGCCTCTTGCTTTTCCATGAAATGAAATTGCCTCCAATAAAGACACAATAACCTCATATGAATCTTTTATCTACCTCGGAACCTGCCGAATCTGCATTTGAAAAACATCCAATATGAGTGTGTCCATGATTTTCATACAAGATACTACGTCCAGGTGCTCCTTTTAAGTAACACAATCTGTTCTAAAGCCATTCAATGATGAACTGTTGGGGATGACATAAACTGACTTACAATACTAACAGAATAAGTAATATATGGATGAGTCACTGTAAGATAATTCAACTTCCCAACCAGTCTTCTATATTTCTCAGGATCTTCTAATTATTCACCATTTTTTTTAAGTTGTGAATTAGGAATCATCGGGACACTACATGGTTTCGCCCCCAATTTCCTTGTCTCGATTAATAAGTCAAGCACATATTTTTTTTGAGATAGGACGATACCTCTTTTGCTTCAATTTACTTCAATACCTAAGAAATACTCTAGCATCCCTAAATCTTTCTTGTGAAACTGAGAGAGAAGAAAAAATTTAAGAGATGAGATTTTTGTAATATCACTTCCAGTAATGACAATGTCATCTACATACACAACTAAAAGAATGATGCCAATTTCAGATTGTTTGTAGAAAACAGAGTGGTTAGACTTCCTTTTTGTCATGCCAAACACTTCAACTGCCTGACTAAATTTTCCAAACCAAGCATGAGGACTCTGTTTCAAACCATACATAGATTTGTGAAGATGGCAAACTTTCCCATACTCCCCCTGAGCAACAAATCTAGGAGGTTGCTCCATTTAAACTTCTTGGAGATCACCATGAAGAAAGACATTCTTGATATCTAGTTGATGCAAAGGCCAACTATGAGTAACAACCATAGAAATAAATAACCTGACATATGTCTAGCAACAGGAGAAAAGGTGTCAGAATAATCCACTCCATAGGTTTGAGCATACCCCTTAGCAAAAAGTCGGGCTTTCAGTCGAGCTATTGACCCATTAGGATTGACATTAACTGTGAGCACTCTTTTATATCTAATAGCCTTTCCCTGGAGGTAAAATGACCAAGTTCCAAGTACCATTGTCATCTAAAGCATTCATTTCCTCTATCATTGCATTATGCCAGTCAGGATGAAAAATGACTTCAGAATAGTGTTAGAAATAGAGATGGAATCAAGAGAAGCGATAAAAGAACAAGAAGAAGATGACAAGTGGCGATAAGAAACATAAGAAGTGCATTGACGTTTACCTTTGTGTAAAGCAATAGGAAGAGCATCGCTTGAGGTTGGATCTAATGACGAAAAAGTTGGTGTAGGACATGCAGCAGGAGACATTTGTCGTTTGGAATAGACTTCAGGAATGAGAGGCTTAGCAAGATCCGGTTCAGAGACAAGTGCAGGGGATGTGATAGTATAAACTAACAACTCATCATCCTCCCCCTGACGAGTTGAAGTGGAAGATTGAAAATATGGTGTAGCTTCCAGGAAAGCAACATTAGCTGAGACAATATTTATTAAGACTAGGACAATAACATCAATATCCTTTTTGAAGACAAGAATAACCAAGGAAAATACACATCAAAGACTTGGGATCTAATTTGGTGACATGTGGATGAAAATCCCTGACAAAACAAGTGCTACCAAATATCCCAGGTGCAATAGGAAACAATGACTTCGTAGGAAAAAAGGATACGGTAAAGGGTCTCATAATGAAAAATAGAGGAAGACATGCGATTAAGTAGAAAACATGTTGAAACTGCATTAGCCCTGAAAGGTTTGGGGACATTCATGTGAAATAATAGAGCTCTCGTTGTTGCAAGATGTATGTTTTGTTATACTACATTTTAAGGAGTATCAACACATCAAGTTTGATGAAGGATGCTATTGTGAATCATGTAAGTTTGAAAAGATGTTGACAAATATTCTTTAGCATTATCACTACGCAATGTATGGATAGAAACAGTAAATTGAATTTTAATCTCAGCACAAAAGGCACAAAAAATGAGAAAACAACATAGAATGACTTTTTTAATTAAGTAAAAATAAGTCACACGAGAGTAATCATCAACAAAAATAACAAAGTACTTAAATCTGATTTTAGACAGAACTCGACAAGGACCCTAAACATCAGAATGAACTAACTCAAAAGGAAAACTTGCTTTGTTATTGACTCGATGATGTTTGGCAAACTAACATGACTCACAATCTAATAATGATACCATACTAAATTGTAGACAAAGTTTCTTTATCACAGGTAGAAAATGATGACCCCACAGACAATGCACCTCAAGAGGGGTTGTTACACCATAACAAACAATGAATTTAGGTATTTGAATGTGTCAAGGATGTAGAGACCTCCAGAATCGTGTTCCTTACCAATAATCTTCTTCGTCATAAGATCCTAAAATAAGCAATAATCAGGAAAGTATAAGATGCAACAATTAAGTGCACGAGTAAATGTGCTTACAAAAACTAAATTAATGGACCACCGAGGTAAATGTAGAACAAATGACAAAGGAATTAAAGGAGTGGGGGTAATTGTGCCAGACCCAAGAACACAAGATGTTGATCCATCTGCTAAAGTAACATTAGAGGTGGATGCATGTGACGGGAAAGTAGAAAAAAGACTGGAATTACCTGTCATATGATCTATGGCACCAAAATCAATGACCCATATAAAGGATGAGGAAATAAGACAATCACTTGACTCGACAATGGTAGGAACTTGAGTAGATGAAGACTTTAAAGATTCTTGGTATTGAGAGAACTTGATAAATTCATCTGCAAAGATAGGAATTGTTTTTTCGGATGTATCATTAGTAGATGCAATATAAGCCGAGTGAGTTTTCTGAGTTTTGTTTTATAGTCTTCTACAATCATGTTTCATATGTCCTGACTTATGACAATAATAACACACAATCCCTCCTGAAATCTATGTACGTTCAAAATTGTTTGCCATTCCTTTGTTACCACCTCTGTAATGTGATCGCCCAACTTCAGACTCATTAGTTCGACTAACAAGAGCACCACTATACTGGAGAGGTGGATAACTTTTTGTGCAAAGTACCATACTAAATACATCTTGCAACGAAGTGATCTCAGAGCTAGAGAGAATATGAGATTTGGCACTCTCAAATTCAGAAGGGAGACCAACAAGAAAACTCATAGAATACCTACACTTTGGATCCTAATTAGGATACCTAGAATTAGGATCCTATATAGAAAAATAGCTAATTAGGATACCTATAGTTAGGATCCTATATAGGAAAATAGACTAATTAGAATCTTTGTAATTAGGTTTTATATTATTACCTAATTATGTGCTATTTATATCCTATAACAAGCTTAATAGTTGCCCATTTCTCAGGGGAGGAAGCTTGAATTCTAGACTCCCCCAGGAACTTTAAATGTCCCTGCCAGTTGAACTGTTTCCCTATGAATAAAGGCCTTTTGTTCATATAGATACATCAAGTAGCCACTAGCATGCTATACTCAGCTGTTGCTTTAGTGTCCTGCAAAATCTACAACTGAGGTTAGGGGGTGATGTCCTGGTTGTATAGCCTAAGCACCTAGCCATTTAGCCATAAGTGGCAAAGATTCATATTTATGTAACAGTCTCTTCACTTGCTTGTGACCGCACTATCTGAGAGGAATGGAATGGATTACAGTATGATTCATAAAATGATTTGATTGTACTTTCTGTTGCAATTTTTCTGTTGCTTGTCCTCTTTCTTTCTTTTCTTTGGGGAATTCACAGTTGATTTTTCAAAGATCATTTGGAGCCTTCATTTTGTGTTTGTTCTTATATTATTCTTGGCAGGACTATGGAATGTTTCTCTGAAGAGACTGTCTTCTTGGTGATATACGATAACTATGAGGGTGTAATTTGACACATCAATGTTTCAGCGTAGGAAGTGCATCAAGCTATATGTCACGTGGACAATTTTCTGCAATGGCTCTGAAAGGAGCTTACGATGTTGAGCATGCGAGTTCCACGTCAAGAATTCAGCATGAACTGTGGCCTCTTGATGGAATTGATCCAAGGAAAGCCAAGTTTCCGTGCTGTCTTATTTGGACTCCACTCCCAGTTGTCTCATGGTTGGCTCCTTTCATTGGACATGTTGGCATTTGCAGAGAGGATGGAACTATTTTAGATTTTTCAGGATCCAATTTTGTGAATGTTGATTTTGCTTTTGGTGCTGCTGCTAGATATTTTCAACTTGGTAGAGAACAGGTATTATCTCCATCTCCATCTAATGCCCCCATGCATAGCACATGCATGCACACAGACACAATTACAGTGATTGTTGTCACCATTTATTTGTTGAGAAAGTAAGTTAATGGCAATGTAGGAGTTAAAGTCCATGTTCATAGATTGCATAATAACATAAGATGTCAGGTTAGGTTCACTGAATAAAGCGGTTTCTCTGGTTAGCCACATCTTGATGTTGAGATACACCCAACTTGTTTTTAAAATAAGATGGCAAATTGGTTGCAATAATGAATTTATCAAGTACTTTCGCTATTGTCATTCTTTATTTTCTTTTCTATCCCGCATTACCAAGTTGATCCACTTTTTTTTTTCTGCAATGTGATTTGTAAAATTAGTGTTGCTTTCCGCCAAACCTAACTGGACACGCATGCAAGCATGGCTACAAGCACTCAGAATATGGGGCTGCCATCACATGGGATGATGCTCTACAGTCAAGCATGCGTCACTTTGAGCACAAAACATACAACCTTTTCACATGCAACTGCCATTCATTTGTTGCCAACTGTCTGAATCGGTTATGTTATGGTGGATCAATGGACTGGAACATGATAGATGTGGCAATTCTAATACTCTCCAAGGGGCATTGGATAGAATGGAAATCCATAGTCAGATCCTTCCTTCCTTTTGCGATTGTGCTTTGCTTAGGTGTAGTTTTGGTTGGCTGGCCCTTCTTAGTTGGTCTTTTCTCATTTTCTCTCCTCCTTATGGGGTGGTTTCTGTTGGGCACTTATTGTTTCAAAAGCATGTTAGAATGCTAAAACTTTTGCAATCAATGCTGATTGCTTTGTTCTTGGTAATAAGTAGTTGGATCAGTATATTGTTTTGTAACCAAATACAGTCACAACATCATGGAAGTCGTTGTTGATGCTAGGAGAAATCTCTGCCCCATCTTCATGAAAAAATGAACTCATTTGTAGGGTTGTTTTGGAAATGAAACCTGAATGTTCTTTACTTAAATATATATTATGCTGTTTGTCTCCTGCCTGCGGACAAGAAATCAAGAGAGAAGATCAAAACCTCATCGCCAGAGATTTAAGGTAATTGTACGACAGGATTCATCCAAACTTGGCAAAATCAAGTTTGCGAGAGAAGTTTCGAATCCATTGAAAAAAAAAAAAATGTGTTGGATGAAATGGTGGATTTCATTGTTTCATAACAAACAATTAGTGGGCAACTTTTCTTTTTTCTTTTTGGTTATCAATGTCAAGAACCCTGTCTACTTTCAACTTCTTATTGCACGTGCATGCCGGAGACAAATATTTATAATTCCACCACTGCTACAGAGGAAACACTATTTGACAAGCTCAGCGACAGTGATTGAAACCCATTAAGGGTTTAATAAATTTTATTTTAGCTTTTTTCTTTATTAATAAGCAGCTCCAATGGGACTGCTATATCATCATCTAAAATAATACTTCCTTAAATGAAATGCTATGTTTACATTTTATTTGAAAAAAACTATAATACTGTTGGAAGTACAAATAACTATATCATCTTTAAAAACTGATGCAGAAAAATAATAAATTAATCACTTTACCTTGAAGCAGTAGCTAAATAGCATTTTCTATTGGAGTGCATACTACAAAAAAACTTTAAATTTACTATTGAAAATGTTATACGGATCATTAAGCTCTTTGATTTAGCATTTACCAGGCTTCTTTTTGAATTAACAGAAATGCAGACAAGCATTTAAATATACTTTAACGTTTGAATTAACAGAAATGAATACATATAACTAGTGAGTTCATCCCTCCACTAAATTTATCAGATGTAATCTATATAAAATCTTTAAAAGAAAATGTCCCTGCCATATCCAAACAGGTCACAGCATACTGCCAGTGAGCAATGGTGCCTGTCGATCACAAGTTAGCAGAATCCCTAAGAAATGTGAAAATATTATAAGAAGCTTGCCGTTCTTCTTTGTTTCCTGACATCATTTCGTGGGTTTTCTCCTTTCATAGCGTAACTTTGACGAGAAAAGAGCAGGGTCCATCTCATCTTTAGAAATCAGAACTGACAAATCTCTACCATCACTCTCTGTAATTCGACCATAGCTCATTGTAAGGGAACCAAATCCAGAGCCAGGTTGTGCTATTCGCATGATACCATTAACTAAAGCACATCATTGGGAATTGTCTTGTCTCCCTAACCATTCACTAGCCCGAACATGCACAAAAACTAAATCAAATTGACCTATCTCTAGTATCTTCCCTTCTTGAAATCCAAGCACCTGGAGTAACTCAGATGTCACAAATGTCTGAAGGGTGATTGAAGGTGCTATGTGAGCATCAAAACGTAAAGAAGGTGTGGGAAGTAGAAACAAGAAACTAAATGTTTGGACTGAAGCTTGTCTCAAAAAGTTCATCTGGCAATTTCAAAATCAGATTCCAATAAGGTGGCAATCACCATTTGCTTAACCTGAAATCATTAAGAGGCTAAATCTATAAAAGTCTAGTAGATGGTATGAGTCCACTTTTTCCAGGAGATTAATCGGCTTGCCCATTAACTATGGCAACAGTCACTAGTGAACAAAACCCAGTACAGCATACTCACATCCTCCCACTCGATGAACCCAGTTCGTCCCAGATCTTATAGCCTAAATGCAGCTGCAAGAAATAGAAAGTGTGGGGATGCAAATTTGTCGTTGCTATTTATCAGCAATGGATACATGCAATGAACATCATTCCCTCCAACACTACTATAAAATGGAGCCAGCAGCAACCAAGAAATTCATTGCAGTTAAAAAAGAAACCCGTTGCTAGAAATCATTAGCAACGAAATTTGCATATGAAATTATCTGATGCAATTTTGTCGTTGCTAATTTATCAGCAACGGATAATCCATTGCTTAATTTTGTTTTTAAGTAATAGTCAGCAACGAAAATTCCACTGGTGAAAATATCAATAATAGCTCACTTAATTTCAGAAAACCAAAACTTGAGCATAACTCGGTAAATTCCCAGAATTCAAAATAAAAAATTAAGCCATGAGTCTTGTTGGTGAGCCAGCATGCACACAACACAGCTGGAACTCAAGTCTCCAACAAATAGAATAGCGAATCTCTGAAATTCACTGGTGATTTTCATCATTTCAGCTCATTCTCAGACTAAACACTGAAACATCATTGGATTTTCAAGACAACTTCGTTCCCCACAATGGAATTGTCAGTCTTATTGAGAAATTTTTCCCTTTAAATCTTACTCAATTTTAATTCTTAGGTTGTTTGATGGTATACTGACCTGCATTGTAAATTGAAGGTACATGACATAGAGTAGAGTCGAACAACTCAGTTTGTACTGGAATTCTACTATGTTGGTTATTGTTTGTGCAAAAGACGAATCTCCGGAGCTTTGCATGCATATTTATAACATCTAGCTAATCATAGCTACTCCCTTACCTATTTTGTCTTTTCAGCAGCAAATGATGCTGGAAGCTTCAACAACAGCGTCGCAGAGCAGCAGGTTGGTTGCTTTTAATTCTTCTCAGATTTTGAAGCAACTGCTTTAGCTCTACTGAAGCAATGTATTTATGGATGTAACTGGGATTTATTCAACACAATAATCAGTGATCGAGGCACAATGTAACTTAAGATGTCAGATAATGCCATTCATTTTGTTTCTTTGCTATGGTTTAATTAGAATTCTGTAACTAGTTCTTATGAATTATCTGAGATTCTGATAAAGTCGTTTCTAATAGAAAACTGTACCATGACAAGAAACACTGGCAATGGTGGTGTTTTTCACTTTTATTGCATTTATTGTTACTGTTTTTTTTTTTTTGTTCATCATAAATTTGGTCAGTTGCATCAAAAAAAGTCTGCCTGGTCTTGAGCTTCTATCTTTCCCTTTGTTAGTATTCATTTGGAACAAGTTTTTGCTGAACATTTCTTTTGGATACCTTTTGCGTTGCCCAGGCAGTTTTGGAAACTGTTGCCAGAGCTAAATCGAAGAAAAATGACTCGAAAGAGGAAAAGTATAAGCTTCTGTCTTGTAAATTAGTGGCTTTCCTGTTTAAGATACCCCAACACTGATTGATCGAAAGGTATGATTGCTTCACTGAAAGCTTTTCCGGAGTTGGTGACATTATTGATGTTATATTTGCTAAGGAATTGTTTGTTTCAGGATAATGTCTTCATTATATCCAATTTATATCAGAATATCCAGTGCTGCAGCTAGACTTGCGGTAAGTGTACTCATCTTAATTTTATATGCGATGCAATTCATTTCTCTTACCCAGCTGGTAATTAATAAATAAAAAATTGCTTTGTAGAATGATATCAGATTAGGTTGTCGTCACTGTGTCTGCAAATTGTGGTGGCATTGCATTTGCTTGGGCTGGACAACCTGTCTGATTATATTTGATCTCTGCTGAGTTCATGACTCACTGCAATGCTAGGATATAATTCAATGTCTGAGCATATCGTTTCGTTAAGCTGTACCTGTTAGCGTGAGCTGTACAGATTAGGAATTAACATTAGCATAAGTTGTAGAGTCCAATATAGGAATTATATTCCGTAATTGATTGTATCTCGATTTGTATGTATGGGATTTTAATTACTTGCGGTATTAGAATTATCTTTGTAAGGTTTCTCTATAAGAAAAAGAGTCTGTAACAGAATTTAGAATAAGAAAATCTGTGGGATTCCCAGAATTATCATGGTATCAGAGCAAAGGTCCATCCTTTGCCACTTAAAATTCTGACAGAAGGCTTAAGGAAGAAATAAAGCATGGAAACACCAACCGACATGATAGAACAAGAACAGCAAAATACAGCTGCAACTCTTGATGATCTCACTACAAGAATGGCTCAGATTGTAACTCAAAACCAGATCTAGACCCCATCAATGATCTATGACACTAAGGCTGCATCGATTGGTATCAAGCTTGATGGTACCAACTATGCTTTGTGGTCCCAAATTGTGGAGATGTATATCTCCAGAAAAGACAAGTTGGGATACATAAACGGAGATCTTCCCCAACCAGAACCGAATGATCCCCACTTCAGGAGATGGAGAACAAAAAACTCGATTGTGAAAGGATGGCAAATTAACCTCAATGGAGTCGTCTCTCATAGGCAACTTTATCCGATTCTCCACTGCCAAAAAGGTATGGGACTCGATCGCCACCACTTATTTTGATGGATCTGATACTTCTCAGGTATATGATTTAAAGTGACAAGTAACAAGAATGAAACAATCAAGAGAGTCCATCGAAACCTACTACAATTGCCTTCAAGGTTTATGGAGGGAAATTGATTTCCGTACACCAAATCCTATGGAATGTGCTGCTGATATACAGTGATATAATGATTTACTTTAAGAGAATCGAGTGTATACATTTTTAGATGGACTGGACGATAGGCTTGACAATATACGTAGCGATGTACTTCAATTGAAACCCTTCCCAATGGTTGAACAAGCATATGCCTATGTCCGGAGGGAATCTATCAGACAGATAATCATGCTCACCAATAACGGAAACTCCACTGCTGCAAAAAATAAATTTTCATCAGCAAAGAGTTCATTTAATGGAGATTCATTAATTATGGTCTCATAGCTTGAAAGACGGGACAAATGATCGACCACTACATTCTCTACTCTCTTTTTATCTTGAATTTCAAGGTTAAACTCTTGGAGTAGGAATCCATTGAATTAAACGTGGCTTGGCATCTTGTTTTGTGAGCAAGTACTTCAATGTTGCATGATCAGTGAGTACAATAACAAAAGATCCAGCCAAATAAGACCTTAATTTGTCTAAAGCAAAGACCAAAGCTAAGATTTCTTTTTCAGATGTAGTGTAATTCAATTGAGCATCATTCAAAGTTTTGCTAGCATTATAAATGACATGAGGCTTCTTATCTTTTCTTTGCCCTAAAACAGATCCTATCGCAAAATCATTATCATCACACACCAGTTCAAATGGTAAAGACGACTCATGAGCTTGCATGATTGGTGCATTAGTCAACAGCCCTTTAAGCTTTTCAAAAGCTTCTTGACATTTTGATGTCCAATCCAATTGGACATCTTGTGACAACAAGCTACACAATAGTTTGATAATGGTACTAAAAGAATGAATGAATGAATCTTTGGTAAAAACCAGCGTATCCTAAAAAGGATCTCACATCTTTCATAGTCCTAGGAGTAGGTAATTTTTGAATGACTTCAACTTTTGACTTATCTATTTCTATCCCTTTTGAAGAGACAATGTGACCTAAGACAATGCCATATGTCACCATAAAATGACACTTCTCCCAATTGAGTACAAGATTGCTCTCCTCACACCTTTCAAGAAATTTTTTCTAAATACATTAGATATAACTCATAAGAATCCTCAAACTGAAAAATCATCCATGAAAACTTCCACAATATTTTCCACCATGTCACTAAAGATACTCATCATACACCTTTGAAAAGCGGCTGATGCATTACACAAGCCAAAGGCATTCTTCTATAAGCATAGGTACCAAAAGGACAAGTGAAAGTGGTTTTTTCTTGGTCTTCTAATAAAATCTCAATTTAGTTGTAACTTGAGTTTCCATCAAGAAAATAATAGAAAGCTCTTCCAGCTACTCTTTCAAGCACTTGGTCTAAAAATGGAAGCGAAAAATAGTCCTTCCTGGTCACCATGTTCAACTTACGATAATCAATGCACATACGCCATCCAGTTTGGATTCTAGTTGGCACTAGCTCATTATTTCATTCTTCACTACCATGACTCCAGATTTTTTAGGGACAACCTGGGTTGGACTAACCCATTTTGAGTTTACAATGGGGTAAATAATACATGTATCAAGTAGCTTAAACACTTCACCTCTCACTACTTCCTTTATGATTGGGTTCAATCATCTTTGCATTTGCCTCACAGATTTAGCCTCTTCTTCAAGATAAATTCTATAGTATATAAAAGAGGGCTAACTCCTTTCAAGTCAGTAATTGTCCACCCAATTGTTTTTTTTTGTGTTTTCTCACCACTCTCAATTTTTTTGTTCTTGCTCTATGCTAAGTTTTGATGAAATCACAATAAGATATGATTCATCTTCCTCTAGAAATGCATACTTAAGATCACTCGGTAAAGGATTCCTTTCCGATTTATAAGGTTGGACAAGAGATGTCTCAACTTTCACTTGGGCTAAAATCAAAGGCTCAAACGATGGGACCATTGACCTGTTGACATAATAAGCATTGGATCTAGATAAGTCTCGAGTTCTCTTACTTCCTTATCAACACATTCCAAAGAATAAAATCTTTCATCATGAATTAAAGTTCTCTCTAATGGATCCTTTATCCATTCTCTCTCAAAGTGTTCTTGACAAATGGTTTGGATCAAACCTACCTCTCTAATGTCCTTATTTCAACAATTTTTTTGGAGATATTGAAAATATTCACCTCCACAGTCATATTCTCAAAAGACAATTTCATCACCCCATTCCTACAGTTAATTAAAGCATTGGATGTAGCTAGGAAAGGTTTACCTAAGATGATTGAGATGGGAGCATTAGAACCTTGAATAGGTGTAGTGTCTAACACTACAAAATCAACAGGAAAGTAGAATTTATCTACTTGGACCAACACATCCTCAACAATACCCCGAGGAATCTTGATTGACTTATCGACTAATTGAAAGGTGATTCGAGTAAGCTTGATTTCTCCTAAACCTAATTGCTCGTAAACACTGTAGGGTATTAAATTCACACTTGCTCCAAAATTCAACAAATCTTGGTCTATCTTATGACTTCCAATAATGCATGAAATGGTGGGACAACCATTATATTTGTATTTGGGAAGGGGTCTTAAACTGTATGATGGCACTAGTATGTTCAGTTAGAAAGGCTCTTTCTTTCACATTCAATCTCCTTTTGACTATGTATAAGTCCTTAAGGAACTTTGCATAAGATGGGACTTGTTTGATTGCATCAAGGAGTGGAATTTTTACTTTCACTTGTTTGAACAATTTGTAGCTTTTCGAGTTCATAAGATCATGTTTACATTTTCCTAACCTTTGTGAGAATGGTGTTCTAGGAACAAATTCTAAATCACTCACTTTGCCTCCAATTTTTCTTGAATCATCTCCCTTTCTCACTTATCTCTCTCTCATTTATCTCACCTTTTTTTTCCACTCAAACTCTCATTGTCATTTGTGTTTTGATTCCATCTTCACTTTCCCTAGATTTCTCTTCCATAATACCTTTAGGAATCCCAAAACCTATAGCTTTGTCAATAATCTTTCCATTTCAACAAGTGCTGATGGTTTGGATTTGTTCATGTTTTAAAGGTTCACTCGGTGAGGATTCACTCATATGCACCTAACATCTAGGATTTGGCATTGGTTGAGCTGGGATTTTTCCCTTCTCTTGAATGTTAGTGATTGAGTCAACTTGGATAGTTGACTTTGAATGTCATATAAGGTCCTATTGTTCTGATCTTGAAATTTGTAAGCTTGGTTATTGATTCCTCCTTGCATTTGCATGAATTGTCGAAGAGTATCCTTTAGGGATCTCTTATGAGGTGGTTGGAACGTGTTATATAAGGGAGCATGAAATGGTTGGGGTGGAGGTTGAAATATTTGAGGTACTAAAGAGCCCTCATTTCTCCATCCAATTTGGGTGGTTCCTCCATCTAGGATTATAGGTATCAGAGTAGGGATTGCCTACTTGGTTTGAAAATGGCTTTCTAACATTACTTGAATTAGAAGTTTGGCCATATAACACTTCTTTGAAGGCTAGAATGGTGGGATACTCAGTTTTCCTATGCCCATTGCTCTCATAAACAACACAACTTTTCTCTTATCATTCACTCATGACATACATTTTTTTTTATCTCAAGAGACTCCACTATTCTAGCCAATGAGGCTAATCTAGCATTGAGGTCATCAATCTCTTTCAATTGAAACTTCCCACTTGAATGAGAAATGGTGTTTCTAGACTCAACATGAAGTGGGAGAGAGGTCACCCATTGCTTTGTGTTTTCAGCCAATTGATCAAAAAAATCGAAGGCTTCACTTGGTTGTTTGTCATAAAATTAACCATTACACATGGTTGACACTAGCTTTTTAAAATCTATGGTAAGAGAGTCATAGAAGAAACTCACTAACCTCCACATCTCATAGCCATGGTGGGGACAAGCATTTAACAAGTATTTAAACCTTTCCCGAGCTTGGTGAAATGACTCATTTGGGCTACAACAAAAATCCATCATTTGACGTTGTAAGGTTGTCGTCCTATGAGTGGGAAGTATTTTTTTCTTCAAAAAATCAGCTTGCATTTCCCTCCATGTACATCAAACGGAAGTAGCTTAGCCAAACCTTGGTTTTATCCTTTAGAGAGAATGGGAACAATTTAAGCCAAATGGTTTTCTCGGTGCATGTTCTATGAATAAAAGCATTACATACCTCTTCTTGGTTTGATTTTCACCTTGAAAAACTATTTTTATTTTATTTGATTGAAATTATTATTTAATTGATTGTGCCTTTTCTTAGTTTGATTTTCACCTTGAAATCAATAGATATTTTTTTAATAAAATAATTTGATGCCCTGGTAGACCTGTATGATTGGGTCTAATTTTTCTTTCATTACAACTTGGGTGAACGACATGTTGTTTGACCCAATTGTTTTTCATTGCACCTACAGTAGACAATGCATAATATGATCTTCTCTAAATTTTGACCACCATAGTGGTTGGCAAACTGGGGTATCCAAAAACTTATTTTAACCTATTTTCGATCATCATAAAAGTTTTGATAAATTTATCAATGGCCTATAAAAACCAAACAAACAATCTAAAAAAATCAACTTGAAAACAAAGATCAACCCAAGCTCAAATCTATTCTTTCATGAACTTTAAAGGTTAAAAAAACACATAATATGAATTTCTCTCATCAAATGGAATAATTTGACACAAAATATGTTTGTTTTGATGGCATAAATCAATGTCAACAATATGTTTCTCTTTATATCATCAAAATCCAGCGACCTTTTCTCTCATTTCTCAACTAAAAACTAAAATATAATAAAAATAAGCTTTTGTATCAAAATCAAATTTTAAAAATTTAAAGGAACCAAAATTGTCTAATTTGTGTAATTTTGAAGTTTGAGGATCAAAATCTATTTGTTTCAAAACTTATGGCATGTCACCCATGTTTGACATCTTTTTTATTTTGGTCCCTTTTTTCAATCTCATTTTTTCTTAATAAGTCAAAATTAATTAGGATGAAATCACTAGAAAAAAAAGATTAAGGACTAGATTGAATTTTTGTTTTGCATAATCCATTCGCAATAATGTGTGAGGGGGTGAACAATAAACACCTTAAAATGAAAATTTTGATGCCTTTTAGATTATAGGTAATTGTATCATCACATTACCCCCCCCCCCTCCCCCCCCTACCCGTCCCTCACTCTACCACATTGATTTGATAAATCTTGAGTTACAAAACTACACCATTATGATCCAAAAAATGTGCAAACTGAATAAGATCACTTGATATCAACGTTATATCATGATCTATCATAACTATATGAGTATGCCACATGTACATTGATGAAGTTAGGCTATGATAGTGGGTAATTTTGAGTTGTTAGGTGTGAGTCAATCACAATCATATGATGATTTATATTAGAAAGATTACATGGATGATCTAGTAGATGCATTTATGAACAAATGGGACAAGTTAGAATCCAAGAAGGTCTGGTTACACCAAACCAGAGTAGCCACTCAAAAAGGTCATAACTTTTGATTCGATCATCGAATTGCACTCAAGATCTTATAGAAGTTTTTTGATGTTGTCTTATCTATAGTATCCATTACATCATTTTGCGGACCCACGAATCTTAATATATCAAAAAGCTCGTCATGGCTCTTAGTTTTGGTATTGTTTTTATGTTTTTCCTTTTTATTTTTGAAATTTCTTGTTTATTTTAGATTTTATGTTTTTTTCTTTATAATTTTAAGTTTTTTGTTGTCATTTTCTAGTTGAGGTAGTGTTTATAGTGTACTTAAAAGCTTTATAAACCTCCTCGTGAGACAACTTTTATTATTATTACTAGCCAATGGCCCTGCGTCTCGTCGTTGGCAGCACCATATTTTTTTAAAAATATAAAAAAAATATTAATTGTGTGAGATTTTCTTTATTATAATATAAATTTAGGCAAAATAATAAATTTGTGCATAATTTTTGTGAAGTGCAAGTTTTCTATAAAATATATGAATTTTAAATTGATATAAATTTATCTATTTAGTAGGTTTCAATTAAATAACTAGCATTAAAATTATTATCATCATTAAAAAAATAAGAAGATTCAGATATCTGAATTATTGAATTCACTGTATTAAGATTAATTTATTTTATAATTCAATTAAATTCAACATAAAAACAAAATATAAATTGTGAAAACACCTACAATAATCAAATAACAAAAATAAGTAGTTAATTTTCTATCTACAAAAAAAAAACATAAATTGAAAATTCATCCCTACGTTACCATCATTATCATTACTATAACAATTAAAATTATTATCAACGTTACTAAAAATAACAGAAAACACAAAAAAACAAAGGGAAAAAGTGAGCAATATTAATTTTCAAATGACCACCAATATAAATTAAAATTTCAGGACTAAACCAAATAAAAATAAATCACCAATAAAAAATAAAATGACAAAAAATAAAAACTAAAACTAAAAGCATATATGCATAAATACAGATAAAAAAAATAAACATTTTCCAAGAATGACAGAAAAAAAAACAAAGAAATAAATATCAAATAAAAAATTCAAAGAATAAGGACCAAAATGAAAAATAAAATATATAATTAACTCCAATCGAAGGATAAAATTGAAACAAATAAAAACCTTGGGACCGAAATAAATAAAGATATTTTAAAAAAAAATTGTTGTGTAATTTAGTTAGAAAAAATAAAAGAATAAGGATTGAAATTAAAAAGTAGCATATATGACTAATTTCAATTGGAGGACATAATCAAAACAAACTATATAATTAATTACAATCGAAGGACAAAACTGAAATAAATAAAACCTTGGAACCGAAATAAACAAAGATATTAAAAAAAATGTTGTGTAATGTTTTTAAAAAATCAAAAGAATAAGAACCGAAATGAAAGATAAAATATATGATAAATTTCAATTGGAGGACCCAATTAGAAGCAATTAAAACCTGCATAGTAAAATAATTAAAGGAGCCAAAAGTAAACCAAAAATCAAAAGAATAAGAACTAAATTGAAACTCAATATATATAATCAGTTTCAATTGAAGGGCACAATTGCAACAAATCAAAATTTACATTGAAAAAAGCAGTAATAAAAACAAAATCAAAAGACCAGGGCCTAAAATAAAACATGCAAACGTTGTAATGACCGAAGTGTATTTCTGAGTGGCAGGAGAGAGAAAAGGGAAAAAAACTTAAACTCTTCCACCGAAGCTTCATCGGCCACCGTAACCAAACAAGAGTCGCACCAGGAAGATGACATGTCGGTGCACCATGGGACACGGCGGGCAACTGTCATTCACCCCCGAAATGAGTCGCATGCGTCGCCTGAGTGGGACGTGCACGTGAAACACTGTGGACGCGTCCATATGATATGCCTGCAGTGTTTCTGAAAAGAAATAATAAAATAATGGTAAATTATCTCTACACTCCGGACCCAGTGATAATCATGAAAAAAATAACCTCAGTGGAAAATACCTCAATACCCCTGGATCCGAGGCTTATGTTTTGTCATTTTCGGGGGCTAATTTAGTAGTTTTATTGTGCAGAAATTTAGGAAAAAACAAAACACTCCACTGTTCCGCATCCTTTAGCCAATACCCAGGAGAAAATAGTAATTTTACTATGTAAAGATTTCGGAAATACAATTCATGTCTCCTAAACATATATAAAATATATCCGGTCCCAGGTATTAAAATTTTTCGGCACTGAGGGTAAAATAATAATAATATTATTATAGCAATTAACAGTAAACTGTGTGTTTAAATGAACAATAAAAAAAATACGCTAAATTGAAAATGACAATTATATTTTAGTTAATTTTTTAAAAAGAATAAATTTATAAATTTAAAGCTAACACAATAATATTAATATAGCTTATTTCACGCTTTTAAACTAGTTTGTATTTTTTTTTACTTAGCTCTTGTTTGACTGTGAGGATGGTATTTATATTAAAAAAAAAAATTGTAAATAAAAAATTACCGCACTCTGAACACAATGCTAAATTGTTGTTTTTAGCTTCGGCTACATCATCATCCCACCAGAGGTCTCCTCCCTTGTAGACAGACAGATAGAGACGTGATGTAATGGTCAGCTAAACGTACATGATAATAGTAGTCAGTAGGGTATGGCCCATTGAAATCCGAAACAAGTAAAGAGGTAGACAGGCCTTAATAAATTTGTCAAATCTCCTCTCTAGATTTTCTCGTCATTTTTTTTTTACTTGCATCACAATTCATTTATTTTCTAATTAATTTGTTGACTACTGTAATAAAATTGTTTTTAAAATATTTTTTTTGTTTATAAATATATAAATATAATTTTTATTTTATTTTTTAAAAAATATTTTTAATATCATAATATTATATGTAAATAATCTAAAATCATCAATTTTTTAATTTAAAATAAATAAAAAATTATTTTTTTCCAAAAATACTTGATAAAAACACCATAACATTAAAGTTTGATGATTACAAATCCATTTACTTAATTTTAATATTTAAAAAGCTCTTAAGCAGTCGAGTTTTATAATTAATTAAAAATTAGGAATTTTTACATATATTGCAAAGAGGTGTGATTCGTTTTAAAATTAACACTTTAGTAAAATTATTCTTTCTTGCATGCATGTATATTTGGAAGAGATTTTAAAAATGAAAAAAAAAAGAATAAATAATATATTTTTATTAATTCAACGCTGTATTTCAATAACTCTCCTTTCTTATGACATTGGTTTCATTGTCTTCAAATAGGTAAAGAGCGAAGGACTATCTCTGAAAATGGTGCTAAGAAGACCTGCCATGAACAGAAGCTGTAACAGAGAGAATCCAGATATTTTGATTGTGATGATTGCAGAGAAACAGATAATGAGAGGTGATGGGGATGACAAAGAGAGGGAAACAATGGGCCCTCAAAAGCCTGCAAGAGAAATGAGTGGCACTGCACCAAAGAGTAATTGCTTCCCCATATCTCTTTTCCTTCCTTTCTCTCACCCTCTACTTGTTTTACTCTCTCTCTCCAGTTTAGTCTCCATGAAGGGGTCCATTTCATGCATCCTCAGAAGCTCTTTTTTTTGGCTTTTTGTTATCCTCTTTCTTGCTTTTTAGAGAGTTTTCTGAATTTTTGTCCTTTATCTTCAACACCCATCTGTGTTGAAGAGCTTTAAAATCTTGTGGAGAGAAAGACAGAGGGAGTCTGAAAATCTGAATCTCAGTTTCTTGGGTTTCGGGATTCTTGAAGAAAAACACACACTTTATCTGATCATGCAAACAAATTAACCCATCTTTTTTGGGTGCTTAGAGGTGGGTGGGGTTAGTGAGTGAGTCCTTGGTCCTTTCTTTTTATCTTCTTCTTTTTGTTAAAGAAAAAACAAAAGTTGCCACTGTTTTAGGGCTTTTGATTATGCTCTTTCATGGAGAAAGAGAGACCAATGATTTCAATGGAAATTTGTGGCTTTTGATTATAGCTTGTCTGGGTTGTTTGAGGGAGCCTACATATTTTGTCAACCGGTGTGGTACAGACCACTTTGTCTTGTGAGTATAGAAAATTTCTCGTGTCTGATTTGGGAAATCCAATGAATCTGCATGAAAATCCTTAACTCTCGTTATTTAGCTGTCTACAAGGTATGCTGGTCGACGTTGTATTACAGGGTCTGTCTCTTCCTGGGTGATCACCATTCAGCAAATGTAAACAAGGTTGGTCATTTTCACAGGCTTTACTTCATATCTAGCTTTTTATAGTTCCAGCACTCCTGCTATGTCCATACATTAGTTCAAAACACACATTTGAACTGTAAATTTTGCTCTTTCATGCGCCTGATGTCAACTGTTTTAGCATACTTGCGCAGAGTTCTTTATCGTCCATCTCTGATCTCCCTTCTCTGCTTTTACACGGCTAATAGTGCTCGAGAGATCTGGAAGCTTAAAAGTAAGCACATCTGCAAATCTCCTATGGCTAACTATTCACTGCATCGGGAGTGATGTTAGTAACATAGCATTCTTAGATTACACCTATTTCCTCCCTTATATTGTTGATATGGTTCATATTGATCCCTCCGTCAACTGTAAGAATCTCGATCCATGCTCTCCTTTCTTGCATGTTTTCCATGGCCTTACGGTATTATCCTTGTATAAGAAATTGTACATGTTGATACTTCCATGCGTGTGTCAAATGAAGGTCCCCTGGCTTAATTTCCTCAAAACTAAGTTGAAATAACTTAAAATATTTGTGCTGGAAAGGCTTGTGCCCTCAGCACTGCCCCTCCTACCGACTTCATCACCGGGGGTGGCCCTCTCCATTACATTATTACAATTTGGTAAATTGCAGTTATTTAGGCTAAGCCGGCTTAAAAGTGCACGCACAAATACTCTAGAACGTTGTCCAATGAAAGAAAAAATGCAAAGAAATCTGCAAACTAACAGGCAGATATTTATCGTTTTTCATCATCTATTTTTTTCTGAATATATATTAACAATTTTTCTCTCTAATTATGGTTCTACGGTTTACTACTAGTTTACTCTGTCCTCTTCAATTAATTGAAATTCTTCAGTTGAATTTTTCTTGAAATCAGATATCAAAACCTTCAAGATTGTCTGAACTACGCATAGTTCAGCTATGGAATGCTGATTACAGTTCTGTTGTTCATGATCTTCAGTGAGAGGAGTTCCACATAAGTGCAAGGAACGCTGTTTTGCAAGTGAAAGTCGTCTCGCATGCAAGTGAAGCATAAAAACTTAAGATGATATTCAAGCTATTTGTGTCTCTTGCCATGTGATTTAATTGATTCACAATATCATGGAGAATGGTTTGTTTAGTGTTCCAATAGATATGGCAGGAAGGAATTCTGTTACCATGGACTGTTCAACACAAAGAACCCCAAATTCACTTGTCCAGTTGGATTCATTCAACCTATTCAACCTTAATCACCATAATCAAACATTGGTTGGATTTTCCATGCCTCCAACATTGCAAGGAGAACCTATAAGTGATCTCCATGCAAATGTTCACATGGCAAATAGATCTTCATTTATGAACTCGGATGCATTAGTTGCATCTTTTGGAAGGAATGTTGGGGGAGATGCTTTACCTGGCTGTTCACGGTCTGCTGGTAACACTCCATTTGAAGAGCAGTTTGGGGGTGGAATCTCTGATTATGCACTTGCCACTCTTGTGGATACAAGAAGTGGTCTGCAAGAAAATCTGAATAACCTGGCAATTTCAGGACCATCAAGCTACCCTTTGGAAGAGTTAAGGTCATTTGTTTCAAATGATTGCACCAATGCTTTGAATTCATCATTGCCATCATCTTTGAATTATGGATGTGGTGAAGTATTTGGTAGTGCGAATGGTAAGGAGGATTTTGACAGGTTTCCTACTTCCAGAGAGCTCGGTGGACGGGCACCTTTAAGAGCAGGGTTTCAACCACATTTGTCCATTGGAAACCTGCAACCAAATGACTGGACAACATCTAATGGTGTGAATGTGAGTGAAGATGAACCTTTTGCGTCTGGTAAACTTGCTAATGAGCTCTCTTTAAGTCTTGCCACTTCTCAGCCTTCTGTTATGGATAGCAGAAGTATCCCTGATCAATGCTCGGATATCACTTGTAATCATGCAGCACGGCATTTCTCAAATGAAACAAGGTTAGGCTCTGAACAAAATTCTTGTAGCAGGAAGGACCTTTCTTTGAGTTGCAGTTCTTACAAAACTGGTCAGTCCTCACAAGTATTATTAGGATCCAGATATCTTCATGTAATACAGGAAATACTTGCTCAAATTGCAAGCTATTCACTGGAAAATCTAGACCAGGTGAGATCTTCGAGTGCTGGGTTCAAGACTGGAGCAAGTGCACTATTCTCATCAAGTTATGCAATGGAGGGAGGGGCGCCGCCGATGGGTTTTGATAAATCTCCTGGTCTTGATGTTCAAATGGATCCAGCATTGCAGAAACGGGCACTGGAGGCAAAGAGAACACACTTGCTAGCTCTACTGCAACTGGTATGTCGATTTAAATATTGGTACTGACTAATTATGAAAGTCATAAAATCTAGTCTTGTCATGATCCATGCTTCTGATTAAAATGAATGAAGTAACTCCTTGCTTTTGTTATATTCGGTGGATATACATGCTGCAGAATCGAGCTCTGTTGGATCAAAATTGAATAAATGTTTGAACATTGAAAATGAACTATCCATAGATTGAAAAGTTTAATGGCAAAGCTGTAGTTGAAAAATTGCTTTCATTCAAATCTCATTTTCCATTTGCCATATTTATAGTATAAATTGCTTCAAAGCTGGTGTGATTATCCTATTAGTACGTATATGGTGAAAGCTACTATCTCTTGTTACTTTGTCGGGGTTTGTTGGACACAACATAGTGGCACAATAATAAGGCACCTTACCTCATGTGCTCAGGTTGATGAACGATATAGCCAATGTTTGGATGAAATACACACAGTTATTTCAGCATTCCATGCTGCAACTGAGTTGGACCCACAGATTCACACTCGTTTTGGCTCTTCAAACAATATCTTTATTGTACAAACGCCTTAGGGAGCGGATCAGCAACCAAATCCTAGCAATGGGATCTCATTTGGATAGTGGAGACACCATAGAGACAGAAGGATCTGTTGAAACTTCATACCTGCAAAAGCAATGGACTCTCCAGCAGCTGAAGAAAAATGACCATCAACTATGGAGACCCCAGAGAGGCTTACCAGAAAGATCTGTCTCAGTTCTGCGAGCATGGATGTTTCAGAACTTTCTTCACCCGTGAGCTCGTTTCTCCTAACTAACCTTGTTAAGAGGCCTTTAATGTTGATAAAATGCATTAGCCCGGTTTGACAATCACGCGAGTTCTACATTTGATGTCATTTAGGTACCCCAAAGATGCAGAGAAGCATTTGCTCGCTGTAAAAAGTGGACTAACAAGAAGCCAGGTACATAAAAAGATTATATAGTTGGATGGAATATTTCAAGAGTTTCAAGAGCATGATTACACGCTCTTGTGTTGTGATCATTTGATGCTATAAAGTTCATCATTTGTTCTGCTGTCTCACAATGCCCTTCACAAAATTTTGGAAATGAACAGGTATCAAATTGGTTTATAAATGCTCGCGTTCGTCTATGGAAACCAATGATAGAGGAAATGTATGCTGAGATGAACAGAAGAAAGGGTCGCCAAAACGAAGAGGGAGCCAACAGAAATCACAGAGGCCTGATTAGCATCAACAATCCAAGATTTAATGTGAGCTAGAGTTTTGAGGTAAAAATAGACATGGTAGAGACGTTAAGAACTACTTTGTTACTATTATTATTGACCAGGTGACAAAAAAGAAAGGGCTTCCAGCAATTGGATACAACTGTATATAAATGCTCCATAGTGTTTTTGGGGGGTTAACGTTTTAACCACGTATATGTTAATTAGGATCTGTTCCCTCCACTAGCCATGGATGAATCAAGTGGATTTTCTTTTGCATGCAATGAATATGATTTCATGCCAATCTTTCTTTCATTGCAGGCCATGCAGTAATACGTCTTTAGCTTGTGCCGCCTCAATAAACATCTATTTCTCCCTGCTTCGTTTTTTAAATTCCTTGCTTGTTAATGATAATAATAATCTAAGAGGCACAAGTAGCCGAAGACAAAAATACACAACTCATTAAAATTATATAATTATGATTTAACTATCAGGGTTTGCTGTTAGGAGAAAAAGAATTACTTCCATGGGATCTACTTCGGCAAAATAAAAATAGTCAACGATGTTTTCATCTTTCATCAATTATGTCCATTTACCCTTGAAATCAATGAAAAAAAATAGTTCAAGAGTGTTCCCATCTTTCATCAACATAATTTCATCAATTATGTTGTTTTGATAATTAGACAAAATATGAAAATTATTAAAAAAAAAATTTTATTTGATCGTGTTGCATGTGCTCCTTCCTCTCCAAACCTTTCTAGATGGTCGTTTGGTGGTCAAATATCATGTTTTGCGGTGTCGTTATGATTATCAAATTTTGCAATAATGATATTTTCTTCTTTCTACACCTTTAATTTCATGTTTGACACTTCAAAATTTCAAGAGAATCCATCAATTGTTTTCTCTTAGATTTGATTTATTTGTTTTATATGAAAAAAATTATTCAAAATTTTATAATTCTATATTTTCTCTCAAATATTCTCTTTTTTTTTCATTACTATTTTCTTTTACTTGACAAGTTTTTAAATTTAATATTTTTTTCTATTTAACATTAAAATAATTAAAAATTAAGTTTTTTGGTTGAACCCAGATACAGATCAATGGTTGTGATTAACTTAAGTTATGAAAATTCACTCGGGTTTTTTTTAAGCTCATGATTTTTTAGTTTTATCATTCAAAATCTATTTAATTTTATATTGTATGCTATTATTTTTTTTATTTACTTTCTATTATATTTTTCATTGATTTTGAAAATGATTAGATTTATGTCGCCTTTAATATAGAATTGTTTGGTGATTAAACTTTATAGTTTTATTTAATTTACTTTCGTGAAAATTACCCTGATTCAGCAAAAACGATTTGTCATTGTTAAAAAATAATTCCAATTTAAATATTGTCAAATATTGCATTTTTATTTTTATTATTAAATTAGTCATGTTATTAAACTAAATCAAGTTAATAACTCAAGTCTCAAGTTATTTTTATCTTTCTTATGAATGTTTGTGTTTGTGTCACCTTGACATCTTATCCATGTTGGGAAAAAGAAATGAGTGGGTCACACTGTACAGAATCATCAATCTAGTTATTAACAAACCACTAAAGGGCGTGGATTAAATCATTGTAGTTACTTTCATAAAAACTACTCATTGTAATTGTTATAACTCAATTTCTAGGTCATTCTCCCAAAATATACCAAAAAATAACAAAATTAAAATAAAAAGAGGGTTGGTGTCGGCAGAAAAATTAATGTGGAAATTTTGGATGTTTTCGAAAACCCGGTCGTATCTCTTTTTTGCCCATAAATGAAGGAAAAGTGCAAATTCAAGGCTAAAATAATTTATTATTGGATAAATTTGTGTAAAAGTTAATTCGAAAGATATAATTATATTTTTTATGGGCCAATTCGATTTAGTCGTCAACCAATTTAAAGTGTAATTATGCTTTCAAGATTAATTGAGAGCCCAATTGAAGGATATAATTAAGCGCAAGGGCTTAAGTATACTTTAATAGGTCAAATTAATTTTATTAAAGGCTTAATTGATGAGAAATTAAGTTTGGAAGCCTAATCTGGGTTAAATTGAGAAGATCGGAATTTTCGGTGACAAAACTTTTTTGGATGAAACCAGAAGCCAAAATTGAAAGTAAAAACATCGTTCTTCCTGGCTTTTCCATTAAAAAACTCCTTTTATCACAACCTATTTATTAAAAAAAAAGCCTATCATCGAAGCCATGCTTCACCATGTTGCACCCATACTGCAGCCATGTTCACTACCCCTCCTGCAACAATCAATACCCCATACTCGGGACACTTCTCCCATGCCTTGCCATGCTGCATATAGCCTATAAATAGTATAAGAAAATACACAAACGGGGGGGGCTGAAAACTGAGGAAAAACTGAGGGGAAACAACACACAGACGGGGGAAGGGAAAATTTCGACAGTGGCTTGACAGTGGGGAGAGACCAGTTAACACAAAAAAAAACAGGGGGAAGAAGAGAGGAATTTTACGCAGAGAAAGAGGGGGATTTACAGAGCAGAAAATACAAAGTAGAGGGGATATACAGGAAGATTTTACATAACAAAAACCATAAAATCATGCAAGGGAAGCGAAAGAATTTTAAGCCGAGAGAGAGCTTCATCTTCCTCATCTCTGGCAACAGACCAGCCTTTCATCTTCTTCCTCATCTCTGGCAACAGACCAGCCCTTTCATCTTCCTCGACACTGGCGACAGCAACACCAGCCATCTTCCTCATCTCCGGCTGAATCAATATAACCAACAGCCTCTCTCTCTCGGTTGACATCTCTCTCTCTCTCTAAAACCAGCACCGTCGTCTCTCTCTCTCCTTGCCAGCTCCATCAGCAGCCAACCATCTCTTCCCCTCACCATCGTGAGCTCCTCCTCCATAGAATTGACTCAACCGTGACCTCCAGCCAGCTCCAGCAGCAGCGACGGCATAGGCAGCAACGAACACTGCATGGGTCGCCCACTTCCGACGCTCCTACCAGCCACCACGGGCCACTATTTTTTTGACCCCACCAAATTAAGAAGAATCATCTCCATGTCCTCTACCCAACGGTAGTGGCAAGTCTTTCGTCATGTCGGCCAACCACCATTTCACTGTTCACGTAACACGTGAACAGTGGGCAGAGTGCATTAATTAACTCTGTCCCGATTTCCTTTTTTCTTTTTTCTTTGTTTTTTTTTTTTTAATTTATGGGCTGGGCTGCTCTCAGCCCAGCCCAGCCCAGTAATGGTGGGCCTTTGGACCACCTTGGCCGGCCCATTTAGTTGGGCTAGACCATACCCATATTTTTTTTAATTTTTTTAAATACAAAAAAATACATTTTAAAAAATAAAAAATATGTTGTTTTTGTTCATACGACTTAATTCCATGATTTTTCAAGTATATTTTTCATAAAAAAAATATATGTTGCATTTTTCATATATTTTGAATAAAAATTGGATATCATAACCAGTTTATTATTATCCGTTGAAATTTGGCCAAAATATCAAAAAAATTAAAAATTATTTTTCGTTTTAGCTATCTCGGTGTAAAATTACATCGTAAAGTACACCTGCAGATACTAAAAAAGGTTTTCTTTTATTGTGGTGTAAAATTATATTGTAAAGTACACCCGCGGAGAAAAAGATTTTTTTTATAGTACGGTGTAAAATTACATTGTAAAGTACATCCGTCGATACATAAAAAGAGAGTTTTTAACTACGGTGTAAAATTACATTGTAAAGTACACCTGCAGACAAAAAATATATTTTTTTTAAAATGCAGTGTAAAATTTTTAACTTAGAAAAAATAATCAAATAATAATGCAGCTTACCTTAGGTACGGTGCATTGGGGGTGATATGTCTTCCCACTTGCACAACAAGTCCCCTTGCATAGACTCTCCAAACCAATAGGTTCCTAGTGACCGTAATACTAGGTGGCTATTCTTGATAATTATAGTCGTAATTTTTAAAGCTATAAAACACAAACCACCTAATTTTCACCGTGCACCGTTGTCTCCCAAATCAAGGGATGGGGGGCACGAAGCGTGAAAAAATTATCGTCGCCACAATAATAATGTTTAATGTCTTGTGCTTTTTTAGGTTTTTTTTCTTACAATTTCACCATAATCAACTATTTTTTTATTTGTTTATTTTTTTCAATTTTATCTTTTAATAATATTTTTTTAGGAATTGTATTGTTTTTTTTCTTCTTTCAATTTGGTTTATATATTGGTCTTATATGTTTTTCCTTTTCAACCTTTGTCAATACATCTATTGGAAATGGGAAATTAAAATTTCTTTTAGTTTGCTTTCCATAAATTTATCCAAATCTCATAACTCAAGTTGTGAGTTTACAAGTTAATCAAGTTGACTAAAGTTTTTTTTTGTTGCTTTTTTTCTAATAGTTTCTGTTTTTCAGTTTTATCCTTCAACATTAAGTTGATAGAAGATTATGCTTCATGATTTTTTTTATTTACTTTATATGAGATTATTTTACTTTAAGATTGAGGTTAAGGGTTTCACTAGTTGACTTAATTTATTTTTAGATCATTTTTTAATTGATTTTTTTTTTCATTGGGCTTCTTAAATGTTTTTTACTTGTTTTTTATGGGGTTATCTTAATCTCATAAACCGAAGTTAACTTCGACTAGTTGTTTTAGGTGGGGGGTTTTCTTTGTACCTCTTAATATCATAATTCATTTTAATTTCTTTTCTATGGAGTTATCACGATGTCATGAATCAAGTTAAGTATTTGATAGATTAACCCAAGTTGACTCAATATGTCTTTATCTTAATATTTTTTTTAAAAAAAAATCATCCAATATATCACCAAGTCAATATTTAAAGAAGATATTGTTCAAAATGCATTGCATTTTGAGCTCATAATTAAAAAAAGTAGAAAACAAGATAACAACACTTAGATATTGTTTTATGTTAAGAAAAATGATTCAACCCATAATGCAATATGGGTCAAAAAACAATTTATCAGGAAGTGTATCTTAAATACACCTCAAGATCTTTATTTCATATTGCATAAAAAAAAAGTCTAAAATTTGTATATTATAGTTATGTATTATCTAAATATCATTTGGGTATTATCCCAAGATAAAAGAGATGAAGGCAAAAAAGACAAGATGAAAAATAAGATATATTAAATTGTGTTTTGGTAATGATGTACAACACAAAGAAACTATTTTATATAATATTTGGTTATAGTAGACAAGAGAAAATAAAATTAAAAATATTTTTTTAATCCTTTTATAAATTACTATCAAACTTAAATGTTTTAATATATAAATTAAAATCACCACTGTGTGTGTGTTAGTTTAATTGGTACTTAATTAGTTAATCGGATACACCAGGACCTTTTTTTTCTTAAGACTCAATTAATATGTATTCTCGTATATTACATTGAATTAACATCATTTTTACTAAAACTTTAGCAAAGTTTCATTTATATTTTACATTCCAAGTGTTGACATCAATCATATGAAATAATAAAAAAAAACTTTCAACCATATATATTCATGCAAAACCCAACAATTTATTCTCGATCCAGTCATCTTAGATCTCAATATCATTAATCCACAATACTTCTAAGAAATATTAATCTTCATTTTACCAATAATATTACTAAAACATCATGATTATTATAAAAAAAAATATTATTATCAATATATAAATTAAACTATTTACATTATCTTTACATAAAATGCAATGTCATGCATAATATAGACTTACAACTTTAGTTTTACAAGTTTAAGGTAATTGGTTACATAAAAGAAATATCTATAATTTCAACCCTAAAAGCTAGATTATGCATCATGCAAGTCAATATTCCTAAATATAAATCAAGGTAGTAACTATTACTTATTCTTAACGAGCTTGTGAATTAACTACAACATGAAGAAATTCCATCTAAATAATATTTTAATGCTTTCTTATGATCACTTTAAACTTCTCATTATATTTACTCACTTATTCCCCAAACAACTTCATGAGATTTACTATATAATTAATCATTATGAAAACAAATAATCCAATATTCTTTAATGAGAACCAATTACTCCAGTACCTCATATTAGTTACCAATCAATCTAGTCAACCTATCTTGTTACCAATTAATCTAGCATTCTCATTCAGAAACTAATAATATGATATTCTTTAACAAATACCAATCAATTGGGTTAATACATCTTGATTGTCAATCAATTCCAGTATTTTTATTTGAAAACCAATAAACTGGTATTCCTTAATTAATTACTAATCAATATGGTAAACCCATCTTAGTAGCCAATCAGTTCATATTCTCATTCAAAAGTCAATAATTTAATGTTCCTTAATGAATACCAATTAACCTTACTTTCATTTATATTTTTCTTTTTATCTTAACTAACAATATTATTATTACTATGTTTCATAGATCAAGTAGGTTTACACATAAAAGTAGCTAAAACTTTTAAAGAAAAAATTCTACAAGGTACCAAGTACCTCCTGCAGTCTAACTATGAAAAACTCCCCAAGCTAGCTAAACTATTCCCAATGGTCTCCCAAGTATCAATGGGGGGTTTTAAATTAATTATTATTATTTTTCATAACAATATACTTGTTCTTTATTGTAATTCTATTCAGGTTTTTCCTCCATATTTTTGAAGCATTAACTACACAAGAAAATCAACTTAATTACAAATAATTCCATAATTCCTTCAACTCTTATCATTTTACACAATTACATGAAATTTACAATTTCTTTAAAATTTTATAATTTTCATCCTTTTAAGATCAATTATTTAATTACTCAATGTTTTATCATTTCAATACTTCAAATCAATAAAATCATTATTCACATAATCATACAAACATTTATAGCTCAATTAATGGATAATATCATAAATGCATAATTTTTCATTTAGTTCTCTATATGGTTGTCCGTTATAGGCTTCCTATCAATCACTTTTCTTCATTAATATTTAATATTTAATATTTAATATTTTCATTCCCATAATAACCCACAAAGGTCTTAGAAACTCAATTTCTAAGAAATCTTTGTTTCTTCTAATTTCATCTCAAGAACTAATTTAATTTTTGCTAAAAAAATTTCAAAGTCAACTAAATCTTGTTCAAATTGATATAAAAGGGTTTCAAACATCTAACATGGTTACAAAATATTTCAAAAGTCAACTCGTCAAGACTTTCCCAAGGATTCACTTTTCCTCTTTTTTAACAAATACTCTCTCTATTTCAATCTTTCCTCTCTTTATTTTTTCTTAATTTCTAGCATGGATATGTTTTTTGTTTTATAACCCTCCTTTTTCGCTCTTAAACCTTACTCTATAGGCTTTCTTTTCTCTCTTGCTACACATTAACTATAAAATAAATCTCGTCGATGTTTTACTATAGCTCCGTGCACTGTGCACGCAGACTCAGTTGCACTGTGGATTGCGACAGTATTTTTTTTTCGTTTTGTGAACAGTGTAGTCACGGTTTTAGCCCCCGAAAACGCCAAAAATCTGCATAGTAAAACGCCAAAATTATGCACAGTGACGAGGGCCTTTCTCGGTTTTTCACAGTCTATTTGCACAGTGCACAGACGATGAAGACCCCCCAAACGGACAAAATAGTGCACAGTGAACGGGGGCACCTGCGTCCTTTCCCATCCGGTTTTTCCGTAAATATCGGTAGGGTCAGGGGCCTCTTGGTAATTATCCCATTTGTTTATTATTTTTTCCGATTAACTGCTGGCGCGTCATGCGGACGCGACAGCAGCGCTCGACGCTAACGCGCCTTTTAGGAGGCGCGTGCGACTTATTCCCGCCGTTAAAAATTGCGTTCCGCCGCACAGAACGATGCGCCTGACGGTCATCTATCTTCCGTCGCGGCGCGTTCCGGTCAAACATGGCCGGTTAAGCGAGGGTGGACGGTTTTTTGTCGGCTGTCGCGTTTCTCTCTCCTGCCGCCGCAAACTCTGCTTCGGTCCCCGATGTTTGTGTAAAGTTTATTTTGGTCCCTGATGTTTTGATTTCTGATTTCTTTTCCGTTCCTTTAATTTATTCGGTACAGATGTTTGAATTTATTTTAATTTGGTCCTTTAATTAAAATTAGTCATATATACAACTTTTCATTTCAGTCCCTCTTCTTCTAATTTTTTTGTAACATTACACAACAATTAAACTTATTATTTCATGATTTATTTTTGTCCCAAGATTTGTTTTCTTTTCAATTGTATCCTTTAATTGGAATTAATCATATATTTTATTTTTCATTGTGGTCCTTATTCTTTTTATTTTGTTATTTTATATTGATTCATTTGTTCTTTTTTTAATTCTTGGATAATATTTATTTTATATTATTAATAATAATATTAATAATAATTAGAATTAGAATTATAATAATAATAATTTAATTGTTTTTGTTGCTTACTCTTTTGTTAATGTTTTTTTTCCCTCTGGATAATTTAATAATTTTTATTGTTTTGACAGTAATAACAATGATAATTTTTATTTTTTTGAATTTTTTTTTCTTTTGTTAAAGTTTCTTGGATATTTTTTCTATTTCATTTATTTTTGTTTCTTTCATTACTACCATAATAATAATAATAATAATAATAATAATAATAATAATAATAATAATAATAATAATAATAATAAAAATAATAATAATAATATTAATAATAATAATAAAATAATAATAATAATAATAATAATAATAATAATTATTATTATTATTATTAAAATTTAATTGTTTCTTTTACTTACTCTTTTGTTAATGTTTTTAAGTGTTTTTTTTCAGGATAATTTGAAAAATTTTATTGTTCTAATAGTAAAAGCAATGATAGTTTTAGATTTTAAGGCTTTGATTTTGATAAGGTGTGTTCAACTACTTTATTATATTAATTTTTGCATATATAAATATTGTATTTTTATTTTGATCCGGCAAATCAAAGCCTTTAATTTTTATATTTTTGTATATAAAAATTGTTCGCTCAACCCGCAACGTAGAACATATATTTTTTTAAATTTTCAGATTAGATGATTTTTTTCGGCTAATAATTTTTTTTTATTTTTTATTTGCTCTTTGTATTAAATATTTTTATAAGGAAAAACAAAATTACTGAAATTATCTGCACACTATTAATTTCAGTAATTTTGTTTTTTCTTATAAACATATTTTACGCTTTTTTCTAATGTTAGTTCGCGCTCTTTTGTGATCGTTTATGATGCAATATCTATATTCTAAAAGATTCAATCTATGCTTGCGTAATAAACTCAACTCAAAATTTTTTACATTTTATCTCTTAATCTATAACTTTTATTTACTTATATCATATAAATTTATCATTGTGAATTTAATTATGTTAAATTATATACACAAGAATACCCGCGGCAACGCGCGGGGGAATTTGCTAGTAATCGAATTATAGCAGGTCCAGTTGCCAAAAAAGTTTGACCTTTTTGAGAAATGGTCCAAGTAGTTGTAAATCAATATAATCATTCCCTAAAATGGCCATTTTAGCCATTGAAAACGCATATTTTTGCTGTAAATTCTTATGTTTTCTTCTTACTCTCTCTCTCTTTTTCATTGTATTACACCTCAATTTTATTATATTGTTATTTTCAATTTATCTCAGGGTTTACATATACTGAGAATAACATCTTTTTTTCAAATCATGAGAGTCACTAAGAGTAATATCATTTTCTATGAAAGAAGATTGTTTGGATGAAGGAGTAAGTAGATGTCAAACACTTGGGTCCTTTTCAACTTAATGTATCTTTTGTTAATATTCTTTTTATGTTATTGGTTATGTTGTTAAATATAGTTGGAATGAGAAAACTAAGTTATGTATGTAATATGAAAAGACATAAAATATGGATGGAAAGAAAGCATATGAAAGTAAATATCGAAAAAGAGACTTGTATGAATTAATCTTGAAAAAAAAATTGTTTTTTTGGTATGTAATATGTTTTTTTTTGTTTTTTTGTTTGGTGTTTTGTTAAAGTTATTAGGCTTTTTTATTATTTTTTCCCATTATTAACCGAATTTTTTATCCATTATAATAATTATAATAATTATAGTTGTTTTTCTTGCTTTCTCTTTTGTTAATGTTTTTGATTTTTTTTTCTTTGGGGTAATTTAATAATTTTTATTGTGTTAAAAGTAATAGAATGATATTTTTAGATTTTAAGGGGGTGTTTGGGAATGCATTTGGAAAGCTCTTTTGAAAAAAAAAATTGAGTTTTTATTTTATTTTTTACTTTAAATTAAAAAAAAATGGTATTTTTAGATCATTTTGATATGCTGATGTCAAAAATAATTTTTCTTAAAAAAAATATCATTTGATGCATTTCTAAACGAAAAAAGCACTTTTGAAAGTAACTTCAACCACACTCTCAAACAGGCATTAAGACTTCGATATTGTTGTTGTTATAATAGAGTGTGTTGATGTGTTTTATTATATCAAACCTTGCATGAATAGATGTTATATTTTATTTGATTTTTTACAATTTTATCCTTTGATTGAAATTGATAATATATTTGGTTTTCATTTTGGTCCTTATACTTTTAATGTTTTATTTTAACTCCTTTAATTTTTTTTTATATTTCTTAAATAATACCTATTTTTGTCCATGTTTATATATATATATATGTGTGTGTGTGTGTGTGTGTGTGTGTGTGTGTGTGTGTGTGTGTGTTTAGTTTTTGTTTTTAATTTTTATTATTTTCTCTTTTGTTGAGATAATATTTTTTTATTTAATAAATTATTCTCAAAATTTAGTTTGTTTTTATGATTATTTAAAATTGATATTTCTTTTTTTTTTCCTTTGTTCTTTCTATTAGTTTTTTTTTTTCACGTTAAATGATTTTTTTAGCTAATAATTTTTTTATATAATTTTTTAATTTTTTTTGTTTGCTCTTTTGCTAAAGTTTTTGGATTTTTTTATTCTTTTATTGAATTTATTTTCTCATTATTCACGCAATAATAATAATAATAATAATTTTAGTTTTTTTACTTTCTTTTTTGTTAATATTTTCTAGTTTTGTTTTCCTCAAGATAATTTAATATTTTTTATAAAAATTATTTACTTAACTCGCAAGGTATACTCTAAAAAGGCATTAGCGTCATCATGGAGTACAAAACTAAATAAATATAAAAATTCTTTAACTTTGGTGTACAGCCCAAAATTCAACACATTTCACTATGAACATTCCCTCCACCAAAGAAGCAAACACAACATCCATTAGTGGACAATGAAATCCAAACCGTGTTAATTATAAACTCTCTGACCAAACTCCTCGTGTCCATTAGGAGTTCCACTCTGACCACAAACACATGCGCCTTGTCTTTATAAGCTGTCTGCAATACCTTGGCTCGAAAAGCCACCTCTTCCTACACCCAAATTCTCTATCAACACAGAAACTGGGTTTCGGAGGAGGTTCAATGGAGAGAGTGTTTGTGGTTTTCGACTTCGACAAGACCATTATTGACTGTGATAGTGATAATTGGGTCGTCGAAAAACTAGATGTCCATGACTTGTTCGCCCAGCTCCTTCCTTCCTTGCCTTGGAACCGTCTCATGGTTTGTTCTTCAATATGTATCAATGTTTTTTTTCCTCGAATTTATCGTGCATTATTGAGTTTAATATTGTTGTATGTTGGCAATGATCAGTCTGCAAACAGGGGTGACAGCACACTTGATTCCTTGATAGCATTAGGAGATTGATTTTCTGTTTTGCTTTCCTAAGGGAAAGG
The DNA here is from genome assembly GCA_029228465.1 of Salix viminalis. NCBI lineage: Eukaryota > Viridiplantae > Streptophyta > Magnoliopsida > Malpighiales > Salicaceae > Salix > Salix viminalis. The sequence goes on from CM055443.1 coordinate 9,889,034, forward strand.
CAAATAAATGTTCTTGGTTTTTCCTCTTGCTCTTTGGATTCAGAGGGATTTTAGTAGCTGGTTCTAAAATTCGAGCTCCTGTAAATATCAGACTCTGACATGCAGCCAACCTTTTTCAGGACAAGATGATGACGGAGCTTCACTCCCGAGGGAAGACAATTCAGGATATTGCAGAGTGCTTGAAAAAGGTCCCGTTGCATCCCAGGATTATCTCTGCAATCCAATCAGCCCATGCTTCTGGGTACTATTCCTCAACTGTTTATTATTGTTGTTGTTGGTCCAGCTCAACAGGATAAGGGTAGTCCTTCCTAGATCCCTAAAATCCATCCCACCCATTCCAGGGTTTTGTTTCTAGCCTGAACTTCCTAGAAAAAATCTCAGATCTTAATCGTTTGGCGTGGCCTCTTAGACATACCTACACGTATGCATGTGTGTTTGGATGAATTGAACAGTTGGTCTTTCAAGATTGATGTCCTCGTATTCTAATTTTGCCAATACAAGTTCTGGGTATAGGATGTATTAACATATGATGCATAATTTGTTCAGGTGTGATTTAAGGATAGTAAGCGATTCAAATTACTTCTTTATCGAGACAATCTTGACACATAATGGGCTGATGGATTGCTTCTCCGAGATCAACACAAACCCGAGCTATGTTGATGCAGAAGGAAGGCTTAGAATCTTACAATACCATGATGTTAATAAGTTCCCTTCTCACGGGTGCACCAGCTGCCCTCCCAACATGTGCAAGGCAAGTTCATTAGCTCCACCTCTAGTGCCATTTTCAACCCCTACCAAAAGAAATTATAATTTTTGCTTACCAAAAGAAATTATAAGGATATTTGGCTTACCAAAAGTTAACTTCTCAATAGGGTGTGGTGATGAAAAGGATCCAAGCTTCTGTTTCGTCTGAGGGAGAAAAACAGTTCATCTATGTTGGTGATGGAAAAAATGATTTCTGCCCAGCTTTGACTCTTAAAGAAACAGATGCGTTGATGCCAAGGAAGAACTTTCCACTTTGGGAGCTCATTTGCAACAACAAAATGCTTGTCGAGGCAAACATTCAGGAATGGAGTGATTGGGAGGAGCTTGAGACTAAATTGCTTGGTTTAACAAATACTATCTTTATTGAAGAGAAATGCAGAGTAAGAGCAGATCAATTGGTTCCAGTTGATTGCAAGTTTCAAACGAGTTCAGTTTCTGCACCTGATGCTTTTAACAGAAACGCCCTTCCAGTTCCTCAGTAGGGGGGGCTGGCTTTATCCTGGAGAAAGAGTCAGATGTTATATTTCTTGTTTGATCAACTATGGTATTATGACATTAGTGACCTCTTTCCCTCCCAGGAGGTCTCCTGTTGGATTCTCTTCATTGTAAAACTAAATGAACCTATGGTCGCATGGCTTTGAATCTGTTTGGCAAGAAACTAGAGGGATGATTTCCCCGATTCATGCTGATGCTTGATCGTATAATTAATTCTGAACGAAGGATCTGGTAAGACTTTATTCGTTGTGATGAGAATGGTTTTACTTTACTAAGGACAGGTATTTCATCATAAAGTGCTTTTTTTGTGAAATTTGGAAGATGACGTGAAAATGCACTTCGACCATACAGGGAACATGCGCACAACCACCCTGTTTGCATGTCATGAATGATAGCGGAACCCACCATCTTAACAAAGACAACCACATTGACATGGAACCCGACAAGAAAAATATGTAAACTATAAAACTTGTGAAAACACAAGCTCACCGCCCACCCTTTATTGTCACCACATCATTATTTGCTTTAAAAAAATAATCAAGGATTTGCAACTGAACCCCCTCTCAACCTGGACTAAAGTTAATGATTACAAATAAAAGAATGGCAACATCTGCTTTGTTCTAAATGTTTTTCCCTTGTATCTATCCTCTTTTCCTTCTATTTACAGCAATCTTCTAATCCTCCAACATTTATAAAAAGAAAAGCATTCTCACCAGCCATCCATTTCCTTTAGAGCTCTAGAGATATTCGTGTTTTTATTGGTTTTAACTTCAAGCCCATGCTTTCTGGTGTGAGGAGCTCCGGGGAAAGGAAAATCGGACTCAAAGTACTTCTTGGACTCGCACTTAACTTCGGCAGCCTGTACATTCTGTATCCCGTGAGAAAGTACTCCATTGGAATTAACATGGCATGGGGCTGCTCCTGCGTCACCATTGACCCACATGCCTGGACCTGTAGAGGCCACCATAGTTTCAGTAAATAAAATGTGCTCCCTCAGTTCTGGAAGTTAGACCTGTAATGCATACCTCTACTAAGGCACTATATCTTCTGTCTAATCCTGAGGTCATGTCAAGAGACTCAAAGTGAAACGGGGAGTTCTCGCCAACAAATACTAGTGAGCGACAAAGTAGTTTTCTCAATCCATCACTAATGTCTTGTCTCCTGCTAGAAAGCCAAAAAATAACAAACTTAAGTTTCATTAAATAGCATGAGTTTGGCATTGTTTCATTAAGACAGTGTCCCATGCCATAAGAAAACAATACTCGTCCTACAAAGCATGGGCTTCTATCTCAACGCTTGTTAGTCGGGTGCGAGAGCAAGAATAACTATTATGAAAACACACATTACCCATTTATTGCTTCAAGAAATCGCCATACATTTAAACCCTGCCTTTCATCCAGCAACTGACAAAAACACACACACCCATCAAGTTAAGGTATGTGACTGTCAATTATAAGTTGATTTCAAGTTCTGATTTTACATGCGTTATAATTAAAATGAACAAACATATGGATAGGTAAGAACGAGGACTAACTCTTTTGCAGGCCAGGACTGCATCTGATTCTGGTACTTGAGCACTACCACGAGCTTCCTGCAAACATCGTTTAGAATTAAATCATCCAGCCAATCCAATTTTGGATGCACTTAATTTATGATCAAGAAGCACAAAAATACCTTGCTGAAATATCGCTTAAGCAATAATTCCTTCACAACTCCACACATGCCATAATAGTATAGTAAATTAGACAAGACCTGAAAGTAGATTAAGATTACATTAAAGATAAGAGTGAAAATAAGATAACTCGACCGCAAGCAGATCATAAGATGGTCCAAGGAAGGAACCTTATTATACAGCCATTCTGTCCAAGACGGTGCATTGCATAGAGGAGAAATAAGTATCAAGCCAAGGACACGTTGCCTGTACTTCATCTGTGGCCAAACAGAATAAAACAAAAGGACCAGTAAATGCCAGGTCAAAACAAAATTTAGAATCCTGAAGAAGCAAACATGAGAACTGTGCTGGCGAAAGCATACAGCAAATAGAGTAAGAATGTAAGCTCCAGCTGTAACCCCCATACACATCACTGCTTCAAGTCTGACAGATGGAAAAAAATAAATCCATCAAATACAGAAACAAAAATGTTCATGATGCAAAAAGAAAAGACAGTTAAGCCCTTCTGAGCATGCAGCAGTGCATCTAGTTAGGCCATCTAAATGTGAAACAGGGTGAATTTGTAGCACAAATTTCAAATCAGCTGACTCTTGAAAAAGAATTTTAAGCAAGTGTAGCGAGATATGTACTTACCCAAAATAGTTAAGAACCTCAGCAACTTGGTCTGCCAAGTCATCAACAGAAAGCAAAGGGTCATCAGGGCTAATTGTGGCAGCTCCTAACTGCAATAACTCTTGAAGAGCAGCAACATGAGAAACACAGGTAATGCATGGCATTCCACAGAAGCAGTAATTAGAGCAGTTTAGGCAAGGAAAACATGAGGAACCAGGAGCTACAAACCTCATGCCCAGGAGGACTGATATGATATAGGCAAAAGTTGTGAAGAAGCAATGAGCATGCTTCAGGACAAAATAATAATCCTTGAAAACACGAGGTATCTGTTTACAAAGTCCAAAAAGATAAGTTCAAGTCAAAGCATGGTAAGCAGTGTCTCCAAAAAATGTGTCCGCAGAATCACACAATGATAGAGCCTCCAATTCAATTCCTGGTCCACAATGAGTAAACATTTTTACAAGACCCGGACAATAGATCTCAATAAATTCCCACATTACTGGACAGCATGATCTATTTCTTCCATATACATATTCCAAAACAAAAACCTAACTAAACATATATGAAATGTCTGATATAAGAACTTCACGAAAAAAGCAATGCAAGGTCACATATTCATCTAAAATCAAATGTCAATTATCAGCATGTAGAATGAAAAAGAAAGAATGAGAAGAAATATAAAATGGCAGTTTACTACTTACGATTTAGAGCTAAATCAGGATAAGTAACGAGAGCAGGTTTGTCTTGGTCTCCATATACAGAAACAGACACAAGACCAGAGCAAGTTTCAATAACATAATCCTGCAAACACGATTCAAAACCGAATATCAATCAGCTAAACACTAAAAGAAAAATAAAGAAAAATCATTACCATCATAATTGCAAGGTCTACTAATTTGGTAAAATGATCAACGCACAAACCAACCATTTTAAACACAGACGGAGCATTCAAAAGGTAAACCTTTCATCCAAGAAGAACCCACCTCTTTTAACCTCTCTCACTCACTTGCTCAACGAAAATTAAAATAAATAAATAATATTTTAGGCCTGCCCAAGTAAAGTATATTCTACAAGCAGATAAAAACTTCCATGTGCAGCACTTCTTTTTGTAAAGTAAACCTTTACTAACAAGGCAAAAAATCATCACTCAACTAACCAAATGCATTCCTTAAACCATATTTGCATTCCTTAAATACCATATCATTTATTTATTCAATAATCAAACATAAAAAACATTTCTTGATTGTTAACCACAACTAGAACCAAAGAAACAAAATGGAAATGGAATCTTCAGGAATTAATTTCCACATAATTCAAAAGAAAAGAAACCATACAAAAGCCAAGATTCCTTTCCTTATCCCACATTTTCTCATACACCAAACAAGTTTCAGGAAATCAAGAAAATAAAATAAGATATAAAAATGTGAGTGTGAGTCACATAAAGTACCTTTCCACTAAGAGAAGCCGTCTCCATATCAATGGACACTGAGTCACTTGAATCTCCCATTTCTTGATAGTATTCCTCTCTGTGTGTGTTTTTTTTTCTTGCCCTTCTCTTCTTGAAATTTGAGGGTGCGGGGGGTTTGTTTTCCCTGTTTCTTTTTTTTAATATATATGAACTATCTTTCTCGTTCTGTCAATCAATCGCTTATTCATTTTCTTTTAAAAACGAAAACTTTGAAGTGTAAAATTTATAGCGAGTCACCGACGCTCGACTGCGAACTCTTGAGAGGCCCATGCACCTGCAGTCTCACTTGAGCCGTGGTTAGTTTTAACCTTTACCCCTAGGTTAGAGACCGACAGTTTGATGAGATTACCATTCTGTCCTTATTTTTCAATGGATATAGTGCCCGTTTGGTTGTGAGGTTGTACCCACGTATGAAAAAAAGTCATGCCCTCAGTGTTTGGTAATATACAGAAGTGATTTTAAACCACGTGAACAGTAAGTAGGCCCCATCATTTTGGTGTTTCAACCCGTGGTTTATATGCAACAGGTTGAAGCTGCTTTTTTCAACTTTTTGTCATTGACTTTTCGGGTCTTTTTTCAAACTTCTCCATCTCAGACCTGCAAATTGCTCAAACTTTTGTTACATCAACTTTTTCTTTTTTACAGACTTCTCATCTCAGACCAGCAAATTGCTCACCTCCTTTTTAACTCGGCAGTACCCATCTTCCAAACAAATCGTCTTCTTGTTTTCTTCATACCAGCGAACCCATCTCCCTTACAAACGGCAGTACCCAAATCCATTTTTTCAAAACCTTGCAAACTCGACAAAATTATCGAGTTCTCTGTTATTTCAGACCAGCGAACCCATCTTCCACGATTTGCATACTCATCTCCCTTACAAATTCGACAGTACCCAAATCCCTCAGTGTCCCCTCTTCTCCCTTACAAATTCAAAGGAGATCGCAACATGACGTTGATTTTGTTCAATATGATTATAATCCCAATTATGTACCAGATGACGTTTTACCAGATATTGTAGTGCTAGATAATAGTCAGGGATTGCAAAGGTCTTCATGTATGGATAATGTTCGTGATAGCATTGCAAATAGTTTGATGAACAAATAATAAATAAGTGTCAATTTGACTTGATCTATTCCTTCCATTACAAAAATATGATTATTAATACAAAATATATATACAGAGAGAGTTCTAAAAATATGTGTATATATGTAAAAAGCTACATGCAAAACTTGGTAATCAAACACACAAAACTACTTTTTTTTCAACCTCAGACTCAATCATTGTTTTAACCAAACACTCACTGCTTATTTTGAACCACAAAAAAAACGTTTTTTTTTTTAAACTATTTTTTTTTAACCTCAACCACAACAGCAACAACAATACCAAACAGACCCATAGATTTGTGAACCGCTACTTCAAAGCTTTTTCTTTTTGAGTTCGGCACTCGTTTTTCCGTGGCTGAAATTATATTTTTTTAATATAAAAAATATATATTAAAAATATGATATATTAATATTATGGGATTTTTTTCTAATATTATAAATTTATGAAAAATAATCAATTTATGTAGAATTTTTATGGAGTGCTATTTTTTAATAAAATATATGAGTTTTAAATTGATATAAATTTATCTATTTAACATATTTCAACAAAATCATCATTATAAAATTATCATCGTCATTAAAAAAATAAGAAGATTCGGGTACATGAATCATCGAATTCATTTTATTAGGATTATTTCATGATTAAATCTAATTTAAATTAAATTAAATACAATAATAAAATATAAATTGTGGAAACATCTATGATAACTAAATAACAAAAATGAATCTTTAATTTTCTACCTATAAAAAGAAGTAAACTTCATTGAAAATCCATTGCAAATTATCATCATTATCATGACTATAACAACTAAAATTATCATCACCATTACTTCCAAAATAATTATTATCATTAAACTATCCCAAATAATTAAAAAAAAAACATTTTTACAAAAAAGCAAGCAAGAAAATGATAAAACAAACAATCAACTAAAATTACCAATTTTATTGCGCAAACAATGAAACCATAAAATTATCTCAAAAAGTAAAAAAAAATAACAAAAGAGAAAAAAGAAAAAAAAACTAAAATAAATATTATGAGCATAAAAAAAACATATGATCTGGAAAAAAAAAGAACAAAAAACACTAAAAAAAGAGCAAAGGAAAAAAGAAATTATCATAAATTAAAATTTTAGAACTAAAACAAATAAAAATAAAACTCCAACAAAAAATAAACGACAAAAATTAAAAACAAAAATAAAAGGCATATATTCATAAATATGAACAAAAATAAATATTGTCCAAGAAGAACTGAAAAAATAAAAAGAATTAATACTATATAAAAATTAAAAGAATAAGTGCCAGAATAAAAACAAATATATATATATATATATATATATATATATATATATATATATATATATATATATATATATATATATATATATATATATATATATATATGAGGTGAGCAAACCGAACCCAGAAAAAACCGATTTAACCAAGAAAACCGGAAAAAAAACCGAAAAAACCGAACCGAAAAAAAAAACCGATTAAACCGATTACAAAATTTAAAAAAATGGTTCGGTTCGGTTCGGTTCCGGTTTTGCAAGGCAAAAACCGGATGAACCGAACCCAACCGAACCGGTCACAATTAAGCGCTGTACTATAAAATGAAAAGTTTCTAACTTTCAACGTATTTCCTAAACCTAGCCGTCGCCCCCCTCCTTTCCTCTGCACTTTGTAAAGCATCCTTACCAGTCATCCCTTACCCTTACCTCTACAATCCACTTGCCTCTTTTATTTCTACTCGTCAGTCATCCCCTCCCTCTACAAGTAACCAACCTCTCTTTTTTAGTGTTTTTTTCTTGTTTTTTTTTCAAGTTTTTTTCTTCTCTTAACTTGTCTTCTCAATCCAATGTTTTTGGGGTTGCCACACCATTTGAGTTCGACTTCGCTTCTATTGTTCCTGAAATTCCTCTCCTAACCTATGGTGAAGAGGTAAATTTGATTGTTCTGATTTCTCTTTTCAATTTGTATCTTTTGCATGTTAAAACTGTAATCCTAACTTATTTGGTGTTTTCATGGCGAGACTGGGTTTTTGGTGTAGGATGTTGGAATCTCTTCTGATAAGCATGCCCTTATTATACCCCCATTTTGTGGAAAACAGGTTCACCCAGTGCTATTTCTTGATTCTTCCATGTCCTGTAAGTTCATTAAATTGAAGATTTACAGCTTTTTTGAAATACATTATGACTTAAATGGTTGGTTGTTATGATTTTTGCCTGATCTTAGCCTGGTGTGTATGGGTATGGATCTCTAGACTCTATCCTGTTAAGTGCGAAGCAAGATGTTGTTGTCTTTGGTATTTATTAAGTTTGCTGATTTTTTATACTTAATTAGAATTTGCGATTTGTATCCCTGATAAATATACAACAATTGATTTTTTCACATTTTACTTCACGAGGGCTCCTTAAAGATGGTGATTTTAGCTGTAAAATGGATTGAGGTTTCTGTTTCATTTTGTGCTTGCGACTGAAAGAGGATGGATTTAGTGAGAAAAAATCCCAGAAGCTTGGTTTTAAAGATTTGTTTTGTTTGACTTTTAATAAATTTTATTGCTTGATAGAAGTGACTGGAAAGAAAAAGTCTTATGCATGGCCTTTTGGATTCTTGTATACTTAAATAGGATTTTGTCTTGTTGCAAGGAAAGCACTGATGTCTATCAAGGAATCATTTAGCAATGAGGCAAATGTGCTCCTTGACTGGGATGATGTGCACAATGAAGATTTCTGTTCTTGGCGTGGTGTGTTTTGTGAAAATGTCAGCTTCTCTGTTGTTTCTTTGTAAGCATTTTAAAGATATTCACTTTCTTTCCCTCCTTTTATATTGTTACTGACCTTTGCGCCATGTTTTGCAAATTTGGTACTAACAACATGCCGTTGTGTGTTCTCTCGGGCAAGTAACTCGGGTCCAATTTGAACCTTGGTGGTGAAATTTCTCCTGCCATTGGAGATTTAATCGATTTTCTAGTGTCTATTGTCTATGTGATAAAATGGATTTTCTTCTGGTTTTTTAGTGATTTCTTGTTAACATGCGGTTTGCTTCGTGGAATCTAGGGATCTTTCCGATAACTTGCTTTATGGGGACATTCCCTTTTCAATTTCAAGGTTGAAGCGACTTGATACTTTGTAAGAATCCGTTTATTCAGTATCTTTAAGACCATGTTTCAGCTTGGGATTTTCTAGATCATGAAGTGAGTAATGTCTGATGTAGGAATTTGAAGAGCAACCAGCTTACCGGTCCTATTCCTTCAACTTTGACCCGGCTTCCAAATCGAAGACACCGTGAGTCTTCCCGACTAATGTTTTGATATGGTACCTATGAATAACCGGATTCTTCAATTCGTTACTGATTATTGAAATTCTTTAACTCAGCTAGTAAGATAAATGATTGCAGGTCACACATATGGAGCTCCAGTGTATCGCTTACTTAGACTCATGTTCGTGGAGGATAAAGCTCCATGTTATAGGTTTATTAACCCATATCTGGTGGTCAAGCACAGTGATAAACTTCTGGTGGTCAAGCACCAAGCTCAAAGCGAGTGATAAGCTGCCTTGAACATTTTGTAATTTAAATTTTAAATTGTTAACGTATGTAATTTTAATTATTGTGACTCATGTCCAATTAAACAAAACAAAAGAATACTATTAGAAAGGTAAAAAAAACATAATAAAAACCAATTAGAAAACCCATCAAAAAGCCCATCAGAAGGCCCATCAGAAGGCCCATCAGAAAGCCCATCAGAAGGCCCAAAAACAAATTCGGTTTTATGATTTTTTTAACCAAAAAAACCGGACCGAACCGAACCGAAAGTGGCCGGTTTTGAATAAATTCGGTTCGGTTTCGGTTTGATTTTTAAAAAAAACAAAAATTTCGGTTAGGTCCCTATTTTGACAAAAAACCGAACCGAACCGAAAATGCTCACCCCTAATATATATATATATAGCTAATTAATTCCAATTGAAGGACAAAACTGTAACAAGTCAAAACCTTGGGGCTGAAAAACAATAAAGGGATTTAAAAAAAATATATAGTGTATTTGTTTAAATAATTAAAGATTAAGAACTAAAATGAAACATATCATATATGATTAATTTGAATTGATGGGCATAATTGAAACAATTGAAATTTTCATTGAAGAAATCAATAAAAATACAAAATCAAAAGATCAGAGACTGAAATAAAACAACCAAAAATATATGTACTTTCTGGCTGCAGGAGAGAGAACGGGGGGAAGAAAGAAAAAAATCCAACGGCAATTCCACAACCACCTTCACAAGACACGCACCAACTGGGAGTAAGAAGACTTGGCACATACCATATGACACAGCGATCAGACATTTTCCATCACCTATAGACCCCTTATACACCACTTGAGAAGCGTGTTCACATGCAAAATCGATGATGTAGTCGTACAACACGCTTACAGTAAATTCGAAAAAAAATAATAAAAAATTGCAGGATTACCTAAACACCCTTAAAACCAACTATAACCACACAAAAAATAGGAGTGAAAGCACCACCATGCCCCAGCCACTGACCTTCCTTTTTGTCTTTTTTGGAGGGTATGTAAGTAATTGTATTGTGCACAATTACTTACATAGCCTTTTGTCGTTAGCTTTTGTAATGTTTTTTAACTAACTGTTGGAGAAAAATAAAAATTGGCGTAGAGCATAAAATTAATTTGTTTTAAGATTTAACGTTATATAATCTAACATTTCTTGTTATAATTAATAACGATTAGATTATTGGTTTCGAAATATCTCCCTTTACGCTATAATTAGTTCAAACTAGGTAACCAACTGGTACTATAAGGTTGGACAAACACGTCCCATATGGGCCACGCTTATCAAACTTGAGGACCAAGTGCGCGCTAATAAATTAGGACCAAGTGCGTGAGTATAAATTGTGAAAATTCATGCAATAATTAAATAATTTTTTATCTATAAAAAGATAAAAATATAAATTAAAAATTCATTTTTACGTTACTGTCATTATCATTACTCTAACAATTAAAATTATTATCAATATTATTGCCCAAACAATTAAAATCATTAAATTGTCACGAAAAAAAGAAGCAAAACATTTTTACAAAAAAATAATAAAAACATAATCACTAAAATTATCGTTATTATTATAGAAACAATAAAATCATAAAATCATTTGATCCAAAAAACAAATAAAAATAACAGAAAACACAAAAAAAGGGGAAAAAAGGAGCAATATTAATTTTAAAATGATTACCAACATAAATTAAAATTTTAGGACTGAACCTATTAAAAATAAAACCCCAATAAAAATAAAATGACAAAAATTAAAAAAAAAAACAAAAAGTGTAGATGCATAAATACGGATAAAAAATAAACATTGTCCAAGAATGACAAAAAAAGAACCCAAAGGAATTAATATCAAATAAAAAATTCAAAGAATAAGGACAGAAATAAAAAATAAAAAAATATAATTAATTTCAATTGAATGATAAAATTGAAACAAATAAAAACCCAAGGACCGAAACAAATAAAAGTATTTAAAAAAAAACATTGCCGTGTAATTTTGTAAAAAATTTAAAAGAATAAGGATTGAAATGAAAAGTAGCATATATGACTAATTTGAATTGGAGGACACAATTAAAACAAAACCAAAACAAAATATATAATCAATTCTAATCGAAGGACAAAATTGAAACAAATAAAAACCTTGAGACTGAAACAAATAAAGGTATTTAAAAAAAATGCAGTGTAATTTTGTTAAAAAAATGAAAGAATAAGGATCGAAATGAAGACAACATATATGACCAATATCAATTGGAGGATACAATTAAAATAAAATAAAATAAAATATATATAATTAATAATAATTGAAGGATAAAATTGAAACAAGTAAAAACCCTTGGACCGAAACAAATAATGACATTTTTAAAGGTAATTGCACTGTAATTTTGTTAAAAAATTAAAAAATGAGGATTGAAATGAAAAGTAGCATATATGACTAATTTCAATTGAAGGACAAAATTAAAACAAATGAAAACTTGCATACCGAAAAAATTTAAAAGAACCAAAAACAAATCAAAAATCAAAAGAATAAGGACTGAAATGAAAATCAACATATATAATCAGTTTCAATTAAAAGACATAATTAAAAACAATCAAAATTTTCATTGAAGAAATCATGAATGAAAACAAAATAAAAACCTTAGGGACTAAAATAAACAACGTACACACATGAAGGTCTTAAATGTAATTTGCGACGACAAGTTAGAGAAAAGGGAGAAAAAAACAAAACGGTTCACTAGTGATGTCTTGAATATCGAAAACCAACACGTGTTGCACCGGGGGGGCAGAAGATATAGCGACGCATCAAATGACACAATGAATGTGCAGTTTCCATTGCCTGAAAGATGCCGCACGCGCTGTCTAATAGGCGTGTGCCCGTGGAAGACTGCTGGCACGTCCATACGAGGTGCCTGCAGTGTTTCAGAAAAAAGAAGTAATAAAAAATTAGTAAATTACTTATACACCCTTGGACCCAATGATAATCACGAAAAAACATGGGAGAAGTACCACACTATCTTTGGCTATAATGTTATGTTTTGTCTTTTTCGAGAGTATTTTAGTAGTTTTACTATGCAGGAATTTGAGAAAAACCGAAAATACCCCAACTGTTCAGCGTCTTTTTCTCAGCATCCAGGAGTAAATTAGTAGTTTTATTGTGCAGAGAATTTGAAAATACCATCCATGTTTCCTGAAAATGTCGAAAATGATCTCGGTTTTCGGGGTTAAATTTCTTTGGTTATAGGGGTAAGATGATAATTTTATTGTTGAAATCCACAATGAACTGTGTCTAGATAAATATTGAAAAAAATACACAGTAAAATCGCCACTCTTATTGTATTATAAATAATTATTATTCTGATTATTTCAACGATGATCATGTATTTTTTATATCCATTATATCTCATTAAGACTTGGACTTACTTCTCATTAAGTGTTTATACATTTATAAAAATTATAATTTTGACAGCATTTTGTAATCAGAAAATATATTTATTATATTATTTTGTAAGAAGTAACACGCAGCTTAAAAGAAATTAATAAATGTAAGAGGAGAGAGGGGCTACTAATCAGCCAAAAAAGCAACGTCGCATCCCCCACCTCGTCATTATCTTCCCATCTTATCTTATCTTATTTTATTTTATTTTATTTTACTTTTCCTCTTAGTAAAATAAAATAATAATAGAAAAACAGAACAGAGAATTAACAGAGAGATGAGAGTGCTTGTGTGTGCGTGTGAAATCAAATCAATCTCTCAATCCATCGAGATAGAGAGAGAAAGGGTGTCCGTGCGTGAGATTTAGAGAGAGAAAAACCGAGAAAAAAGGAAAAAAAAGAAAAGCAGAGAGAGAGAGAGCATTTGTCTATGTGAAATCTGTGGTTTTGTTTTCAGTTTTGAGGGTTGATTAATCAAGAACTAGCATTCTAAATGGAGATGATTTCTATCCGTTGATGCTGCCTTTTCCAATCTGAGTACCAGATCGTTTTTTTTTTTATTTCTTATTATTATTTCTGGATAACGAAGATTTAGCTTGATATGAACGGAGGCGGCAGCGAGGAAGCTGCGGTGGCGGCAGCGCCGGTGCCGCTTGAATGGAAATTTGCGCAGGTTTTTGGAGAGCGAACGGCTGGTGAAGAAGTACAGGAAGGTACGATACGATCCGTGGTTAGGGTTTTTGATTTTGCGTTGTCGCATTATTAATTGTTGATTCTTCTTTTATCGTGGATTTAACTGTCCCTTTTTTTTTGGGTGTAATTAGTGTTCATTTATTGTTCTATTTTCATGCGAGATTAATTTGGTTTCGGTTTAATGATTTGAATGTGTTTGTGTTATTGAATAGTGTTTGAGTTGGTTTTTTTTAGCATTGAAAGTGTGGCTTTGAAGCACTGTAGGGTAAGTTTCAGAGCTATTTTGAACATAATGATTAGTCATTAGGGTGGGATTTGCAGCTAAAATTAGAATGTTGTTGCATGGGCGTGTTACTGGTTTGATGATTGTCATGCTGCGGTGGTTAATCGCATCGTTGTGGTGGATGATAGTATGGATTGTTAGCTGAATTGTTTATTGATTGCAATACAAATCGAGGATTGTGTGTTATGCTTGCAAACCTGCTACAGAGGGCAAGTTGAGTCATGCATTAATCTTATAAACTTAGTTGCATAGTTGCATACATGCAGTCTTGCAAGCTAGGAAGTTTGGGGATTTAAGTTATCTTTTGCTTTTATAACATTAGTTGGGCTTGATTGCATAACTGAGAAAGTGAGGATACAGAAGCCAATAAAATAGAAGCAAACTGGCAATTGGGAGAATAAAATAGTAATTTTGAATGGCATGGTGCATGATCATTGACATAGTTCTCTACAAGGGGTATTTACGGGAATGAATGAAAATAGGATTGGGGCTTGAGTCCAAATGATTTAAATAAACCTGCTAACTCAATATCTTTGGTTTAGGAGACTAGACCTGTATTATAAGTTTGAAAGTAGTTCTTCATGGTTATCATGTTCAAAATTTGTGGAACTATTGTACAGCTCATGAACACATGGAAAACTGCCTATCATAGCCAGTATTGCAATAACACAATGGAAAAGGCACTGGTGGGGAGGAGAGGGATCTTGGGCACAAATCTCATTGTTGATAAATGAAATGGAAGTTTTATGTCAGATGATTTCATTTCGATTGGTCAATGCAAACCTGCTGTTGTGTAAGTTGGTAGATTTGGCTCTGAGTCTGTGCCTACTGGTTGGCATAGAATGGTAAGAACTGAAACAATCATAGCAGAATGACTGAATGTTGTGGGCTTGTAATGGTTCAAGCCAAGACATGCTGTACTGAGCAGTCAGATTACTGTCCCACTGTTTTGATAGTTCAGGTGGTAGTTAGGCACCTGATATTGAGAACACTATGCTTATTGTGGTTTTATGTGCTTGAAGTTGGTAATCAAGAACCAAGAATTATCCCCCACAACTAAATATCCTTCTTCCCAAGAGGATGAAACACATAAACCAAGTGGAAGTCAATTCTGGAAGTTTATCAATGAAACTCTTTTATATAAAAATTTCCCTCAGAATTATTGCATCTTATCTTCACCTTCTTACTTTTAGTTATGGACTTTTGCAGTTGATATCATATCTTCCATAGAATTTGATAGAACTGGTGACCATCTAGCTACTGGAGATCGTGGAGGTCGAGTGGTTTTATTTGAAAGAACCTACACAAGAGATGTAAGAAAATATAGGCATATCTTTAAAGCAAATTTCCCCCCTCTTCTGTAGCTGAAATAGCTCTATGACATAAACTTACATTGTTTAGCATGATGGAAATCGGAGAGATCTAGAGAAGATGGATTTTCCAATTACCAGACATCCAGAATTCCGTTACAAAACAGAGTTTCAAAGCCATGAACCTGAGGTTCTTAATTTTTCCTTTTCAGGCTCCCCCCCTGTTAATTACTGGGAATTATATTTGTTTTAATCTTTCCTGGGTTCAGGATTTGATAAGTGTTCATTATTTTCCATTGTAGTTTGATTATCTGAAGAGCTTGGAAATTGAGGAGAAGATCAACAAGATCAGATGGTGCCAGTCAGCTAATGGTGCTCTTTTTCTTCTGTCCACTAATGACAAAACAATCAAATTTTGGAAGGTAGGGCAGAACATTGCTGAATTTTTTGATATTCTTACTATCTATTTTTAGCTATACTATAATAGGTGATTTTTATTCCTCTAGCTTTCTTAGTGGGTTCCATTCAAAGTTTCTAACCATTAGAATTCCTTTTAGTTGTGAACTCTTAATGTTCAGTCTATGTTGTCGTGGTTAATTTTTTGCATCTATAATAACTAATAGAACAACTTGTTGTGCTGAAGAAATCTGGAAAACAATGGAATTTTCTAATCAGTGGGTGTATCAAATGTGCTTGCTCTAATGGTGGACAGGTCCATGAAAAGAAGGTCAAGAAAATATGTGACATGAATGTTGACCCTGCAAAAGCTGCTGGAAATGGTCCTGTTGTAGGTCCAAGCATACCAACAAGCTCCAAACCATATACTGCCAATGGAGGATGTTTGGATAAATCCTTGGGCTTGAGCAATGACTTTTCTTTTCCACCTGGGGGCGTCCCGTCTCTTCGCTTACCTGTGGTAGTTGTATTCACTCTAATATACTTGTCTGCTCATGGAAATCATGATTTTGACATCTGGAAATGCTTATTATAATATTCTAGTGATCTCTGGTTCTAACACCTCTTACATTTTTTGTGATCCAGCTGACCAGTAATGAAATGAGCCTTGTGCCTAGGTGTCGGAGAATTTATGCTCATGCCCATGACTATCACATCAACTCCATTTCTAACAACAGGTGCATTCACTTATTTCATAGATGTACGACTCACATTTCCACATACCATGTCTTTAACATCCCTTGTCATTTTGATTACTCTTATCATTTCCTTTTAAATGAATTTTTGATCTTGTAAAGACGTGATATTGAAGAGCAATGTATATTATGGCACTTCTTCAAAGAACTGATTCTGCATTATTTTGATATTTTGGATAGTTATATTGCTGTCCATAATACACATTTTGAATTTTCCCAAATGTTGTCAAGCCCAAAAGCATGCTCTTGAAGTATCACAGTCATAACATTCTACATAATTGGTTATTCCTTTGTTTTCTTTTTTGCAGTGATGGTGAAACTTTTATTTCTGCTGATGATCTGCGAATAAATCTTTGGAATTTGGAGATCAGCAATCAGAGTTTCAATATTGTTGATGTAAAGCCTGCAAACATGGAGGATCTGACTGGTTAGAATCCCTGTATTATGCATGAAATTAAACATCCAAGTATTTTATGATGTTATTGATTTTACATGTTGTCTATGGTGTATTCTGGGTGGATAGGTCTAGAAATATTCTCTTTAGAGTCTTGGTAGCTCGGTATATGATCTTTCCTGTTGTTCAAGTGCTACTGTTTAGTTCTCTTATCCCCCTTTCTGCAAGCATGGGTGGCTTGGTGAGAGGCCAACTTTTCTGCTCGTATTGTGCTTCTTATCCATATGATGTTTTGGATGATCAAAGCATGGTATTCATCTTGTAGATTTCAATATTGAAAATCATGTGAATGTTCTGATTGCTATATTGAATTGTCATTGTATATCAAATATTCACACATTTGAATTCATGTATGCAGAGGTGATAACTTCAGCAGAATTTCATCCTACTCATTGTCATATGCTGGCATATAGTAGTTCAAGGGGCTCAATTCGTTTAGTTGACATGCGACAGTCAGCTCTATGCGATTCTCATAGCAAATTGTAAGCACTTTAGGTTTTTTATCTACATGGTTTTCTTTGGTTGAATTTTCATGTATTATCTAACATCATGGAGTTATGAATGTAGCATGAGATGTTTTAGATATCTTGTATCGAGTTACTTTTTTTCTTTTCTTTTGAATATATACATTATGCTCTCTGGTGGCCCAGGTTTGAGGAACAAGAGGTGCCTGGTTCAAGGTCCTTCTTCACAGAGATAATTGCCTCAATCTCAGATATTAAGTTTGCCAAGGATGGTAGATATATTCTTAGTCGCGATTACATGACTCTAAAGGTTCTTATTTTTATGTTTGGTGTTTATTTTTAAAATTTAAGCACACTATTTCAATTAGCACTTCTCTGTTGTTTCATAGCATAAATTTAACTACTTTGTGCTGGGTGATTTTCTAAATACTCGCCTTCTTTAAGTTAATCACTTAATCCAAGCTGCCTTCTACAGAACCTAATCGTGTGTTTTTATTCTTAATGCTAATGGTGCATTTGGCACGAGGTTAAAAAAAGTAGGTGAACTGACAGAGGAATGATTTTTATTAGTAAATATTTAAGGGTATAAAAGTTAGTTGTATGGCTGTTAGTAGAAAGAAAGAGAAAATGATTAAAATACTGTTAGTAGTTAAAGAAATATGATGAAAAAACTATTTGAATTTTATTTGGTTATTTGAAAAGGAAGAGAGGGGGAAACATATGAAAGTTGTATGTGCATGAGGGGCGGCTTAGGTACCCTCGTTTTGGGATTATTGTTAACCCTCCCAATACCCAACCAGCCCTAAGAAAGAAAAATAATTTGACAGAATTAAAAATCGATAATGATGGCAGCAGAGTAGTTGAGCAACTTGTTCTTCACAGGCAATTTATTTCAATTTTGTATCCCTGCTTCAGTTCTGATCCACTGTGGCATCTGTTCTCACTAAGTCTGGATTTCTTTGTTTTCAGTTGTGGGACATAAATATGGATTCTGGACCAGTTTCAACCTTCCAGGTTCATGAATATCTTAGACCCAAGGTGACATGTTCTTCTTGGGTGTCCTTATTTATGAATTTAGATGGCATTTAGTAGAGATTATGAGGTACTACTACAATGTGATCGTTTTGCTCTTTGCTATTGATCAGCTTTGTGATCTGTATGAAAACGATTCCATCTTTGACAAATTTGAGTGTTGTCTGAGTGGAGATGGGCTTCGAGTGGCAACTGGTTCCTACAGGTGGGCTTCATATATTTGAATGATGCCTTAGTCTTTACCATTTTCCTGGTTAATTGATTGCTTACACATCTAATGATATACTTTCTTTTACATTTCAGCAACCTATTTCGTGTGTTTGGTTGCTCTTCTGAAGGAAGCACAGATGCAACAACATT
The DNA here is from genome assembly GCA_029228465.1 of Salix viminalis. Classification (NCBI taxonomy): domain Eukaryota; kingdom Viridiplantae; phylum Streptophyta; class Magnoliopsida; order Malpighiales; family Salicaceae; genus Salix; species Salix viminalis. The sequence goes on from CM055443.1 coordinate 9,907,882, forward strand.
GGAAGCCAGCAAGAATCCTATGAGGTACATTTGAGAGTGAATTAAGGAGAGTTGTGTAACTGATAATACATGAAGGTTTTGTTTGCACACTCCAAATATTCAAAATTCTTGATGATCATCCTCCTTTATGTTCACTTGAATAACATGACCATGGTGGTTTTCAGATGACTCTCGCTGGCTAACCTTTTTTCATGTGGTTAATTTATGTCATGAACTGACAGGAGACAGGTTCAAACCCCGTCAAGGCCTTCTAGATCTCTGGGCACTCTTTCCCGTGGTTTTAGGCGAGGTCTGTTAATGTTGGAGGAAGTTTACTGCTTTTCTCTGATTTCTCTTAATAATCTCATGTGGCATCACTTAATTGTCCATCATCTGACTAACCCTAGAAAGCAAGTTTTTGGATCTTATATCGTTTCCCGAGTCTTGACATCTTTTTTCCTTGATGACTTTAAAAAGGAGCTGATTCCTCTGGAGTTGATACAAATGGAAATGCATTTGATTTCACAACGAAGTTGCTGCATCTAGCGTGGCATCCAACTGAAAACTCACTTGCCTGTGCTGCTTCAAACAGCCTTTACATGTATTATGCATGAAGATTGATGTTCTTTTGGCTAGGCAAAGCTCACAGGTGCTGCCTCTTGCAAAGGCTTTGCTGCCTTCTCTCCTAACACGTGTGGAAGGAACCTTCACCATTTGATGCTGCTGCTCAAGTATCAAGGAAGTACGGCGACGTTTGCTCCCAGGCAGGCATGCCTCACTAATTACATTCTATCACAAGGAAAGATGCAGTTCAATCCTAATATATAATTTATTTTTTTTGGTTTAGGTAGAAGGAAATGCAATGTTAAACAAATGTTTCTACATGCTGCAGTGCCGCAAGGTTTTGGACCTTTAGGGTCTTTAAATCCCCATCTGGGCAAAGGAGCTGTTAGGTTGACGAGTCACATTGGGCGTCGACCTTTTGTACCATTAGAACTCCATGCTTGTGAAATTTTTATCATGATTATTGTTGCCCCACAATCTCTAACCATTCTTTCTCCTTCAGAGTTTGCTGATTGTTATGGTCATTGCAAAATAGTATTTTTGTTTTGGGAAGGACAGAAAGTCTCGTTCATTTGACTGTCAAGCTATGTGAGACTGAGCATTAAATTCCACGAATCAATCAAGTTCTGTTGTCGTCGTTGTACTTTCTTCCCCTGTGATTACAAATCGGTCAGCGCATTTCTGAGCGCAAAATGACCATTTCTTTCTTGCTTTGCCTTGAAAAAAGATGGATGAACTTTTGTTCTCTCTTTAGCTGTTTTGTGTTTCTGTTTTTGTATGGATGGTGTTAATTATAATTATTTTCTGTCTTGTTATGATAAATAGGATAGCATCCGCGTTACTTATTGTTTTATGACGAGATATATACAGTGTTGCTTTTGGCTATTCTCTTGCGGCAATATATATATATATATATATACACACACTTCGCCGCGGTTGAAATATATTTTTTTTGCATATTAAGAGCATGAGATATTAAGATTGTGATATTTTTTTCATTATACTATAAATTCGAGCAAAATAATCAATTTATGCATAATTTCTACCGAGCGTAATTTTCTAATAAAACATATGAATTTTAAATTGATATAAATTTATCTATTTAACAGGTTTTAATGAAATCATCAGTATAAAATTGTTATTATCATTAAAAAAATAAGAAGATTTGAATACTTGAATCGTCGAATTCACTATATTAGGATTGATTTATTTTATAATTTAATTTAAATTAAATACAATAATAAAATATAAATTATGGAAATACCCACTATAACTAAATAACAAAAATAAATCATGGATTTTCTACCTATAAAAGAAGAAAATATCATTGAAAATTCATGGCAAAGTTATCATTATTCTAATGACTATAACATGAATTAAAATTTTAGAACTGAACCGAATAAATATAAAACCCCAACAAAAAATAAACGACAAAAATTAAAATTAAAAATAAAATCATAAATGCATAAATATGGAAAAAAATAAACAATGTTAAAAAAGGACCGAAAAATGCAAAGGAATTAATACTAAATAAAAAATTAAAAGAATACGTGCTAAAATGAAAAAAAAATATATAATTAATTTCAATTGAATGACAAAACTGCAGCAAATCAAAACCTTGGGACCGAAAAACCATAAAAGGATTTAAAAAAAAATGCAATGTAATTGTTTAACAAATTAAAAGAATAAGAACGAAAATGAAAAGTAGTATATATGACCAATTTCAATTGAAGGACAAAATTAAAATATATTAAAATTTGCAGACCAAATATATTAAAGAAACAAAAAACAAACCAAAAATCAAAAGAGTAAGGACTAAATGAAACGTACCATATATGATCAATTTCAATTGAATGACATAATTGAAAACAATCAAAATTTTCATTGAAGAAATCAGTAAGAAAAATGAAATCAAAAGCCTAGGGACTAAAATAAAATAACCAAAAATATGAAGGACCGTAATGTACTTTCCAGCTGCAAGAGAGAGAAAAAGGTGAGGGGGGGAGGGGGAAGAAAAACTGTCCACTGACAATTTCACGACCACCTTCACACGACACGCGCTGCATCGGGAAGAAAAGGTCATGACATCGCACCATATGACACAATGATCATACATGTTCCACCACCTACAAACACCTCATGCGCGTCATGAGAGTCGTGTTGATGTGCAAATCGATGGTGCGCCAGTACGTAGCGCTTGTAGTAAATTAAAAAAAAAATCAATTAAAAATTACAGAATTATCTAAACACCCCTAAACCCAATGATAAACATGAAAAAACCATGAGTGAAAAGCACCACCATGCCCTAGCCACAAACCTTCCTTTTTGTCTTTTTTAGAGGGTATGCAAGTAATTGTACTGTGCACAAATATGTGAAATATCCAAAATACCCTCCGTCAACCTTCATCTTTTTGTTAGCTTACAAGGGTAAAAAGGTAGTTTCACTGTGCAATAAAAATTGAAAAATAATAAGGGTAAAATTATACTTTAACCTATCATCTCAAAAAAAAATAATACTCATGAGCTATAAATACACCATAAATTCTTCAAACTTAAAGTTCATAATATCTCTTTATCCTCAATATATTTAGCATATATATTTTTAAAACTATATTTTAAAATATCAATGTACTTCCCCTCTCTACAAAGGTGTTGACTTAAGTATCGAGGAGTCCCCACATCCATCAAATAAGATCTTTTGCAGGTATCAACTACTATTTACCAACCACCTAGGCTTTACTTATCAATCAACAAAATACATGGGCTAAGAAGAATGAATCAAATTGCTTGAACTAAGAGATTAACTGATTATCCAACATATCAACCTTATTCCTAAACATCTTGGATTTTAGGACTTTATCAATTGACATCGTCTATAGGAACCTAATAAAAAACCTATCAATTCCTAATGTTTTCTTGTGACATTCCATGACACATAACCAAGGCACACCAGGACTCAAGATAAATCTACCCATAACCATAGACAGTTCCACCCAATTAAATCTTCAACAACTCCCTAGTTAGGTGTAACTTCTCACTCAAGTTGTATTGGAAACCCAAAGGAAAAATAACACCTAGCCATCCTAATAAGTCTTGACGCCATTAGCAATACACAACACCTTAATTACACAACCATCGACCACACCAAGCATTCATAGATGATTACACAACCTTGACTAAACATAATGGCATTTTTTAGAGTCTATTAAGGGGTTGTTTACGCCATTGTGATGCTTTATGTATAAATATGGTATACCGAATATGCCCCCTAGCCATAGTGAGATAAGCACCAATTACCATAATCATTGTTCTATGCTAAACTCTAAGGGCTTCCAAAAGCTTGACAAATAAAGGACTAAGAGATGGTTTGTACATGAGAGTACCTAGGAGAATGACTACACCCCTTATCAGTTGAGGGGTTCTTGCTTATCCAAACAAGCATTGAACCCTTAACTCCTTAAAGACTACATATTTATAAAAATAAGTTTGGACAATTATGATGGCATGGCTAACTCGAGGGAGCTTATATATAATATACGTGGTAACTTAGATTTATTCATCCATGATAATGAATCAATGTGTGAAATCCTCCCAAACAATTCTAGGTGTTTGTGTGCGTACGATATAATAGTTTAGAGTCAAACTCCGTTGAAGGGTTTAGTGAGCTCTATACTAAGTTAGTGACATGGTTTAATACCATCATACCTATCAACAAAATACCTCCAAAGTTATTTGATGTTACCAAATAAGAGAATTAGTCTACATGAAGATATATAAAGAGGTTTAATTAGGAGATGCTTAAGGTAAAAGAATTGCTTGAGATAGCAGCCTTAGAGACTTTGATAAGATGAGCAAAGAAGCATGCTATTTGGAGAAAACTTTTCTTTTTACAGATAAACTTTTTTAAGGTGAAGTAAACCATTAAAAATCATACATGGATGGAAGAGGATATTTTCTATGATTTGAGATTCCTTGTTTTTATAAGGACAATAAACATGAAATACCTTTGAAATGAAATCATTATATTTGTAGAAATGAAAGCTTGAGGAAGAACCATGAGGGATCAACCTATAGTCATTTGATCAATTCTAAGGATTTATAACTCCCTTGAATCAAAATAGGACCACCTATTTAAAGGTATTATAGCAGTCAAAACAAACACCTTAACATCACCTCCAAGACATGTTTTTGCTAAGAACCTCTCTCGTGCTAATCACTCAAAATATCCAGTATGCACAATCGTCAATAAGAGCTTTTTAAATGATGCCAACTTTCATCAACTAATCATAACCAAATCCAATATGGTCATTACTGATGAAACATGTATATTCATTCATAACACGAATCGTTGTTGTTCCATGTATTTGTATGTATTAAACCTAACAATTTATTAGATCTTTCATTATTTTAATAAAAGGTGTTTTTATCATTGTTTTTTTTTATCATTTTTTAAACATAAAAAATGTTACGAGTATGAAGATTTTTTCGGCAATCTCATGAAGTCCAAATAAATGGTTTGATATTGAAACTTGTTAACTTGCTCAATGTCTAACTTGAGTTTCCAATTAAACCATATCGAAGTTTATCAAAAGTGAGTCAATCAATTTAACAAGTCTAAAGATAATGTGGATGACCAATAAAAATATGATATAATTTAAAAAAAAACTCTAAGACGATAATTTTTAAATTAAAATATTGATACAATACTAAATTGGATTGACCTCAATAACCCTACAACCTGTATCATGGATTTCAATGAGTTTAATAACTTTGTTGTTTTTATAAATTATTTTAAAATAATTTTATGATAAAAATAGATGCTTTCAAAATCGAATATCAAACCTAAAAAAATGTTTATTTGAGATCGTGATAATCCTATAGAAAGCAGACAAAAATAAATCATGGATTTCATTTCTTAAGAATACAATATTGAAGAAGAGTAGAATTTAAAAATAAAAGATAAACAACTAAAAAAAAAAAGTTTCATTGATAAATCCACTAAAGTTGTGAATTAGATAATTCAAGTCAACACATTATACCCACATATTCGATAATGGACTACATTGGGAGTAATAATGTATTTTTTTCCTTCTAAACTAATGTTTATTTAGTTATATAATATCAAAACATAAATGATCATAAAATTGAGGGACAAACCATATAAAACAAGATAAAAAAAAATTATGATACTCAATTCTCAATCAACTTAATATCAAAGAATGAAATAAAAAAATTAAAAATAAAAATTTAAAGTCATCAAACTTGCGAACAAGCTCATGGACTTTCTAAAATATAAAACATGTTTTTTTTTCTGAATTTTTTTTTAACTAAATGATAAAAAAAATGATCACTTAATCGAGTTCAATTACAAAAAATACCCTGTTAAACCCGCAAATTGGGGTAACTAGGGTTTTCTCATTAAACTCACAAAATATTATCATTTACTCTAAAATTTACTAACATATTTTTTTAAATCATTTTTTATTTAACTAAATTTTTTGGAAAGCAAACCATATTGTGATGGTAGGATATCTTCTAATACTGGACACGATGCTTAGATTTCTTTTAATACAACAATAATCATTTAACAAATAAATAAATTGGAAAACTTTAAATCTCAATAACCAAAAACAAATCAAATAAAATTGTTTTTTAGTTCTAAACTTTTTATCTTTAAATATAGTAATTGCCAGCCGTCTTAATCACAATTATTATTAACGCTGATAGTTTTGTATATTTTAAATGATTAATTTACCCTTTGAAACAATGCCTTCACTTTCTTGGGACAATTATGTCCCAATCAGGGTTTTTATTATTGTTTCGTTCTGTATAAATGGACGAAATGTTTTGTAACATTAAAAAAAACAAGACAAAATAACATCGTTTTTATCTCGGTTTAAATTCCAACTCGTACTAGAAGTTTCAACCAAGTACTGGTCAAAACACGCCGAAATCACGCCAGCTGTGCCATTTCGATCATTAAAAAAAATTAGTTAACACACCGCACGTTACACTCCTTTCCCCCAAATCAATTTCACATTTTCTTCACTCAAAATCTCCACTTCCTCAGTCTTCTCCTCACCTCAATAAATCTCAGTCTCAGGTCACCGGCTCAATGGAGGAGTGCAACAATGATGGAGAGTGGGAGAGAGTTGGTGGAGGTGATGATAGATGCAGTTGTGGTGGTTGTAGAGAAGGTGGAGGTGGTGAAGAGAGTGATAATGAAAGCTATGGTAAAGGAAGTGGTTATGAAGAGTAACCAGAGATGGTGAGAGGAAGGGTTTTGTTGATTGATGAGTGCAGGAGTATGAATTTTGTGTTTGTGTTGGTCTTCTTTTTTCTTTGGAGTGAGAATTTGAAAGATGAATTAGATAAGGTTTACAAAGGGTTCGTTTATTTTTGGGAGGTACCATGCCAATTCCAAAGCAGATAAGTGAAAGGTGCACCAGTGGAAATCTAGATTTGTAACCTTTTTTTTTCTTTCAATATAGCACAGAAAAAAGTTATTTTAAATTTCAAAAAAAATAAATAGATATTTTCTAACTATGATGAATATTATTATCAATCTCATGATAAATGTGGTAATTATAAGATGAATCCACAAGGAATCACACTAAAAGACATCATAATAATAAACAGATGTGTATGTATGTAACATTGTCATGTTTTCTTTATGTAAATTAGTTGCGAAGTGTATGAATCACATCTCTTTGAGTAATTATAATTCCTAATATATGTTTTTATTATAATTTAAAGTTAATTTATCTTGAATTTTAATTATGTTTGTTAAATTAAAATTTTAATTTTTTCATATATAATTAATTATATATAAACAATACAACCCAAAATGGCACGCCAAAACACTCCAAAACCGAAACATTTGTAACAATAAAAAAATAATAGAAATAGTATTGACAAGATCCAACTAGAAAAATCTAGGTCCCGCACGAACATTTAGGAAAAGGGAATGATCTGAGGCCAACTACGATAAAGGGAAGAGACAACGCATAACAAACTTGGATTCATGAACAAGTATTCACGGTCATTAGATCCCTCTGAAAACCCAACTACCCTTCCATAATTTCAATTCAATTTTGTTAAGAACACAATTAAAATTGAGAATGTTTCTAGCAATTCAAGGAGCCAGGACCTCCATAAATTCACTATTTATTTTGTATAACTTGAATTGATGTATTTCAATTAATTCTTCTGCCTTAAATAGACAATAATACAACTTAAACTTTCTAATTAACTACCCATTAATCCCATTACATAATTAAACTGTTGAATGGAAACTAATTAATCAAAAAATAAAAAATAAACCCTTAATACTAATAGTTACATATCAGTCCCCCCCCAATTCTTGAAATTCCCCCTTGGTCCTTCAACTGTCCATATTTACCATTTAGTCCCCTTTTATATATTCTTTTCCATCATGGACTAGGGTTGGCTCATAACACAGCGTCCTTTCTTTAGAACAGCTCGTCCATGAGCTGTGGGTATGCTCGTCGTATCTTGTCGGTGTCCACCCAAGTGGCGTCTTTCTCAATGGTTCCCTTCCATTTGACCAGCAAATCCACCCTAGCCTCTCTTCCTTTCTTCTTCAACCTTCTCTCTAAAATCAACTCAGGCTCCGGTGCTAGGGTTCCATCTTCCATCATCGTGGGTAACCTAGGGTTAGGGTTAACCTATTCTCCAATCTTCTTCTGAGACAAGATACGTGAAACACAGGGTAGATCCAGTTTGTAGGCAACAATACCCACCCTTTGGAGGACCTAAAAAGGGCAGTAATACCTCGATGACAACTTTAAATTCTTCCTCACGACCACCGTTATGTATCGATAAGCCCTCAGCCTCAGGTAAACCCAATCTCCAACTTCAAATTCCCTTTCTGTTCGCTTATGATCTGCAAAAGTTTTCACCCTTGATTGGGTGTCTTGTAGGTTCTCTCGGGCTAGGGTTAAAATGCACTCTCGACTCTTAAACTCATCATCTATAGCTTGTAGTGCGGTGGTGCCTGTTTCATATGGCACTAGGCGTGGATGAGTTTGTCCATAGACCATTTTGAAGGGTGTAAACCCTTTGGAAGAGTGCTCAGAGGTGTTATAAGCCAACTCAGCTAGGGCTAACCAGTTTGCCTAATCCTTTGGCCGATCCCCTATAAAGCATCAAAGGTAACCCTCTAAGCATTTATTCACACTTTGGTTTGTCCAGCTCATTTATGGGTGGTAGGCTATGCTCATTAGTAACTTAGTTCCATTTAATTGAAACAACTCTTGCCAAAATCTGCTTGTGAATATTGCATCTCTATCACTCACTATGCTATGAGGTATGCCATATAGTTTAAAAACATTATCCATGATGATCTTACTACTGTTGCGACTATGTATGGATGTGCCAATGGTATGAAATGACTATACTTGCTTAGTCGATCCACTATGACCATGATGACACTGTATCCTTTGGAATTAGGCAACCCTTCAATAAAGTCCATGTTGATGTTTGTCCAAACTTGGTTGGGTATTTGCAGAGGTTGCAACAACCCAGTAGGTTTAAGGTTTTCTGCTTTATTCCTCTGATAGACCTTGCACTCTTTAATAAATCTCCTAATGCATTTCCTCATTCCTGGCCAGAAGAACTCCTTCTTGAGTCTGCTGTGTGTTTTTTATGACCCAGTATGCCCCCCTATAAGGCTGTTGTGGAAGTGGTGCATGATTTGCTCCTGCTGATCTTTACGGTTACCCAAATGGAGCCTACCTTTATAAAATAGGAACCCTCCTTTAGTCTGGTATTTCAGTGGATCAAGCGCCCCTGCTTGTTGTTGTTGAAGTAGTTGTTTAAGTAGAGGATCTTGGTTATAGGCTTGATGCAGAGCCTCCCACCAAGAAACCCTAACCACATTGAGTGCCAAGACGTCTCCTTAGATGGGGCTGGTAGGCTCCTCAGCTATATTAGTCCCTTCTTCCTATCCTGACATTCTGGAAAGGGCATCACCTGCCTTATTTTCCTTGCTACTTCTGTACTCCACAATGAAATGAAATCAAAGCCTAACATCTTTGCCATCCATCTCTATTGGAAAGAGGTCCTCACCTTTTGCTCCAGTAGATGCTTTAATGCTTGCTGGTCAGTCTTGATTATGAATTTATAGCCCAATAGATAGTGCCTCCATTTTTGTACTGCCAAAACAAGAGCTAAAAATTCCTTTTCATAAATAGATAAAAAAAGATTTTTACCTTAAATGCTTGACTTAGGTAGGCCAATGGCCTTCCTTCCTACACAAGTACAACTCCCAAAGCTTGCTTTGAGGCATCACACTCAACCACAAAGGTTTTTGAAAAATCTGGTAGGTCTAGGACAAAAGGGGTCACCATTACTGTTTTTAACTCTAGAAATGCTTGTTGTGCCCTTTCATTCCACTAGAAGGAATTCTTCTTAAGGAGAGCAATTAAAGGGGCTACCATACTTCCATAACCCTTTCACAAACCTTCTGTAGTATCTTGTTAACACGAGAAACCCTTTTAAAGCTTTAGGATTTCGGGGTTCAAGCCACTCTAGCATTGCTAAAATCTTTGCAGGGCCTACCTTAACTCCTTTTTCTAGAGATTAAATGCCCCAAATATTCCACCTCTCGATAGCCAAACACACATTTAGACTTCTTAGCATATAATTGGTGATGCTTCAATATCTCTAGGACTGATTTTAAATGCCCTACATGTTCCTCTACAATTTTACTATAAACCAGTATATCATCAAAGAATACTAGGACAAACCTCCTATGATAAGGTCTAAAAATCTCATTCATCAATCCTTGGAAGGTAGACTGGGCATTTGTGAGGCCAAAGGGCATAACTAGGAATTCATAGGGACCTTCATGTGTGCAAAAGGTAGTTTTGGGCACATCATCGAGTTTTATCCTAATTTGATGATAACTTGACCATAAATCTAACTTGGAAAAGAATTCTGATCTATTAAGCTCATTCAACAATTCAATAATATTGGGAATGGGATACTTAGTTTTAATGGTGTCCTTGTTGAGGGCTCGATAGTTGCATATTCTCCAACTTTCATCAGCCTTCCTCACAAGCAAAACTAGTGAGGCATAGGGGCTTTGGCTGGGCTGGATGATTCCAGCCTTTAGCATCTCCTTGACTAGCTTATCGATTTTCTCCTTTTGGTAATAGAGATACCTGTAAGGTCTAGCATTAGTTGGTTGGGATTGCTGCGTGTAATTGTATCTGATGGTCACAACTTCTAGGAGGTGGCAGCCCTTGTGATTATTTAAACACTGCATAAAACTCTTGCATCACAGTTTGTATAACAGGTTCACTAGAATTTTCCCCTGTTCCCCTTCAATCTTCCTTAACTGCAACCATATGCCCTTCTCTTTTGTAAGTTTGATCTTGCTTAAGTTATGCTCTTCTTTAATGTCCTTCACAAGCCTCTTCAATCCTTGCAAGATAAAATCTTCTCCTCCCATAGAAAATCCCATGCTTAGTTTGACAAAATTCCATTGAATAATACCCAAAGTTCTTAGCTAATCCACTCCTAACACCACATCACAGTCTCCAAGAGTTAACACAAATGGATTAGCTACAATATTACACTTTTGCATTGTTATCATTACTGCTTTACAGTGCCCATGACAGGGAAGAGTGTCTCTATTTGCAACTTGAACAACTAAGTTGCTCTTCTTTATTGTCAATTTGATTCCGCTTGATGCTTTTCGGTCCACAAAGTTGTGTGTATTTCCTTTATCAATGAGGATTATGACTGAACTCTTTCCAATTTTTCCCACCAATCGCATGGTCCTTGAAAAAGGAGCTCCTGCAATTGCATGCAAGGAGATCCCTAATAATTCTGCTTGCAGCACCTAGGTTGTGCCTCTATCTGGTCAACATTTTCTTCCTCTCTCCATTCTTCTTCTGCTTCAAACTCAAGCCCTTCTAATAGATACAATCTTGGCCTGATACACTTGTGACCTGCCTGATATTTCTCATCACAAAAATAACACAACCCCTTTTCTCTTCTCTCTTGTATTTGGTTTGGGCTTATCCTTCTAACTGGGTAAGAGTTTCTTCTGTGGAATGCAAGTTCGGTTCTTTGAGATGCTAGCAGCCTAAGGGCTGGTTGTGGTTAGGGGTGGTCTGATTACAGTGTTTGATGTTGGTTTTTTGAGTGGTGTTTTGGATGTAGAATTGAAAAGGGTAATTGGTGTTTGGTTGTTTCGGTATGGATATTGTTTTCTACTAACTTCCTCCTTCTACAGGCATGCCAGTCCGAATGCAGCTGCAAGTGTAGATGGTTTGAACCATTGTTGTCAAAATCACGAGTTGACTCGCAAAATCATATGATTTTGCGAGTCAACTCATGACTCCTTGTTAACTCAGGTAGAAAAATTGATTTGGGTCAAACTCGGTCAAAAACCATTAAAATCATATGAAATCATAAAATTAGACCAGATCGGTCCAATTTTACGATCCCCAAAATCCATCTCGCGTTTTGCCTACACTCTATAGCCCTAGCCCCTGTCCTACCGTCCCAGCCCCCTTTCTCTCCTATTTTAAAATAAAAAAACAAAAACATCAATATTTTTTAAATGAATATAATGATATAATTGTTATATATTTTTAGTTTTCTTTAAATCATGTATAAACCTTAACTAATAGAATTTTATGGCCATAATTATATTATATTATATTCAAAAATATTTTACTTATGATTTTACGATTTTTATACCTACACGATTTTAGTTGTGATTTTACGATTTTTTACGGTAAATTTTAAATACTATTTTACGATTCCAATTTTACGATTCGAGTTTAGAAGCAATTTTCGATTCGTGTCAAAATCACGATTTTAACAACCATGGTTTGTACATGGTAACTATGATGCGTAGGTCATCTTTCAAGCCACTAAGGAAAGTGCTGATGCGAAATTCTTCTCCTAAGCCACCGATCTTGTTAGACAAGACCTCAAATTCATTTTGGTAATCTTCTACACTCCCTCTTTGTCTTAATTTGGTTAATGTACCCACTAGGTTTTCATAACATGAAGGTCCAAATCTGATGCGGATAGCCTCTACAAATTCTTCCCATGTTGAAGTAGGAATGGAGTCTTTCAACCATTGATACCAAGTGAGTGCCTTTCCCCCATGTGGAAAGAGACAATCTCCATTTTATGGTTATCTGGTGTTTCAAAATAATTAAAGAACTGTTGTACCTTTAGGATCCATTCGCTGGGATCACCCCATCCAAGTGTGGAAAATCCAGACTTAGGGAGCGAGCCTGAATTCCTCCATGATCTTCAAACAAGGGATTAGGATGAATCCTTGTAGTTTGAGAAGTACCCTCACCTGAATTCCTTCGATTTGTGACATGGACTAGGCTGTCATAGCTAGATACCATGTTATTGAGTTGTTGTAATACTATTTCCATGAGTTTCCCCTGTTTGGATTGCTCTTCTATCAATACCGTAGTTACTTCTTGTAATTGCTTCATTGTGTCAGATAATTGAGTTAATTGAGTGCCTTCAACCATTTTGCAGGAACGCCACTCTGATATCACTTGTTAAGAATACTATTAAAATTAAGAATGTTTTTGGCAATTCAAGGAGTCAGGACCTCCACAAATTCACTTTGTTTTTTTTTGTATATCTGGAATTGATGCATTTCAATTAATTCTTCTACCTTAAATAGGCAATAATACAACTTAAACTTTCTAATTAACTACCCACTTATCCCACTAATCCCATTACATAATTACACTGCCGAATGGAAACTAATTAACCAGAAAATAACAAATAAAAATAAACTCTTAATACTAATAGTTAAATATCAGTCCCCCCAATTCTTGAAATTCCTCCTTGGTCCCTTCAACTATCCATATTTTCCATTCAGTCCCCTTTTATATATTCTTTTCCCGCGTGTACTAGGGTTGGCTCATAACAAATTTCATCATAAAACCCTCAAACCCTTTATCCCCTCATCTTAATTTCACTCTCTCCTTTTCTTTTTCTTGCACTATTATCCCCAGAAATTACATTGAGAGATGGAGCAGGAAGATCAAGCGTCAATCATCATAGATGATGGCGGGGAAATCTTGGACACTGGTTCTGAAAGCGACGCGTCGTCGTCGTCTTCTGTTCCGAAGCCTGATTGTTTTTATGAATTCACTCGAAATGGAATGATGAAGATCGGAGAAGAAAGCAAGGATTACAGGGTGATAAAGAATCAATTTCTTACAGGAATGAAGCAGCTTGCTAACGACACAAGTGTTGTGGCCATACACAAGAATATCTGCTCTACGTTGTATATGCAAGCTCGATTCAACGCTTTCAAGAGCTGTGTACATGCGGTCCGTGAACGCCGCAGAGATAGAAATTTTAAGTATGGCTGGTATGGTGCTTCAAAACAGGAGATTCTTCATATCATTTCTTATGGATTTAGTCGTTGCAATGGTCAATCGCATGGCGTTGGTGTTTATTTGTCTACTTCAAAGTTTATCCTTGAAATGTAAGTTCCTTTTCTCCCCCCCCACCCTTCTTTTTTCTTTTACTTGGGAATCAAATTATGTTAAATAAACATATAATTTGTCACTCACAGGTTTCCGTCTACGATTGAGGATGAAAATGGGTTAAGGCATACATTGTTTTGTTATGTTGAGATGGGGAAAATGGAATTGATTCGGGCGGGCTCGAAGCAAATATATCCAAGTTCGGTCGAGTTTGATTCGGGCGTTGACAATCTCGAAGACCCTAGTAGATTAGTTGTGTGGAGTGCTTACATGAATTCTTTTATTCTTCCCATTTGCATTCTAAGTTTTAAGGCACCGTCATTCAGTATTGTTTCCTTAAGGGAGCAGATTAATGAAGTAAGACCCGGTGGAGAGATGTTGAGTTGTGCTGCTTTGTTTCCTATACTGGTGAAGGTTTTTGGTCCTGCCAAGGGGGATATGATTTGCAAAAGCCTTGACGATTATAGGAAATGTAAGATTAACCGAGTCCAAATGATCCAGAGTTTGAAACGGATCATTGGGAGCGATCCGATGTTGATGTCAGTCCTTAAAGCCATCAGAGACAAGCTTGCGGTGAGAGCACCAAACAGGTCGGGCGGGTCCAGAGGCAACAACTGATACAAGAAGATGGAATTGTTCTAGGATATGATATTAGACTTCATAGTGCTGTAATTAGGGTTTACAATGACTTCATTTTCAAACCAGCAAACAAAACATGAATCACGTACTTCTTTTTCTGAAAAGAAAGAGGATTTGTTTCATTGGGATGACCTTTATCATCTTTGTGTTCTGAAGCCAGACAAAGAGAAACACCAAGTATGTAGCTACTTTCTTAGAAAGAGAAAGAGGATTTGTTTTCAATAAATTGCTGTTCAAGTGCCAATTTGTCCATGTTAAGTGTATCGTTCTCCCTTTTACTGATGGCTAGTCAACATTAAGCTAAAGATCATGCATGATGAATTTCTAGTTCCAATGGCTCAAGTTGTTTAAATTATATGACATCCAATTTTTTCATGATGCTGAAGTTTGCAGTAATGAATTATAACTTTTGGTCGTAACACTTCTGCTTCTGCGTATCCATCCTGCTGCTAGATGACTTGCTTCTTTATGAGTTGCCTGTCATCATCACTAGGGCTTCATTATTGATGTGGTTTCATTTTCTTGTAATATTCTCAAAGACCTTGTTGCCTGTTTCAAACATCTTTCCACCTAGCTGCATCTGTGTATCATTTGTCAGCTCAGTATTTATTAAGAAAAAAAAAATCAAACTAGCATTCTTGATGAACATTCTTTTAAGTCACTGATGATCACTGATGCATTGAGTTTTTCTTTTTTTAAAAAGATTCATCTTGAAATGATTGGTGGCAGCAGCAAGGGAGCTGTGGTGGAAGCTCTGGTGGGGGCACTGCAGCTACTGGACTGCAAGTTTGCACTAGCATTTGGTTAGTGAACAGTCCGTGAAGAAGTATAAGAAGGCACGGTCTGTGTTTATGTGTTGTCACTTAATGCTTATGTTTTCAATCGTGGTTATAACTGTTTATTTTGTTCTAAACTAGATTTCAGTCATATGTCAAACAGAAGAAATACTGATAAATGTGAGGGGATAGTGGGGATTTCATTTGAATTAGAATCAGTGTTTATTTTATTGAACAGTGTTTCAGTTGGTAAGCATGTAGCTTTAAAAGTGCAACTTCAAGCAATGTTGGGAGGTTTTGAGTCATTATGTCCACAATGATCAGTTTATTCAGGAGAAATTGATATTATTGCTTGCTTACTGGTTTGATGATTTTCTTGCCATGATAGTCAACTGTTTCATGTTTTGTTTGACAATAATATGAGTTCTGGATCATGTATGCTCTTGCAAAACTGTAATACATGATCGTGCGAGCTGGTGGTGAGATTTATGCCTTGTAAGACTCCTAGTTAGGCTTCATCAGGCAATGTTCTGAGATACTAGGAACAGAAAAGCCAATCAAGAGTAGAAGTGAATAGGAGACTCACTGACCTAGTCATCTGGTGACGAGGAGATTCACTGGTCTAGTCATCTGCTATGGGTTGGAATTTGAGTTCAAATTTCTTGATTTTGTCCTTGCTTAATATTACAGCTTTAATGCATACAGCTTTGACATTACATGTGGTCTGATATTTGACATGGTTACCAGAATGAAGAATAGCTGATGAATGTTGTGGTGGCCCATTTTAGCTACAAGAATAGACTGGAAGTAGGAGAGGGATTTTGGGTTCAAATCTTTTTGTTGATGTATAAACACAACAAATCAGATGATAACATTTCAAGTGCTTTTGGTTCAGAGTTGCGATAGAATGGTGGAACCTGAAAGAGTTACAGCTGAATGGACATGAATGAATATCATGTTCGTTTCAATCTCCAAGCCAGGACCTGCTGTAGTCAGCAGTCGTTGGTATCCATGTGGGGTTGCGGTCGCTTGACCCTGAAAAAATAATTATTCCTCTTAAGAGTATTCTCGTGAGAGATGATAATAGAAATAGCCAAGTGGAAGTTAATTCGTGTACACTTTTTACCACAAGATTTTTTTGGAATCGTTGTGTTCATCACCCTCACCTTGTTATCTAAAAGCTAAAAGAGCTCATGGATTTCAGCAATATTTTTCACTGTTCATCTACACTAAGATGCACTGTGGATGAGAATAGTTAAATTATAAAATCATATTATTATAATTTATATACTAGAATTGAACAAAGAAGTCGCTTGGCCGGGTGGTTAGAGCGTGTCCAAGTGGGGTGGGGCACGGGAGTTTGAATCTCTCTAGCAATGGAGTTTTTTTGGACATTTATATAATCATATTATTATTATTTGTATCTTAGAACTGAAACAAAGAAGTCACTCGGCCGAGTGGTTATAGCGAGCATCCAAAGCAGGGCGGGGCGCGGGAGTTCGAATCTTAGCAATGAAAATGATTTTTGAGTGATGAATAATGATTTTTCACTATTCATTACAATTTGAAAAGGGTTTTTTTTTCTGGCTTTTTTTTATAACCGGAGTGTCCGGGTCAGTTTACGCGCATCACAATAAATCTCTGAACTTACTTTTTTTTTTTTACAATTTTTCATTGTTCATTACTATTTTATAATATGCTTCCCCCTTTTTTTTTATCGGGCTTCCTTTTTTTGTTTGTTTTTTTTATAATCATGGTATCCGGATCAGTTTACGTGCACCATGATTTTTTTTCCCATGTATACATTTTTTTTATAATCGGGGTAGTTTACACGCGTCACGAATAATCCTCGGACTCATTTTTTTTTACTTTTTTTTGTTTTTTTTCTACTTATAAATTTCTTTTTATAACTTGGGTGTCCGCGTTAGATTATATACACCATAACTATTATTTTATAGATAGCCAAAGGAGATCGCAATTTTAATGACCCATAGAGCTTGTGTAAGGGTATAATTATATATATGTGTGTTAGTGTGTGTATATATATATATGTGTGTGTGTGTGTGTATTATTATTTTTTTCATTTTTTCAAATAAAATAAAAAAACTTTGTGATTGCTAAATCACCGATGAAATAAATCAACGGAGCCACCATAATATTTAGGTTTTTATTAATTCCTCCCAAGGAAAGGGTGGTCATTGTATCATTTACCGACCGAGGCTTTGTAGACTCCACGAGCTGATTAGCCCGCTTCGCTGGGCATTTTTATCTATGTAGAAAATTAATTGATTTTATAAATGATGTATTTTGTTATTTTAATATTTAAGTAGTATAATTGTAATTGATAAAATATGCTCAAATTTTTTTTTCAACCAAAATGTGATTGAATATTGTTATTGGTAAAAAAAACTTTTGATAAAATTTGTTAGACAATTGACTACGAAGGTTAAATGATTTATAAGAAATTTGTTGTCACGGATACTCTGGTTAAAAAAACAAAACAACAAAAGAAACACGGTTAAAAAAGAACAACTGAGTTGGAAAGTAAAAAATCAAAAATACATGTGAAAAAAAGGTCACCGTTTTTTCAAAGAAACAAACAATGGGTCTAAAATATAAGTTTAAATTCAAAGCCAAATTTTTTTATATAAGATTTATTCATCATATTATTATATTAAATATCTTTAAGAATGCCGATATTAATTTTTTTTTAAGAAATTGTAGGTCATTTTTTTTCTCTCTTTATATATTTTTAGGCGATAATATCAAATAAATATTAAACACATATACTTAGTCTCACATATTATATAGTGTGATCGAAATGGGAAGTGATTTTTATATTTTTTTAATTGTAGATAACCTAGGTAAATTTGCTAAAAAAAACAGTATGAGTTGCCTTTTTTCCCCAGTAATATTAGATCTGACACATTATAAATAAAAAACATTGCAATATTTTTCAAAAAAGGAATATATATTTTTTGCGTGCAATAATTACTTATTTGCTGTCAAAAAAGAACAGTGTAGTCGAAACAGAAAGTGCCTAATATATTTTTTAATTGTATATAATCTAGGCAAATTTGTTTACCTTTTGTTTTTTTGCGTTGTATTTTTTCCCGGGTAATATTAGATCTTAAATATTAAAAATCCATTTTTTTTTCAGAATTCGAAGCCAATATTTTTTTTAATAAGATTTATTCTTCATATTATTATATTAAATGTATTTAAGAATGCTGATATTAATTTTTTTCTTGAAAAAACATCCGAGGTCATTTTTTTTATTTCTCTTTATATATTTTTAGGCGATAATATGTAATAAATATTAAAACATATAATAATGACTTGTATCGGTTTTTTAATTGTAGGTAACCTAGGTAAATTTGTCTATTTTTTGTTCTTGAGTTATCTTTTATTCCCAGTAATATTAGATATAAAATGACTATTGCTATTATTGCAAAAATCAATTAAAATTATAAAAATTGAACGGAAGAAAAAACACTCAAAAACATTAACAACAGAGTAAGCAAGAAAAAAAACAAACTATTATTATTATTATTATTATTATTATTATTATTATTATTATTATTATTATTATTATTATTATTATTATTATTATTATTATTATTATTATTATTATTATTAATGAAAGTGGCAGAAATAAATCAAAGGAAAAAAAATCGATGGAAAATAAAATTATTAGGAAAAATGTAACAATTATTTGATAAGCATTAAAAATTTCAACTGGGATTCAAATCATTAATCAAAAGTTGAAGGGCTGAAATGAAAATCACATTTATTATCAATTTCAATCCAAGAATAATATTGCAAAAATTCAAACCTGTGTACCGAATTGAATGACGAATTTGGACCCAATCCGGAAATAAAAAGTTGCAGGACCGAAGTGAAAGGTGCACATTTAATTAATTTTGACCGGAGGGACCAAATCGCAGGAAATTAAAACTTATGTAACAGAAGTGAAAGGTGCAGGACAGGAAATTGCAAGTTGAGGGACCGAAGTGTAAAAGGTAAAAACACGTGGGCCTTTCCTGCACTTTTACGTGTAGGGGAGAGAGAGAAACGTTGCCGCTGTCTTCAACCGGCCTCCGCCACGTCCACGGACACCTTGTGGACAAACGCGCCGCACCGGGAGGACGACCAAGAGGAGGCGCACCGGATTAGACGCCGGCCGCTCATTTCCGTCCACCGTATCATACCGCACTTGCCACTTGAAAGGGGCGTCAGGGTGGACACCGTCAACCGCATGAACCGCACGCGCCTGACAGATTTCGGAAAATATATAAATAATAATGGTTAGTTACCGTTCTGTCCCTGACCTTAAATAATCGATTTTGTCGTATTGGGGGACTAGAACCGTCTTTAGCCATTTCAAAAATATTAAAAAAAAATATAGCGGGTGCGGCGGACCGAGACCGGGTGCATGACAGCGTGCAATTACGCCCGCACCCCTGACCCCAGCCGTTATTTACCCGTCAGCCGACCACTATTTTGTCCTATTACCAGGGCCAAAATCGCCAGTACACTGTTCATAAACGAAAAAAAAAAAAAGGCGGACGAACAACCGCGACGCACGGACGGCAAATATCCAGTCCAAAGTGCACATGAGTCACAGTGCACAGTGGACGGAACCCAAGCTGTTTTAGCTATTGTTATAATTTTTCTTCGGTAAAAGTGAATTCTCTTGTAGAGCCGTATGCATTGCACAAGCTCTTTTTGGGTGTTTTCCCAGTAGCTTCATCGGTCTAATTGCTTATAACTATTTGTTTCACCATTGCTTGAAAAAACATTAAGGAATTGTCTACTCAAGATGTTGCCTTATTGGAAGATATTTGGTGGGCAAATCTTACCCCATGCTCTTTGCTAATACAAAATTTAACACCTATTAGGGTGTTTTTCTCAAACATCACTTGATGAGAAGAGTTTCATGTAAACCAATAAATTCTACGAGTCAATGATGAAAGACCCTAAGTGAGAAGACAGTCTCCTTATACATGATTCATGTCGAGAAGTTAAAAGTAGATCAATCTCTATATAATTATCAAAGAGGTAATGTTTGATAGTACGATAGCGGTTGTTTTTGAAAAATAATTTTTATTTAGAAAATATTATATATATTTTTTATTTTTTAAAATTTATTTTAACTCCAACATATCAAAATAATTGGAATATTATTTTTTTAAATTTCGCGGAAACAAATTTCACGGGCTTGCCTTCACATCTCTTGGATAATTAGGTTCACTTCCAATAATGCTCTAACGGGCTCGCTTCTTCGACTTTCTAAGTGGGCTCAAATTTCATACCCTCGATAAAAATAATAATACACACACACCACACGCGCGTGCGCGTGCGAGTGTGTTAGAGAAGTCACGTGCCCTACCACCTCCCCTTATAGAATTAAATCCCCACCCCGTCCTTTGCAGACCCAATCTCTCTCTCTCTCTCGGTCTCGTAGGGTTTCTTTCAACAATGGCAGACGAATCTGCATACTCGACAGCCACAGACACCACACCACCATCGTCCACCAAACGCAAATTCGATGACCAACCTGCACCGCCTCCCTCAACTCGGAGGCAAACAGGATTCTCATCTCCGATTTCCGACCCCGCTCCACCTCCATCTTACAACAGCGTGCCGCCCCCTGTTGACGAGATCCAGATGGCCAAACAAAAAGCTCAGGAGATCGCCGCTCGTATAATGAGTGGTGCCGGAGCTGATATTAAGCGACCTAGGGTCGAAAACGGTGCAAGTGGGTTTGACTCTGTTGAGAGTAATAAGGGATATAGCTCTGCTCCTCCAGGTTCAGTCACTTTCTCTCTATGTGTATATATATATATATATATATATATATATTTGTGGATCTGTGCCCTTTCATTTTATTAAATTGTTTGAACTTTGAATTTTACTTTGTGTGGGTGTTTAAATTTTATTAGGGTATTTATTTTATGAAATTCTGCTGTCATTCAGACTCTTGTATTATGCTGTTTCTGTTGACTGTTTTTTGCAAGTATTGTAGTTAGGGTTTATGATGTTTTGTATGTTCTGTGTGCCTATGAATTGTGCCCATTCTGTAGCCTTTTTCATTGATAATGTAAGAAACTAAAAACAATATAGCTAATGGTTGTTGCTGTAGGTATATTGTAGCCAGGGCCTTTCTCTATGTATACCTCGAGTGATCCTTGTATATGTTAGTATATTGTAGCCAAGGTCTTCCTATTTTTCAGTTTCTGATACTCTCTATTATATTTCTTATGCACATATTTTTTAATGTTGATGTTTATGGTTTATAGTTTTTTTAACAAAGTTTTTAGATTTATTGAATTGTTTTGCTAGCTGCAAGATCATACTCAAGTATGATTTGGAATTTCAAACTAGCTTCTTTGATTGACTACAGATATGAAGTCTACCATATCAAACTCAGCCCCTTCGTCAATTCCGGCTTCATATGGCTCATATCTGGGCGGTTCTGGTTTGAGTAAAAAAATTGATATTCCACAAGGCAGGGTTGGTGTTATCATTGGAAAAGGTGGAGAGACTATCAAATATCTTCAGCTTCAGTCTGGAGCAAAAATTCAGGTCACTCGAGACATGGATGCTGATCCCAACTCCCCAAATAGGATGGTTGAGCTTATGGGTACACCTGAACAAATTTCCAAGGCAGAACAGTTGATTAATGATGTCCTTGCAGAGGTAGGACAGTGACTTTGAATTCTAACTGTATGATATGTACATGCTGCTTTACTTGTATACTCATCTGTGCTTTTCAGCCACATGGGATAGTTTCTTTCAATAGTTTGAGATTTAGTTAGTGATAATCAATTGAAGCCATCTCTAGTTGCTTGTATTGTATGTTCTATGTCATTGATGGTTTCTCATGGTGCACTTTATAGGATTATTTCTTCTAGGGTTTTTTCCTCCCATGAATGGAATTTTGTTTTTCTAGTTTGGCTATAATGAAATTTTGCTATTGGTACTTACTGGTGAATGTTTCTCTGTACAGGCTGAAGCAGGGGGTTCTGGTACAATTTCCCGAAGGTATGCAGGACAAGGTGGTTCTGAACATTTTTCAATGAAGATTCCCAATAACAAGGTGTGTGAAAGTAGTTTTGTTTTGTTACTATTTTGGGTGGTTTCTTTCAAGATAGTTTATGATGCATGATGAATACAGGTTGGTCTGGTTATTGGCAAAGGTGGCGAGTCTATTAAGAACATGCAAGCCAGGTCTGGAGCCCGTATTCAGGTTTGTTTTCTGAAATACATCCTCACCAATTTTTCTCTTGTCATCTTTTAATTACATCATTATTCTTCACAAGAGATGTATTTCTCTTGAAGTTTGGTAGTTGACTCATGGTAAATTGGTTACTGTTCATGCTGTCTATTAATCTTGTTGAGTATATAATGTTCAGTTATCATTTACATGGGTCAATATCTTTGAAACTTCTTCAGGTTATACCTTTGCATCTGCCCCCAGGTGATACATCTACAGAAAGGACAGTTCACATAGAGGGGACAAGTGAACAAGTTGAGGCTGCAAAACAGTTGGTAAATGAAGTCACCAGCGAGGTATGTTTGGTTGTTGATTTTACTTTTGTGGGATTGGCTTTTAGGAAGTCCTCTCTTTTATTGTGTTGGAACAATGAACTTATGGGAAACAGTTCAATATGCTTGTCCATGATTTTTTTTCTTTGCTGCTTTTACTGTCTCTTTTTAGGGTTAGTGATCTGGTTGTGCATATGTGACTTGAAAAGTTTTATTTATGGTATTATTTTTGACAATATAGTTTCTTAATCATGATATAAAAAATAGCATACAAATTTCTGTTCATATGATAAGTTCTAGCATCCATTGCAGTCCTCTTATTTATTGTGCTCCTTTAGGGTTGGATATATTTTTCAGATTGGTCATGGTATACTGTATGATTCGGTGCAGGTCAGAAGGGGATTCTTATTGTTGGTCTGGTAAAATATCTCACATAAAATTATTAACTTTTCTTTTTTATAATACTATACATCATCCCAGAAATATTCTTGACATTTTCTTGATATCTTCAAGTTCATAATATAGCCTGGCTTTTGCAATCCTTTTTTTTCTTCTTCTCAAGTCTTTGACTTTTTCTTTTTTAGCACTTTGCACTTTCTCAATTGTGTTTCTACTATCTTTTTTAAGTCTTGTATTATTTAGCTAGGCTATTCTCTTGCTTAAATTTTTGCATTAAGAATTTGCACCATATCTTGAACATTAATTCTTGTGTCGTTCAAGGAGCTTTGGGCACCTTTTTATAATGAAGAACAATTTTTTGCCTTTCCTTTTCCTTCTTGAATTTCATGGGAAGAAGCTGATATAACTTTTCCATTCATGCTTCAAAGTCTATCAATTTTCATAGATATGTTTGTTTTTCTTAACCTATTGTTATACTGAATAGTTACAAGACCTACTTCTGGGGCATAAGTGTGTCAGTTTTTTATTATTCACTTGCTGTGGGTTATTAAGATTCAGACTTGCAGACTGCCTTTTGTTGTCTACTCATTTGGCAAGAGCATGCTTAGCTGGTGGAGAGTTTTCTTTTTTATGCCTTTGCCAGCTTAGCTCTTGAAGCGGAGTGGTGACTGTTCAGCGCTAACTATCGTGGTGGATACTCTTGGCTTGTTTATTAATATTTTTTGCTGGTTTATGGTTCATTTGGGAATTGGATGCCATATAATATGCACTGCTCAATATATGTCTGGACTTGTCATAGATCAACTTGATAGGAAGACCATAAACCATTGTTGTTTTCTGGTTGCAACTGCATCAGGGTTTTTTACACACACACACGCACACACACACACACATATATATATGCAGCTAGTGTCATCTTGCTGTAGCTCTTGAGGTTGACGGTGGATATATTTATTTTGAAAGTTTGAAATGCCAAGCTGTAATTGAGAGTGATTATGGTTGTCATCAAGTTCTTAGTGTTATGTTGAACTAGTGGATCTCCAATAATGCAATGTCTCATACTTCTACATAAGTTGGTAAGCACTCTAAAGGCATCCTTAGACAATGGTAGTTGAGAAATATATTTGGTCAATCTTGATTGTACCCCTAAGTGAATGGTTTATGGATATAGCTCTACCACCGAATATGCTTTTATTGATTGTGTCATGTTACTGATACTATTATTAAGAAATATTGTAGGATTAGTGTTGTTGGAGTTTTAGTGACACCAACATGGATTCCTTTGTGTTGGTGTTCCACTCGGCATGCTCTGGTATGGCTCTAAATCCCATTTTCTAATATTTAGTATATGATATTGTGGAGAGGAGCTGCAAGCTTACTTGTGATGGCAATGCTCTTTTAGCTTGGATTACTTGGTATTGGATCTTAGCCTACTTGGTATTGGATCTTAGCCTTGGGGATAATTTCATTTGTTAGCTAGCGTTTGGTTACTCTTAACAAGACAAAAGAAATGGACAATGAAGACAAAAATGTATTTGGTTAAAGTGATATAAATTTTTTTTTTATCATTGGATAATTCTCGAGTCAATTTTTGTAGTTCCAAAACAAGAGGCACAGAGGGGACATTAATATAGAGATATGTAAGAATAAAAATGATTATTATCATAGTTTGTAAAACTCTGACTTAAAGGTCGACTAGGGTCAGGTTGAGTACTTATGACTCGAGTCAACGTAAGAAAAAAAATTATTATCATAATTTAAAACTTGACACGAGGACATTAATATAAAGATATGTAAGAATAAAAATGATTATTATCATAGTTTTAAAACTCGACTTAAAGGTTCGACTATGGGTTAGGTTGAGTACTTATGACTTGAGTCAACGTAAGAAAAAAAATTATTATCATAATTTAAAACCTGACACGAGAGTTGACTTGGGGTAAAGACCGAGTCACTAGTTGGGAGGGTCAAACCAAGTCAATGTAAAAATAAAATAGTTATTGTCATAATTTTAAAACCCAACTTCAAGATTGATCCGATGGCAATGCTTGGGTTGACTTAGGGCAATGTTTAGGTCACCTACTAGTAGGATTAACCTTGGGTTGACCCAAGTTAATGTAAATATAAAAGTGATTATTATCATAGCTATAAAACCTGATTTGAGATTTATATAGGGTAAGACTTGAGTTAGGAGAGTTAACTTGGGTTGACATAAGTCAATGTATGGATAAAATGATTATTATTTTAATTTCAAAACTTGACTTGGGTGTTTACCCAGGGCAAGGCCATGGTATAGTTGAGAGGGTGAACCTCAGTGTTGGACTCAATCTTTTAAAAAAAAACTGGTTTTGACTCCTATTTTATCCTAGGCTGTGAGTTGATTGAGTATTTTATCATGTTAGGTTTGGCCAATACTTTATTTTTTCTTTAACCTAGACCATCTTAGGCTTTCCATTGACTCATCAAGCTAGTATGAGTTTTATAACTAGGGATGTAAACTAAAGTAAGAATAAAATCATGTCTAAATATTTTTTAAAATATGTGAATTTTACTTTAATACATATTAGGGGTAAAATAATAAACTTGTTCATATTTTATCTATTGTCCATCATAACCAAAAATGATATAGAGAATGTCACTCAATCTCTTACACCACTATCGAACTTAATTCTATTATAGTCTCCTCTCTTTCCCAATAATATTTGTCTCTTCTGTCCCAAGATAGTAACCAAACACTAAAATCTTTTGCTTGGTATCTTGTAAAGTGTTTGACTTTGTGGTTATCATGGCAATAACTATTATGTCACCTTTGGTGGTTTTGGACTTTATCATTTGAAAAAATTGAACTTTGAAGAAATTATATGTTTAATGTCATTTTTTTTCTTTATTTGAGTTGGAAAATTGTTTTTGCTATATCTTTGGCAGTTCTAATGAATTTCTTTCTGTTAATAATAATGATATTGGTAATTTCCCTACATGCCAGTTCTGTAGTAAGTTGCATAGCATTATATTATTGCTTTTCCAATATGGATTCCAAGTTTCTTTCGGTGACCCTGATTCAAGGGTAACAGGTTGTGAAAGAATTATATAGATTGAGATCACATCTATGCATTCTATTGCTCTTTGCTATTGCATGCAGAAGTCTAGTCTCCATCTTGCTTTCTTTTCCTGTATTCTTATGGAAGGATTCACTTATATTCAATTTACATATTTGTGAAATACTGTTTTGTAGTTAAGTGCTTGTGGGGAAGCTAATTAGACTGCTTTCTATTAAGCATTTTCTTTTAGGTTGATAACTATATGTAGTTACTAATTTTAAAAACATCTTTGCAATTTCTATGCAATGGGTCTTTGGAAGATGGTAATGTTACATTACTGAAAGGTTATTAGGCTCTTTTAAATAAACAGACGAGTCATTAATGAGATCATGTCTCCATAGATAAAGTCCTTCAAGGATGCATATC
This sequence comes from Salix viminalis, assembly GCA_029228465.1. NCBI lineage: Eukaryota > Viridiplantae > Streptophyta > Magnoliopsida > Malpighiales > Salicaceae > Salix > Salix viminalis. The sequence goes on from CM055443.1 coordinate 9,934,765, forward strand.
AATTAGTATGCATCTCTCCTCTTTTTGTGGTATAGCTTGTATAGTAAATGTGGCTTTGTTGTACCCATTCACTTCAAGTAGGGTGAGGTTGGGCTTCTGCTGGAGTACTCAATAATTCCTCCAACCAAGTACGGTATGTAGGCATTCATACCTCTTCCTGGTAAAATATGTGATCCATTAATCCTTTAATTGGACCTATTTGTTTAGTTATGTTGTTTTATGCAGACTATATTTTCTCATTTAAGCTGTTTTTATGTTTATATCTGTTCATGCGTCCTGTGGTTTGCAATGTGGTTTACAATGCTATTTTTGAAGTTCACATTGGTGATATGAAGCATCAATTTTCTGCAGAATCGAATGAGGAATCCAAGCATGGGTGGAAGCTATCCCGAGCAAGGATATCAAGCACGACCACCTACAAGTTGGGGTCCATCATCTGGTCCACCAGTGCAACAAGCTGGTTATGGCTACATGCAGACTGGAGCATATCCTGGTGCATCAGCACCGTATAATATGTCTCAACCAGCTTATCCAGGCTATCCTCCACAACAACCATCTGGTGGATACCCCTCCAACTGGGACCAGTCATCTGTCTCAGCAAATCAGCAAAATCAAGGTTATGATTACTATAGCCAGCCACCCTCATCCCAGCAGCAAACCTCTGGTGGTGCTGCAGCTCCAGCAGATAGCACTGGTTATAATTACAGCCAGGCACCAGCTTCTGGTTATAACCAACAAGGGCAGGGCTATAGCCAAGATGGCTATGGTGGGTATCAACAGCCTGGGTATGGTCAGCCACCACCTTATGATCAACAGCAAGGTTATACTTCTGCTCCTAGCTACAGCAATGTGGCTAACCCAGCTCAAGAAGGACATGCCCCATCATTTGGAGCTCAAGGAGATTCTGCTCAAGGGCCCTCTCAACCATCTTCAATGGGGCAGCAAGGTTATTCTACTGGCCAGCAGCCTAGCCCGAACCCAGCAAGTTATCCACCTCAGGGAGCTGCTCAGCCAGGTTATGGGTTGCCCCCATCTTCCCAGTCTGGCTATGGGAGTCAACCAGCTGCACAATATGGGAGCTATGGAGCACCTCAACCACAGAAACCTTCAGCCAATCCACCTGTTTATGGGCAGAGCCAACAGTCACCCAGCACCACCGGAGGCTATGGCCAGCCTACTGGACAGCCAGGATATCCACATTCCCAGCCACTGCCATCTGGCTATGTGCAACCAGATTCAGGTTCCCAGAGTGCTCCACCATCCAGTTATGGTGCCACGGGTGCTCAGCCAGGGTATGCACCTCCTTATGGTGCCCCACCAGCTGGCCAACCAGGTTATGGACAGGGGCCTCCCCCTTACAGCAGCGCCTCTTATGGTAGTGGTTACTCGCAGCCTGCTGCATATTCTGCTGATGGCAATGCAACCAGCAATGCTCGCGGGACTTATGAATCAGCACCAGCATCGCAGACTGCTCAACAGAGTGGAGTTGCTAAAGCATCACCTCAAAGTTGAGTCATGTTGGAGGATTGGGGTTGATGTGATAGGGCTTTAGGTGTAGACAGGTTTTGTAGTGCTTTAAGATGTTCTGTGCTGCTCTTTATTCTGGCCTTTTAACTTTGCTATTCTGGATGCTTATATATTACTGTGCTACTTTAATTTTATTTTTCTCGCTGTGTACTTTAGCATGTGTCATGGATTGCTGGCTCCAGTTATGCGAGCAGAGCTGACTGAAAACTCATGGAAGTTAAGTTTGTCTTGTTTGTTATGCTGAGAGATTTAACGCCTGTTTAGATTTAAAAGTGTTAAAATAATTTGTTTTTATTTTAAAAAAATATTTCAAACATCCAGATATTAACTATTTTCTAGTTAATTTCAGTGGTTAATGTTTGGATTGGTTGACCCAGCTGGTTTCTACCAGGGGCTTCAAATTGATCTTGGCATGCTTGTATTGCATTTGGATGTAGTTTAAACTGGCCATTCCAGACTAATGCAATAATGTTAGGGTGTCTGTAACCTCAGAAATCTTACAAAGTCTGTCGTGGTCACTGAGAAAGCATTACACTGTTTTAGTAAACCTCTGATTCTTGACTAGTCTAGTTAGTAATTATGATTTCTCAGCTATTCTAGGCAGAAGAACTTGACCTGGTTTCTCATTTCGAAATCAGGCATTTTGCCTGCTCCTAAAGAATGCCTTTAGAGGGTATGTTACCTAAGAACTTTACAGGTTTTTTCTAGAAAGAGTATTGCTGTCTTTAACAGTTTACTTTTATGCAAGATTGTCAAAATCATGGTTTTTACACGATATGGAATTGATTTTTAAACTCGAATCGTAAAATTATACGTAAAATATTTCCGTTCAAAAATTTTAACGAGTCTACTCTGATTTTACCGGGGTCTGATTTTTCTACCTGATTATTCTAGGTGTGTTGTTTTGTGATTTTACAAGTCAAATCGTGATTTTCACAATTATGCTTTTATGGATTTGAAAAAATGAAGTTGTCCATATCCAAGTAGCTGATAGCTGCTTGTTGAAGCTAAAAAGCAATAGTATTCTTTCAACTTGTTAGTGGTGATGCTCTGGAAATGAGTCTTTCAAGAGCTGGTGAAAGGCTGCAGCCGCTGCAGGTTGGTGTGATTCAAAGTAGAAAGTTCATTATTAGGAAAACCATAATGGAATGGAGAAGTTGAAAGTGTGTTCAAATTCAGCTCTTTCCAGCAAAGCAATTTCTTATTTTCTTTTAAGAAGGTTCCGTTTGTTTGCTGTAAAGTGGTTTCCTGGAAAGTAATTCCTGTAAAGTGAATTCCTGGAAAGTGGTTTCCTGAAAAGTGAATTCCTGGAAGGTGGTTTCCTGGAAAGTGAATTCCTGGAAAGTGAATTCCTGAAGGTGGTTTCCTGGAAAGTGAATTCCTGAAAAGTGAATTCCGATGTTTGGCAGTGTTATGGAAAATGAACTGGAAAAACACTTTCCAAAGGGTTTGTTTGTGTTATGGAAAAGGAATTGGAAAAATAATTTATTAATAAATTAATTTTTTTTTCAAGATTATCTAATATATATAAAATATTTAATATAAAATATTTAATCACTTAAAATAAAAAAAAATGAAATCTAAAAAAGTATAATGATGAATTTTTTTTATTATATCCTATATTCATACATAGCTTATTTTATAAAATATAACAATATATGTCATATCATATTATAGAGAAATAAGCTTGTGAAATATTTTTTAAGTAAAACTTATTATTAATATATATTTTTTTCCAATTTTAAAAGCTTAAAATAAGTTTTTTTTAATTTTAAATCAAAAATCTCAATGCAAAATTTTAATTTAGGGTGATTAAAAAAAAATAGAATTTTTTAAGATTTAAATTATTAGTTTTTGTGTTTTTTAATTGTTAATATCGTAATTATTATTTTTTTTTATAAAAAAATAATACTTTAACATGTTTCTATTTTTTTTTAAAAAAAAACAATAACTAGCTAGCTCATGGGAAAGTGTATTACGGTCCCTTAAAACCGTAATACACTTTCCGGATTTTAAGCCTTAGGTTTTCCTTGGTCGGAAACAACTTTCCGGAAAGTTGTTTCCGTGTTTGGTAAACAACCGTAATACACTTTCCTGTGTTTGTTTGCTGGAAAGTGCATACACTGTTCATTTGAGCTTTAATTTCAATATCATTTGGGTGTGTGGAACAATATTCTTGGGTTTATGAAGCATTTTGGAAGGAGCTTGATTCCGTCAAGCAGCTAGTGGAAGAACAGGCATGAATTGAAAGTTGGGGATGCTGGCATTGCCGTTTTGTTTGGGCATGGTACTTTGATGGTGAGAGTGGTGGTCGAGGTTTCACGTTCACCGGCTACTGTGTCTAATTGCAACGAGGAAATACGAGCTTCTAGAATTGAACTGATACAACTTGATAAAATAAATAAATTCTCCCTCCATCTTGTGGGCAATTGACACCATAACATTCACACTACATTTTCCTTTTTGCATAAGAAATGAAATCGATGAAGGAAAACATTTTTGATAGAAAAAAAAGGGGGTCGACAGCGCGTCGTATGGTCACTATTCATTTCCTTCCTCAATTTTTTGCTGAAAAATCCTCTTTTAGTACCAACTTTGCATACATATTTAATGCATTTATCCTTCACCAAATTTGACAAACCTTACGCGAAAATGATCTCTTGATTCTTGACCATACTAGCGTATGGTCAGTTTTTGTTGAGTGACACCGCACGCGTGTTAGTTCAACCCCAAAAGTGACAACTCAGGCAACTTGTTGTAGCTGTCAAATTCGGCAGTTCATGACACCTAATTTGAGCCAAAGATTGGGATGATTCTCCTTTGAACCAAGAGTTGAAATTTTAATCTGGTGTAGCTAGTCCCTCTTCCTCCATACATAAATAGAAGAGAAATCTAAGGCTTCAGGAGGGAGAAATCATAATCCAAAATTGAAGAAGAAGAAAAAAATTTCCCCTAAATTTTCATCGGAAAATCCAGTTTTGGTACAAACTTGGCAGACATATTTAATGTCTTTATCCTCCACCAAATTTGACAAACCTTACATGAAAATCATCCCTTGATTCTTGACCACACTATCGTATGGTCAGTTTTTGTTGAGCGACACCGCACGCGTGTTGGTTTAACCCTAAAAGTGACAACTCAGTCAGCCTGTTGTAGCTGCAAATTCGGCAGTTCATGACACCTAATTTGAGCCGAAGATTGGGATGATTCTCCTTTGAACCAAGAGTTGAAATTTTAATCTGGTGTAGCTAGTCCCTCTTCCTCCATACATAAATAGAAGAGAAATCTAAGGCTTCGGGGGGAGAAATCATAATCCAAAATTGAAGAAGAAAAAAAATAATTTCCCTAAATTTTCACCGGAAAATCCAGTTTTGGTACAAACTTGGCAGACATATTTAATGTCTTTATCCTCCACCAAATTTGACAAACCTTATATGAAAATCATCCCTTGATTCTTGATCACACTAGCATATGGTCAGTTTTTGTTGAGCGACACCGCACGCGTGTTGGTTCAACCCTAAAAGTGACAACTCAGGCAGCCTATTGTAGCTGTCAAATTCGGCAGTTCATGACACATAATTTGAGCCAAAGATTGGGATGATTCTCCTTTGAACAAAGAGTTGAAATTTTAATCTGGTGTAGCTACTCCCTCTTCCTCCATAATAAATAGAAGAGAAATCTAAGGCTTCAGGAGGGAGAAATCATAATCCAAAGTTGAAGAAGAAACAATTTTTTTCCTAAATTTTCACCGAAAAATCCTGTTTTGGTACAAACTTGGCAGACATATTTAATGTCTTTGTCCTCCACCAAATTTGACAAACCTTACATGAAAATCATCCCTTGATTCTTGACCACACTAGCGTATGGTCAGTTTTTGTTGAGCGACACCCGCACGCGTGTTGGTTCAACCCCAAAAGTGACAACCCGCGCAGCCTGTTGTAGCTGTCAAATTTGGCAGTTCATGACACCTACTTTGAGCCAAAGATTGGGATGATTCTCAATTGAACCAAGAGTTGAAATTTTAATCTGGTGTAGCTACTCCCTCTTCCTCCATACATAAATAAAAGAGAAATCTAAGGCTTCAGGAGGGAGAAATCATAATCCAAAGTTGAAGAAGAAACAATTTTTTTTCTAAATTTTCACCGAAAAATCCTGTTTTGGTACAAACTTGGCAGACATATTTAAAGTCTTTATCCTCCACCAAATTTGAAAAACCTTACATGAAAATCATCCCTTGATTCTTCACCATACTAGCGTATGGTCAGTTTTTGTTGAGTTACACCACACGCGTGTTAGTTCAACCCCAAAAGTGATAACTCAAGCAACCCCTGTTGTAGTTGTCAAATTCAGCAGTTCATGACATTTATTTTGAGCCAACAGTTGGATGGTTTTGCTTTGAACCAACAACTGAAACTTTACCCTAGTATAGACTAGATTTCCCTCTTCCTCCATCTATAAATAGAGGTGAAATCTATGACTTGAAGGGGGAGATATCAGAAACCAAAATTGAGGAAAAATAACTTTCTTCCCGGTTTTCCCGTCGAAAAAAAAATCCTTTTTGTCACAACCTATTTTTTTAGCATCTAATTTTTAATATTTTTGTAATATTTTGAATTTTGAATTTTACTTCAAATTATTGATTTTTTTTAATAAAAAAATGGTATGCAAGGCCTTGCTAGTAGCCATGCTTGTGCCTTACTATAACCATGCCATGCAGCCCACCATTACCTTACCTACAACACACCATGTCCTGCAACCTGCACGATGAGCCTATAAAGGGGGAAAGTGGAAAACTATGGGACAAAAAAAAGAAAGAACATAGAGAGGGGGATGAACAAAAATAGAAAGGTAAGAAAGAAGAAAAGAAAGGGGAACATAAGAAAAGAGAGAAAAAGGGGAATGGGAGATATAGCAAAGAAAGAGAGAACTCTAGGGATAACAACACCATCTTCTCCGACAGGTAACGACAACGGCAGCAAAAGTCGTTGCAGTCCTCCTTCTCCGGTAAAAACAGGTCTTCCTCATCATTGACAACAACTCCAACGATTTCTTCTCCACCCAATGTCCGACCAGTAGTTCTTTGGCACCACCAGGAGCTTCTTCTCCTCTTACAACAAATCTTCTTCTCCTTCAGCCGCACAACAGTAGTTGCATCAGTGACAACAACCATTTGAGCACCTTCTGACACCTCTCTCGACCATCACCAACCAGCATTCCCGCTGTCCCGAGAACCATCTCGACCTCTACACGGTAGTAGCGACAGGTAACCTCCTCCTCCTCCTCCTATGTTATTCACTATGCAAGTGAAAAGTAAGGAGTGAATTAAATCTCTTTATGTCCATTTGCATGTGAATAGTAGGAAGGGCATCCAACCTGTCCCGAGAGTGTTGGGTTGAAATGGCCCACATGGCTAGGTCAACACATTTTATCAGGCCTGGTCTAATTTTATTTTTTAAAATAAAAATAAAAATATAAAAAATTGTATTTTTAGGAAAATATAAAAAAAACAAAAAAAATATATTGTTTTCATTCATATTATTGAATTCTAAAATTTTCCTAAGCATATTTTCCATAAAACAAAACGCATCTTTTTTCATATTTTTAAAACTAAAATGAAATACCATAACTAGTTTATAATTATCCGTTATATTTCAGCCAAAATATCAATAATCTTTAAACAATCTTTTTGTTCATTTTTTGGTTGTAAACTTTAATTATCTAGGTGAAAATTACATTGTAAAGTACACCATCGATATTAAAGAATAATAAGTACGGTGTTAAAATTCGGACCCGATTTCGATACAATGAGGTAGAGACTCTCTCACAAAGAGAGATCTACTTCGAGTCTTAAAAAAGACTAATGAATAAAAAATCTGACTTAAAAAATAATCAAATAACAATACAACTTACCTTAGGTAGGATACATTGGAGGTGATGTGTCTTCCCTTGAACAACAAGTCCCCTTACCCAAACTCTCACAGACCATTAGGTTTCCTAGTGAACTTAATACTAGATGGTGACTCCTAAGAATTATCGTTGTAATTTTATGATTATAAGAAACCCCTTTTTACGCGCATCCTCTCCCCTTCAAGGACGGTAGAGCATGAAGCATGGAAAAAAAAGTCATCGTGACATAGAGCAAGGGATAAGAAGTGACAAAATCTTTCTGCTCACTAAGAAAACAATATTTGAAAAGAATAAAATAATGTTTATCATGTTGAAGATGGTAAAAGAGGCAATAAAAAAGCACTTCCAAATTATAACACCATATCCTCTTCATCCTAAATTATCAAAATCAACTTTAACTCTTTATTTTCTACTAGAAAATTTAAAACTTTAAACAACCAACTCAAAAGCCAAGCAAAGTTTGCCAAAGAAAAATTACCAAAAATTCCAAGAATAGTTACCCCTATTACTACAATTTTTATATAAGATGTACCAAAAACCATTAAGCATTGGACATTAATTCTTGTACCATTATACCTCTACTGTCACATTACCCTATGTTAATACAAACTAGACCTCACCTATTAATACCATGTTGGAATCACTACAAGAAAAAGGGGTTGTTTGCAACGGACTGATCTGTTGCAAACAACAAAGACATTCGTTGCTAATATTAATTAGCAACAGATTTTGCAACGGAAGTATTCCGTTGCAATTTCGTGATAGCAAATTCATTTGCAATGGATTTGCAACGGCAAATCCGTTGCACATTGCAACGGATGTTCCGTTGCAAATGATAATTAATTTTGTTAATCAATTTTAAATTTATTTATTTTTTAATTAATTATAAATAAATATTTTACTTAAAATTTCATTTGTGTTCTTTACGTAAAATTCTTCCATCTCAAGCAAAGCGGTTCTTCAGAGATAGTGATTCTTTCAAGAACTCATTCTATAAAGTGCATTTTTAAGTTTAGATAATCAAGTGACATCTGGTTGTTTATCACCAACCTACCACCATGGCTTCTTCCTCCGTTCACCGGCCACCTCCTCCTCTCAACCATTGACAAGGTCATCTATTCTCTCTTTTCTCTACAACACCACCCCCACCCAATCTCCCTAAACCCCTACAAAATTCCCCACATATCAAATAGAAATGAGTCGTCTCCCTTGTACTCAGTTACCCACAATGTTGGAAATGAAATGCAAGGAACATGGAAATACTTACCGTACCGTGCACCAGAGCAAGCAGATCTTCGTTGTCGTTGTGATGGGTCTTGTGGGTAATTGAATATCAACGCCGGCAAGGAGTAGATCGCGAAGTTTAGCCGAAATTAAACTTTGATTTACTGTTCACAACACTATTTGAGGGGAGAGTTCAGTATATATTTTGTGCAAAATGAAATGAGAACAAATGGGAGAGAGTGATGAAGAAAGAGTTTTAATTAAGTTTAAAAAGGCAGCGCACAAATCGATGTTATCTATTAATTTATATTATTTGTCTATTACAACATTTGCAATGGATAATCCATCGAAATTTAAATTTGCAACGGACAATCCGTTGCAAATGATTTTAAATTGCAACAGATTCGCCGTTGCAAATTTAATTTGCAATGGAAATTCCATTGCAATTTAAAATCATTTGCAATGGATTGTTCGTTGCAAATGAACATTACATTGCAACGGCGAATCCATTGCAATCCACATTTTTTTTCCAGAATATGTTTTGCAACAGAAAATCAGTTGCTAAACATATTCCGTTGCTAATCTACTCCATTTTTTGCAACATATTTTTTTTCGGTTGCGAACGACCTCTTTTTCTTGTAGTGAATTATAAGACATGACATTCATATTTGAATTGCCTTCAAGAAAAAGCTCTTATAGTTAATTAAAAATAGGTAGATAATGTTTGTGGAAACTCTAAATATATGTGCATACCCTCAACATAATCATGTCTCTAGTAATGGATCAGTTAACATACTGGAGTTGGAAGACCTAATGAGTTTAAAGGTGTTGTTGAATAGAGTATATGATATAATGGCAATAGTTGGGTACAAAAAAAGTAGTTATAAAGGACTAACAAACATAAATGTTGTAAGTATCACAGTGAAGAAGGCCACATAATCAACTAGGACAAAGGCTTTTGTAGCAAAGTGATATGAATAATGATTTAATGAACTCTTTGAATTGAAAAAGAGAATGAGTTTAGAGGTATTTGAAGTTGATGAATCTAGCAAGAACAAATAAGTCTGTTAGGTGCAATTTACTATAAATAGGATCCCAAATTGGTCTTGTCTAAACCTACAGTCACAAATAAAGGAAATTATAGTGTATTACCTCATAACTATATGTACTCCTTTTAGAGAACGCAACAAACACTTGTTTTCTAAATGGAAGTTAGAAGCCTAACCTGTGATGAGAGATGTTTTCCCAAAAGAACATGAGAAATAAAAAAAGGCTAAGAGGAAAGAAATGATTAACTTGACTGCTGAAATGAATAAACTTATCACTAAAAAAGAGATCAATCAGTTCTTAAAGCTGATGAAACATAACAAATATAGTATTGTTGAACAATTTAAGAAAACTCCTGTCAAAATATCATTGTTATCATTGATTTTAAGCTCTGAACCACATGGAAAACCTTGTAAAATTTATTAAATAAGGCATACATGCCTTAAGATATCAACCAACAAACTATGGAACAAATAATAGGAAAGATCTAAGCTTTGAATTATCTATAATTCATAAAATATGAATTGAATTTGAATGGTACAAGATATAACAAATCATTATACATTATAATATGATATAAAAATGTCTTGATTAAAGAGGTATTGTCAATAATGGTTCTATATTGAATGTACTACAAACACATATGTTGAAACAAATGCAAGTAGATGAGTCACACATAAGATTTGGTACTATTATGGCAAGAGCATATGACAACTCACCAATATAGATAAGTAGTCCCCTAAAAGTGGAATGATATGTAAGGCCATAAATATTCGTATTGATGGAAATTCATTTTTCTTGTAGCATATTGCTAGTAATATATTGAGTATGTGAAGGTTGAAATAAAAGATGAACTGTTTATAACATTTTTGCAAAGGCTTTTATGAAAATTATAAATGAAGAAGAAATATATCATAATTGAAAGATGAAGTATGCTCCTCTTATGTTAAGAAATTAATTGTTTTTATCGATAATGATTGATGGAGTGTTTTAATTTACCTTTATTTTCAATTTATTTTGTTTTGTTATGTTTGTTCATAATTGTTTTTAGTCTTGATTGTAATTTGGCTTACAATTCCTTAAGTCCTTCTCTATTAAATAAACAATTTTTATTTTAATGAGATTATATAATTGAAAGATGAAGTTTGCTCCTCTTACGTTAAGAAATTAGTTGTTTTTATTCAATCATGATTGATGAAGTGTTTTAACTTACCTTTATTTTGTTTTGTTATGTTTGTTCATAATTGTTTTTAGTCTTGATTGTAATTTGGCTTACAATTCCTCAAGTCCTTCTCTATTAAATAAACAATTTTTTTTAATGAGATCATGTAATTTATTATGTTCATGACGTGTCTTTTTTTTTGTTTCATGCAAATAACACGTTTGCACAATCACACCTTACACTTTCAGAAATCCTAAAAGTTCCATCAAATCATAAACCCACTACACCAAGAATAATTGGCCAAAGTTTGATAATATTATTGCAATGAGTGATGAGGATTGGGAAAAAAAATAACATAAAAGATTTTATTAGGTTGGTGGAAAAGTTTGAGAAAACCTGGAAACCTATTAATGAAGAACTAGAAATTTTAAATTTAGGAACTCAACAAGAAAAGAAAGAGGTAAAGATTGGAAATCTTATTACAATCGGGGAAAGAGATGGGATAATCTCTCTATTACATGAGTATATGAATGTTTTTTTCTTAAAATTATATGGATATGCTAGGTTTGGATATTAACATAGTGGTACATAGAATTATCTTGGTGGAAGGTTATAAGAAAAGACTAGAAAAATATGTTTTTGCATAAAGTAAAGGAAAAAAATACAAAACAAATAGGATACATGATCTTTAAATGTGGTCCGCTACACTTAATGGGTGGCTAATATGGTTGTAGTCCCCATAAAAAGATGACAAGATTAGGGTGAATGTGGATTATAGAGACTTAAACAAGGCAAACCTAAATAATGAATTTTCTTTACCTCACATAGATGTCTTGATTGATAATATTGTGAAGAGTTGTTGCAATGTCGTGGTCACACGGATTAATTACCCTATCTTACAACATACAAGATAATATATAGAGCACGCAAGGGGTCGATCCCACAGGGAAATTAATTCAAATTTTAATGTTATATGTTATGCAATTGGGGGGTTGGTGATTATCTAGACTACGAAAGAATTAAACAATCAAGCAAAATTAAATACTTCAATAACTATTTTCCTAAAAATGAGAAATATCATTGCATAGAATCTTCAAGATTTGACTTAGAGGAGATAAATTGCCGAAATAAAGACTTGGATGTCGGCTTGGATTCTTTAGGATATAATTTAGACTTGTTTCTTCACAAAACCTGTTTGTTGGTAGAATTCATGTGTCATCTTATAAAAATCATATCTTTATCATATGAGCTCTTTTTCTAAAATTTGGTAGGATGTTATTTATTTGAGTCATAAACCTAATCAAATTGAGTTTACATCAAATGAACTTTTTTTAGCTCAAGATATTCAAGTTGGAATGGTTGAAGGTCAACATTGGCAGGATGCAGTATTTGACTTTGAGTTCCATGCTTTTTCTTTATTTATATTTATTTCCATATATTTATAGGAAGGTATTAATGTTATCTTTCTAATTCCACTATAATCACTTTATTTTGACCTCTTGAGCTCAAGGTTTGTGCAAAACATCGATTAAAGGTCAAATTGTCAATTACCTCCAATTTACTCTTTTTTTATCTTTCATCCAAAAGTTCTTTCAAAACATAAAAAAGAATATCAATACATTTTACATAAAAAAAAACATAGGCAAAATGATGCGAACCTCGTGATCACGTGATCACACAACCCACAACCAAGAATGAGATCTGATCCTGAAAAGCCGAAATAGGTCTGATAGGAGTGTGACACATTGAAAACCTTCCCCAAGACACCAACACTATTGGAATGAGTAGAATGATGCCACAAAGATAGATAATCTTTGATAAGTCGGATCTAGTTCGTTCAAGAACTAAAGAATGCAAGAATCACTCTCACACATAAAACTGAAAAGTTTAGAATTAATATTCATCAATGGCTGCCAAAATTTAGGTTACATGAGTTTAAATAGTTCTTGAAAAAGAAACCCTAATGGAACCCTTATGTGGACTTAAAAGAGGTCCACTCAAAACTGACCCAAAACCCTAAACTTAAAAGCCCATAACTTATCCAAACAAGCATTGGATCCTAGCTCAAAACAAAGTACTAATTAAGCCCAAACAAGCCTTGAGATATAGCTAACAAAATTAAATAAAGCCCATAATATTAAATTCATGTTCTGATGAGAAGAGTAAAATATTATAGAGCTGATATAAAGCTTATTTATAGCCTTCCATCCAACTTCTTAATCTTAGAAACAAAAGGAAAAGGGAGTTACCCATGTTGTTTCCAAGTTATAGTAGGATTCTTTTGTCTCCTTCGATGTCTTCACTTCATGACCCAAAGAATATTATATTGGTCCCCCCCCTGCACATGAATAAGATGTATTAAGATCTCCTCTTGATACTCTAACGGTTCTTGCAATTATGACTTGGTTGAAACCTTCAAAACCATGAATCAAGCCTCTAAACATGTAATGGGTCCTTGTTGGTGTTTCTAAGCTGGTCCACATCACAAAACAATAGGTAAATGTACATAAAATTGTAGAGTAATATGGTTGCATCAAGAGTTCCATATACTCATTCATGGATGAGTTTCCGAGATATAATAAGATTAGAATTAGAAAAGAAGATGAAAAGAACCATATTTGTTATGCCACGAGGACATTTTTTTTATAAAATAATGTCATTTGGATTAAGTAATGTGGTAATATGGCAGTGGTCACCTTATTTCATGATATGATGCATTAAAAAGTGGAAGTCTATGAAGATGATATACTTGCAAAATCAAAGAATAAAAAAGATTATGTACAAGTACTAAGGAAATTATTTGAGAGGCTATATAAATATCAATTAAGATTGATTGCTCATTCTAGGTAAGAGTTGCTGGAAAGTTATTGGGTTTTGTAGTAAGTAATCAAGAAAGAAGTATTTGTAAAACTTGTCATTGATAGTGTCTCTTATACCAGGAAAACCTTAATCTTGTATTAAAAAAAGATAGAAATAATCATAGGATGCATGTTGAGCAATGCGATAAGTCGAGGAAGAAAGAACAAGTTATCTATTACTTGAGCAAGAAGTTCAATGATTGTGAATCCTGATATACAATAATCTAAAGGCAATGTAGTGCCTTGGTATGAAGAACAAAAAGGCTTAAGCAATATATGTTATACTACATGACATGGTTGATCTCAAAAATTAAATCAATCAAATATATTTGTGAAAAGCCTTACCTATCAAGTAGGATAGTAATATGGCAAGTGTTGGTGGTGAAATACAACATCGTTTATATGACAAGAAATGTTGTAAAATGAAGCATGATTGGTGACCATCTCGTAGATCATGTCGTGAAATATTATGGGCCATTGAATTTTGACCTTCCTGATAAAAATGTAGTAATAATTGAGGATGATGATAAGATGAATGACTGGTGGGCTATATATTTTGATAGGCAATGACTGTATTAGGAAATGGGGTTGAAGTAGTAATAATTTCTTAATGATAATTTCTTTAAGAAAAAAAACAATACCCTATATTGGTAAGGTTGCAGTTTGAATACACCAATAATTTAGTTGAGTATGAAATTTGCATCATTGGTCTAGAGACTGCTTTAGAACTTAAAGTTGGGAAGCTTAAGGTTTGTTTATAAGGACCCGTTGACAATCATAGTCTAGGAGAAAAGGGGAATGACAAACCAAGGATGAGAAGATGAAGTCATATCAAGATTATCTTTTAAGGTTAACTAATGAATTTGAAGTTATAAAATTCACTCATATGAGCAAAGATAAGAATTAGGTTACTAATATCTTGGCAACCTTAGCTTTAATGATATAAATTGTTATTGAAGACATAATGCAACCACTAAATATCAAATTCAGAAATCTTCAAGCTTATTGTTGCACAATTAAAGAATCATCGATGGGAAATCATGACACACTAGGAATATCCTCAAGAAGCTTCCAAAATGAATGAAAAGACTTTAAGAGAAATTGTCATAGGTTTTTATTTGGTTGGTAAAATCCTGTAAAAAAAATTATTGAACGAGACTATATTTAGGTGTCCGAATGAAAAGGGAGTTGAGCTAGCATCGAAGGAAATCCATGAGAGATTTGTGTCACTCATGCTAACACACATACGATAAAGCATGTAAAATAAATATTGAAGAACTAAAATACTATTTTGATTTTCCATTTGGCATATCGTTGTAAGAATATTTGATTAAGGACAAAAATGAATTAACAAAATAAAGGTTTGCCATGAAAAGGAAAGGTAAGAGAGAAATGAAAGTCAACCTAAAAATGACATATGGCAAGAGTTTAGTGGTGACTGTAAGATACCGTAATTATCCTCACTGCGGAGTATTACCACCCGATTCAAGAAACTTGCAGCAGTGATGCCAACCCGAGCTTAAAACCCTACCGGCATACTCTCTCCCCCGCTATCTCCCATCACGAAAACAAGTGATAAAGGTTAGCTTTCTATGATCTGGCAATGCTTTTCTTTATTCATTTATTTTTAATCATTCTCTTGCTTCATTTATCAAATCCAACATTTGATTTTACTGGAAATAATTTCATATATTTCACATGCAGCCTTGCCTTAAATCTTGTTTTAGTTCACCAATTACTGGGAATTGGGTATTATTTTTATTTTATCGAGGTAAGATCTGAACTTAATTGCGACCCACATTTCACTTCTATAAATTTTTTTATTTGTTTTAGGTTAGGGAAGTAGGAATGGCATCAAAGCTAACTCAATTGCAATCCAAGGCTTGTCAAGCCTCAAAGTTCTTCTCTAAACACGGTAGTGCTTATTACAAGCAGTTGTTAGAACAGAACAAGCAATATATCCAGGACCCACCTTCTGTTGAGAAATGCAATCTTTTGTCCAAGCAGTTGTTATACACTCGCCTAGCCAGGTCGGCCTCTCTTGATCTATTTCCATTACTTAAAACTGGACATATGCATGATATCAATTTATTGCATGCTTCATAGATTCTTAAGTTTGCCAGTCCTATCTTGGATTACTGTGATATGGTATTTACATCATTTATTTGTTTCTCTAATTGGGATTTCTCGTATTGAAGACCTTGTGAATGTCGTCAATTGTTAAGTTAGCAAACTGTTGCAGGCGCTGAAATTCTGAATTGTGTGGAATCTCGTACTAGGTGGCTGTTTAAGCTTAATTGTGAAATTTGGGATTGGATGATCTGTCTGATCTTAACCATCAATTTCGGATCTATTTTGGGTTGTTTGCTTTGCATAGGAGTCCTAAATTAAGCAGATGTGTGGAATCGGCTAATATGACAATATGGCATAGATTGTTTTAGCCTGAGAAACAGTATTTGACTAGCTCAATTTGTAAAAATATTCCATAGATCATGTCACGTCATTTGCTTGTGTGGGTGTTGATTTTAGGCATGGAGAAAGGATTAGATCAAACTTAAGCCTCATTTCTCATCCAGGGAATGTCTTTCGCGCTGCAATGAGAATGCATCAATGAACTGCCTAAGAACTCTGTATGTTAGTTCTGAGAAGAATGGCTTTCACAACTTACTTATTTGAACCTAAATAATAAAAATCAAGTTGGCCATTTTGAATGGCAGCTCGTTGAAGGTAAGAAGGCATTGTTGATAATTTTTTCCCACTGATGCTTGAAATACAAAAGTTACGCCCATTAATGAAGAAACTGCTGTTGAACTAGTAGACGTTGATGTATTGAAAATGAATCTTTCATGAGCCGATGGAAGGTTGGACCTTCTGTAGATACAGCTTAAACTATTTCCAATACTATAAAATGGAGAATCAGACACACTTTCCATAACTTAAACTGTTTCCAGCTTGAATATATATATCCTTTGTTTTCTTCTAGGAAGGTAATGAATTATCGTGCTGTATATACTGTTAGCTAGCATATTTTTGAACCGGGTCATGCATTATTTACCTTGATGCATGTTTCTTATTATTAGATCTAGTTGACATGTGAATTTGTTGCAGGTATCAGAATAGGATATTTATAAAGCAATGTGAATGTGTTGTTTTCTTTTTCCCCTCATATTCATGCTTTCTATGTGTCTTCAAAAAGGGAGTATGGCAATCACTTTGATAGTTTTCTATATCTTCTGATTCCTCCTTGTCTGGAAGACTTAGGTGACATTAATGTTTTGGATACCTAACTGATTGAATCTCAGGAAAATTTTGACATATAATTTTGTTTTAGGAACGGGAAATAATGTAGAGATGCTAGGGATAGATTCCTAAAAGGTGCCTGCAAGTTGTATCTGTGAAACCAGAGAAAATATTTAAAAACCCTGAACTGTGTTGACTGTTACATATTCCTTGAGTATTCAAATCAGTATTATGTTGTGAACCAAGAAAAAAGCATATTCCTTTCTTAAAAAATGTTTGTGTGAAAAAATATATTCCCTTCTGCGTGAAAAAAACACTTTGCTTTCTTAAAAATTGTTTGCCTGCATAGTTTGAAGTAGCATCTTTTTAGTGAATCAATAGACTCTTTCTTGTATGTAGAAGTGAGAGGCACTGTTACATAAACAGTTCATGCACTTTGTTCTTGGACATGTTTTTCTCATATTGATCCATTTATGAAACAGTATTCCTGTGCGTAATGAAGCATTTTGGAAGGAGCTTGATTATGTCAAACAGCTTTGGAAGCACAGGCAGGAGTTGAAGGTTGAGGATGCTGGCATTGCTGCTCTGTTTGGGCTGGAGTGTTTTGCTTGGTTCTGTGCTGGTGAGATAGTTGGTCGAGGGTTTACATTCACTGGCTACCATGTCTAGGTCCTGAAACAAGAGGATAATGCTTTGGAGTTGAACTGATAAAGCTCGAGATCTCTGTTTTTCCCCTTCAATCTTGTTGGCATTGACTGTTGCATATATACTAAATTTGCTATGCTGCATAAAAATAGAAAAACCGGCCAGGAAAACTGATTTCTGTGATGATCTTCTGTATTTTAAATTTCTCTTTGCATTTGCCCATGAGCCCGACAGCTGCCCCCTAGGCCTGACTTTTTTGCTCGGAATAACGTCTCTTAAAATCCTGACAGGGAAAACATTTTATTTTCTAGTTTTTGAATGCCGCTGAAAACATTTAATCTTTGCATTAGTACGCCTGTTATCGGGTTCGTATTACTTGAAATTCTTGACCCTGAAATTGATGATGCTGGCTTTAAAGTAGCGGAATCAAATGAAAGAAAACTAGCCGACAATTTGAAGGCTGACCTTTCAGTCTTGCATGTCAGTTAAACATTAAAAACTGGGAGGATTGTTTGTGGAAGCCATGCAAGTCTGCAATCCATTAGAAGTGCTACGGCAGGGCTGCCTCCACTAGCTGATTACTGTCAGCTCTCATCTAGGAACATGTAATATATAATAAATACAGGAGTTCCCCACCCCGACTCATGGTTAGCTGAACGTTTTTGGAGTTCCAGCATAACTACTATGATTTCTACCTCGTCAAATGCAAAAGATATAGTGAAAAGCCCAACTCTTTTGATCTATTTTATGCATAGTTGTTAAATCCGTTTTGTTCCGTTCAAAAAACCGGGACAAAACGGTATCGTTTTCGTCTCGGTTTTAATTCCGGCCCGTTCCGTAAATTCCAGCTCAATTCTGGCTGGAACACGCCGAAATCATGCCGGGTGTGCCATTTCGGCCATGAAAAAAAAAAGAATTAAGTTAAGCTTTATGGCTTAACACAATAACACCCCAGCACCTCCTTTTCCCAAATCAATTCAACTCAAAAATCAAAATTTCAAATCAAATACCAAACTCTTCTCTTCCTCAGTCCTCTCTCTCAATCGATCAATATTTTGTATTTTAGCTTGATGGGTTTTTATCGTTGAAGGACACAATGTTGGTTTCTAGAGAGAAGTTAGTGAGATGGGGTTCTCCGAATTCTCTCAAAAAATTCCAGCGCTGTCGGAGATAATCTTGTTGGCCACCTGTTTTCCTAGCCTAGTTCTAACCAAAATCCACCGAAAACCTTTTTCTAATCTCAAACAACCTAGTTCACAGCCACCTGTTCCTCAAAAATTTCAACTTTTTGTCCGCCGCCTGTCTTCTCCATCACATCCCAAGAAAAAAACCCTACCGCCGTCAAACTTTCAACCCTTTCTCAACCACACAACCCAACCTCTTTTTTCTCCACAGACACAAATCCATACGCCACCTTTGCAGCCACAATTCTTTTTCTTGTCCCTTTCTAGATTTTTTTCTTCACTGGCCTGAGAAGATTCGACGATGTCACATGCAAAAAGCCAACCCTCAAAAGCCAACACATGGGCTAAGAAGGTTAAGGTATCGGATTCAAGCACACGATGCTCTCTTGAGCAACTTCCCCGTCAACCTGCAAGTAGCACTCTCAAGATCCCAAGGGACATGCAACTGGCTGATGAAGAAATTTGGTCCAGATGCATGGTGGGGTTCTTCGTTGGATACAAAATGCCATTCCACGCTGTTAACTCCATTGCCAGGAGAATATGGAACCCTTTTGGGCTAGAAAAGGTAACCACCATATCCAATGATTTTATTATGTTCAGGTTCTCGGCTGAATCCTCAATACATGAAATAATGGCAAAGGGACCATGGCTTTTTCGGGGGAAAAGTATTATCCTTCATAAATGGTACCCTGGATTCCAGTTCGACAGGAACAAAATCAATGCACTACCTGTGTGGGTAAGGCTAATGGGTCTCCCTTTTCCTTTATGGAACAAACAAGGTTTGAGTCTTGCGGCAAACATGGTGGGGAAAGCCACTAGCTTGTGATGAAAATACTCTACAATGTAATCGGTTGGAATATGCCCGTGTGTGTAGAAGTTGATGCCACAGTCCCATATGTGCACCAGTTCAAAGTAGAGAGCCATCTCTCTGATGAACCCATAACAGTAGAGGTAATCTATGAATGGAAGCCGTCTCGTTGCCCAAAATGCAAAGTTTTTGGTCACTCTTGCAAAGAAGTAAAGGCCCCAATCACAGAAGCTCCCCCTCAGGTACACACCCCTGCCACAAATGTCATAATTCAACCACCTGTTGTAGACAAAGAACACCCAGCCTTAGGAGAGAACACTAGCACCACACTACTCCCCAACATTTTCTCAGCTGATCCCAACCTAAACCTAGACCGTACTACAACACCCAACGAACCTCTTCAAAACAGCCATGAGCATGATACCACAGTGATCATGCACAACCAAGACCCAATTGCCGAAGACCCAATCCCCACAAACCACACAAAAAACACTCACACCACCAAAAAGGGAAACCTTAAGGGCAAAACAATAGCTTTGAATGACATTGTAGAAGAAGAGACAAGTAATGAGGTGGGTATCAACACCCACAAAGACATCTCGACATATCATTGCGTCGAGAGTAAGATGGACTCAATAAGCACGTCCATGAGTGACATGGCAGAGAGCAGCAACAGCACGGGGCAACCTGTCCACAATGCTAGCCTAGTAAACCTTTCTCCATCTGCAAGGAAAAGAGAGGAAAAAGAAGAGAAAGGAGGCTCAAAGCCTCAGATGAATGTCCTACCCCCATCATTTTATTATATGGTAGGTTTAGGGAGTTGGAATATATGGGGCCTCAACAGTGCCCGAAAACAAAGTGCAGTTCGTAAGTGGATGCACCATCACCAACTAGATATTATAGGCATTTTGGAAACAAGAGTAATGCCTGCTAATATCTCATCAGTCCAAGCCAAGTTTGACCCCCACTGGAAGTTTGTTTCAGAAGCTACTGATACCTACTGCCGTATCATGGTGGGGTGGAATACAAAGGCAATGGACTTTCATCAAGTAAATAGCTCGTCCCAATGGTTTACGGGAGAAATTTCGAATCATGCAACACTGTCAGGGGTTAGAGTAACTTTTGTTTACGGTTTAACACCTACACAGCGAGGAGGGATTTGTGGACCTACCTAATAGAAGCCAGTGAGGAGCACAGGGACGTCCCATGGGTCATATTAGGGGATTTTAATGCAATCTTGCGTCCAAGTGATAGAGAGGGGGAGTACGGCATGGAACCTCCACAACAATGAATTCCAAGATTGTATAAGCCAGGCCAGTCTCCAACAGGTTCCATACGGGGGTATGAGACTCACATGGCACAACGGTCAGCAAGGTGAAAATACCATTTTAAAGAAACTAGACTAGGCATTTGGAAATAACTCTTTCAGCACAAAATGGAGAAATGCTAAGGCCACATTCCTGCCTAGATTGGATTCCGATCACAGTGCCATTGTCCTCAACATGGCCCAACGTGCGAAGAGAGGTGCAGCTCCTTTCAAATTTCTAAACTTCTGGACGGCTCAAGACAATTTCATGGATATGGTGAAGGAAGTTTGGCAGGCCCAAATTCGGGGGAACCCTCTCTTTCAACTCTCCGAAAGCTCAACATTCTAAAGCATAGGCTCAAAGCAAATAACAACAGACACACCAGCCAAATCTCTAGCAGAGTTGGCCGAGCAAAGGCCCAGTGGGCTCTAGCTCAGGAAAAAGTGGATGCTAGGCCTCGGGGATATGGAGAGCAGACAAGAAGAATGAAAATGGGCCTCAACATATGCCAGCCTATGCAGGGACGAAGAAGCATATTTCAAACAAAAATCAAGGATATAGTGGCTTAAATTGGGAGACCAGAATACAAGTTTTTTCCACAAATCTCTCATTCACAGACAGTCAAGGAATACCATTCACAGCCTCACGGACACTATGGGGAATGAAATAACGGGTGATAATGCTCTGGGCACCATGGCAGTTCAATACTACAAAAATCTTCTTCAAGCCACGGTTAGGGAAAGGGAGGATTCAGTGGTGGGTTTATTCAGTCATGGGCTCACAACGATAGAAGCTGACGCTACAACTCTTCCAGTGACAAATGAGGAGATTAAACAAGCCCTTTTCTCAATACCTGATGAAAAGGCCCCAGGCCCAGACGGTTATTCGAGCTGGTTCTTCAAATGCAACTGGAGCATCACGGGACAGGATTTTCAAGCTGCAATTCGGTATTTCTTTGAACACAATGCTTTGCCAAATTGCATTAATTCAACCACTATTGTCTTGGTCCCAAAAAAAAGAAAATCCTAACCATCTGGATGATTTTCGCCCCATATCATGCTGTAATGTTATATATAAATGCATCTCAAAATTCTTAGCAGCTAGACTTAAAATTTGTCTCCAAAAGGTAATTGGCCCAAGCCAATCTACTTTCTTACCTGGGAGACAAATATCGGATGCAATTTTGCTGTCACAGGAATTACTCCACAATTACCATAAGCAGTCTGGGCCGGCAAGATGTGCTCTAAAGATTGATTTACGCAAGGCATTTGACACAGTAAGATGGGACTACATTATGGAAGCTATGAGGGCCATAAATCTCCCAACTCAGTTGACCGAGTGGATTGCCACATGCATCACATCACCTCGGTTTTCCATCAGTTTAAATGGGACTTTGCATGGATATTTTAAAGCAACAAGGGGGCTGCGTCAGGGAGGACCCACTATCCCCATATCTTTTTATTTTGGTCATGGAAGGGCTGTCGGGGTTGCTTCAGAAGGAGACAGCCAAGCCGAACTTCAAATTCCACTGGCGGTGTAGGGCAAACAAAATAACCCATTTATCATTTGCTAACGACCTCATGCTATTCTGCCATGGGGATACGCCATCTGTGGGGTTATTAAATGGAACACTAAAACAATTCTCAGACATCTCAGGGCTGGCCATTAATCAAGGGAAGAGTTCTATTTTCATGGCGGGGGTGAGCCCAGAGGAAAAAGCTAGTATAATAAGTCTAACGGGATTCCAGCAGCAAGAACTCCCAGTGACATACCTTGGGGTGCCTTTAATCACGACAAGACTAACCCACAACAATTGTTTGTCGTTGATTGAGAGAATCACCTCTCGGATAAAACACTGGACCTCTTCTTCTCTTTCGTATGCAGGCAGGGTTCAGCTCATCAAGTCGGTTCTTTTCTCCATGCAAGTTTATTGGAGCTCAAAATTCATTCTTCCAGTCTCAATTATTGAAAGGATCGAAGGAATTCTGAGAAACTTCCTCTGGAAAGGCCCTTCGCTGGCCCAAGGGGACGCAAAAGTGGCCTGGTTAAATGTCTGCACCCCACAATCAGAGGTGGATTGGGCATAAAATGGTTGAAAGAATGGAACCAGGCAGCCATTATTTCCATCATCTGGAGGCTTCTCACTAGCCCAACGTCAATATGGGCTGCTTGGACCAAAAGAGTGTTGATGCATGGCAAATCTTTTTGGCAGCTTCCCATCCCTTCAAGCCCATCGTGGAACTGGCGGAAAATATTGCAAGCCAGGGACACAGCTAAGAAGATGATGCAAATTCAAATTGGAAATGGCGCAGACACTCATCTTTGGCACGATCCTTGGCTGCCTGACGACCTTCGTTTAATTGAGGATCAGGATCCCAACGATTTATATCCTCAGGAGCTCCCTTGGAATGCAATGGTCTCCTCAATAATAACAAACAACAACTGGAATTTGCCAGATATCTTACACAGATGGAGGGGTCGGATTGGTCAGCCAAATATGGATGAGAATGACCAGTACATATGGAAGGGAACGGCTTCAGGAAAATTTTCAGTAAGCTCTGCATGGAATCTTTTGAGAACTCCTCATCCCAAAGTGACATACTCTTTTATGCTGTGGCACCCTTGGCACATACCTAGGCACTCTACTTTGTGGCTAGCAATCAAAGGACGCCTTCGAACCCTAGACAGAACTTATGGAGGGAGGAGGGGGGAATCTGAGAATCTTTGCAAACTTTCTTTTCTTCCAATGCAACTATGCTCAGGATGTGTGGAGAATGGTCAACGTGAGAAATCCCTTTAAGTGGCCGAAGGACATCCCATGGAACCAGGTTTGGGAATGGGGAGCAAAACGTTTCAATTGCAAGGGAGTAGCTTGCCACCGTATACCTTGTATGATACTGGCCACCACTGTCTATCACATATGGTATGAGTGGAATGCCCGGACTTTCAACAACCATTTCAGCTCCACAGCCGAGAAGAGTGAAGAAATTCTGAGCACAATCAGATTGAAGCTTGCCAGCGTGGAGGATCGTCACACAGTTACAAATGAAATGTTAGCACAATGGGGTATTGACCTTCAACAGGGCAGTGGGCTAAGGGAAGAAAACTGATCCAATTGGCTCTTGTTATCAGCAGGAGAAAGTATCCATTGGGCCTAGCCGCCCTCTTCAAAGGGCCTTGCGCCTATGGTCCGAAAAAGAAAAGAGATTTGCTCCTATGGGCTTCGATTGTCAGCGCAGCCGTTCTCTAAGATCCAGCGTGTCTTGCAGGCTTGGGCTCTATTTGTTTCCATTTAAAGGGCCTTGCCCGAGTTTTGTTATTTTATTTTCCTTTGGGTTTTTTGTAAAGCCTTTTGAGGCTATTTTTCTTTTGGGCTGCTGCTTAGTGCCGATCAGCCCTCTGCCTTAGGCTTGCGTCAGATGTAACAGGCCGGGCAGATTTCATGTACATTCCCCTTTTTTAATCCATCAGTCTTTTAGATTGTTCAACAAAAAAAAAAAGTTTTTGTCGTTGCCATCGCCAACTTCAACAACTGCAGTCTTCGTTGTTGTCTTTGTTACTGGCAGGAGAGAAATGAAAGACACAGAGATGGAAGGGGGAGGAGGCCAAGAATGGAGAGAGTTGAAACTTGAAACTTGAAACTTGAAACAGAGATGTAAAAGAGGATTCTCCACTCGGGCAGAGAGTTGAAAGTTGAAACTTGAAAGAGTTATATAAAGGAGGAATATTCTCAAGGCATATTCTCAATTAAATAATATTGTTCCTTCTCCACTCGGCAGCAGATAAAAAAAATAATCTAAGTAAATTATTATAGTTAAAAATAAAAATAGCATAGTTTTGTTGTAAAAAAAAATTAGTATAGTATGATTTAAAATTAATTTATCTTCAATTTTAATTATATTTGTTATATTAAATTTTTTTTTCACATATGTAATTAATTAATATATATATATAAATAATACAACCTCGAAACGGCACACCGAAACGCTCCGAAACCGGAACGTTCCGTTCTAATAGAAAAACCGGAACGGCGACCGGAACGGTATTGACAACCTTGATTTTATGTTATAATAATATAATATGAAATGGGTACTATAAGCTATATTATTTTTTGCACCCTCGATTTTTTTGTGTCTTTATATAAAAAGAATTGTTTGAAACATTAGAAAGTTTGGGATAGAAATGTTATCTATATAAAAAATGATTCATTTTTGTATTTGATACCAATAGTTTTTTTAATAAATCTTTTTTTTATTTTTTTATATAAAAAGAAAGAAAAAACATAAATGAGACCCTAATTTTGTATAAAAAATAGTTTTCAAATAAAGGTGAAAATTGAAAAAAATATTTTCTGCGACCGTGGGCTTTATTCTCAGGCTCACCTACTCCTACAGTTGTTGGACTTGAGCTTTAGGGCCTTAAATGAAATGGGCTCTTCGTTTTTTTTCCTTGTAAACGACGTGTATCTTTATTCTTTCCTCCTTCCCGCAACACAGAGCAGAGGATACAACACGGCTATATTCCGGAAAGGAAGAAAATCTGGAGAGAGAGAGAGAGAGAGAGAGAGATGGAGATGGTAGAAGCAGACAGCTCCATGGCAAAAACATACAGTCTGAATCCAAATCGAATAAGCAACGAAGACATTTTGTTTTGCATAGACATCGGCCCGGAATCTCTTGTGGAAATGAAATCCACCGGACCCAGTGGTAAACCCCTCACTAGACTGGACTCGATCAAGCAAGCTATTCTTGTGTTTATCAACGCCAAGCTCTCTATCAACCCTGATCACCGCTTCGCTTTTTCCACTCTCGCCAAAACCGCTTCCTGGGTACCTGTCCCTTTTCTGTCTCTTCCGAATTTCATATTCATTGAATCGCTAATTATTGAATTTTTCATATGGGTTTATCTTGTTCTTTTTCATTTTGGCTGATTGTTTGACGGCATGGTAAAAGGAAAACAATACCTTTTCTTTTATAATGTAAGTTATAATTCTAGGGTTGCAGTCTTCGTTAATCGAGCTCATTTTCTTGATGGATAACATTGATCAACTATTTAATGCAATTAAACAAAATGGTCTTGATATTTGCCTTTTAGGTTGGGAGAAAGCGAAATGTTTTTCCAATTTTTTTTGGTACTTATAAGAGAGTTTGGTGTTGTGGTTTTTTGATGT
The DNA here is from genome assembly GCA_029228465.1 of Salix viminalis. Lineage (NCBI taxonomy): Eukaryota > Viridiplantae > Streptophyta > Magnoliopsida > Malpighiales > Salicaceae > Salix > Salix viminalis. The sequence continues at coordinate 9,960,844 of CM055443.1, forward strand.
ATGGTAGCTGCGGAAAGAGTTCAGTAGTGATGTTGAGTCTGCAGCTGCTTCTCTCAGGGGGCTCTCGGCGGCTTCAGCTCCGTCTTCGGCTCCACCCGACCTTACTCAATTATTTCGTGTAGCAGCTCATGAAGCAAAGAAATCCTATGCACAAAATCGTATATTGAGAGTGGTGAGTGCTATTCTAAGTTTGATATTCTGTCTTCGTGAACATTTGTTGCTAAACATGGATGTCGGTTAGATTGTTTAGTTAATGATCTTCTATGAGATCATTACAGATGATGTGGTTGATGCCAAGGTTGTCAAAGTCACGAGTCGACTCTTAAAATCTTACGATTTTACGAGTCAATATGTATTACGTGCTAAATCAGACTACAACTCGAAAACTTGTAAAATCGGACTTGACTCGTGCAAAATTGGTAAAATTGAGTTTACTAAATTTGTGATATGAACCAAGTTAGTTTTAAACTTGGCCTTCAAATATTTGTTCATGATTTTGTGATATCAAACATATCGTTAAAACTCTATATTGGATCTAATTGAAATTTTATAGGAAAATATTAGATACATGAAAATATATTTTGGTAAATTGTTAGGTTGAACAAAGTTCATAAACATATTATTTCAGAGAGTCAACTTTACTATATCAATCTTGTCAAATCTATCAAACTAGACATCCATGTAGTGTTTTGGACAAATCTGGAGCTACAAAAGGAATTTTGTTGTGATTCTAGGTGTTTGAGAAACTAAACATGTCAATATTTCCAAATATATATGATAAACTTAATAATTTATTCATATGAGAAAGAGCTATGTATTTGAAATCATAGCTGAAATCTATCATTAATTTATGAAAAATAAAGATTTGGACTACATGGAAAAATTTTAGAATGAAAACTTTGTTTATCATATTTATTTCTTTATTTAATGTTAAATAATTATTTCTAATTTAGATTTTTTTGGCACATTAAACATTGTTTAATAGTTTATTTTAATTATTTGACTTATGTTAGATTCTCTTTGTTAGATTTTAATGAATTTAATTTATTGGCTGAAAGTTTTAATATATGGTTAAAAAAAATATATACTTATGATTTTACAATCCAATTTTACATTTAATGTTTCATATCGTGTCAAAAAAGCAATTTTGACAACCATGGTTGATGGGCTTTATATATGATTGTATTGTAGTGGAAGAAAGAATTGGCGTGTGGGAGAAATTAATTGGCACTTGGTGTAGCTTGTTTCAAGTAGCTTTTTGGAATGGTTTTGTGGGTATTGATGTTATTCTTGATGTCATGATTTAGATCGAGGTTCTATAAAATTGTTCAATATTCATTGTCCTTGTATTTAACTGAATTATGAGCCCAGAAATTGTGCTTTCAAACGCCATTTGACTTGGGTTACAATTATTGTGCTGCGTGTAGATTCTGATATACTGCAGATCATCTGTACGACCTCAACACCAATGGCCTGTTAGCCAGAAACTCTTCACATTGGATGTGATGTACCTCCATGACAAGCCTGGACCTGACAACTGCCCCCAGGAGGTTTATGATGCACTTGTCGACACTCTCGAACATGTTTCTCAGTATGAGGGTTACATCCATGAGACTGGGCAGGGGGTGCGGATCCTCCTCCGTTACATGTCAGTGCTTTTGTCACACCCTCAGCAGCGTTGCGCGCAAGACATGATGGACTTGCCCAAGTCTCTTACAAAGAGATCCCCTGCATCTGATCCTGCTAATGCTGAAGAAGGTGCTCCTCTATCCAGCCAGTGAGACCATGAACAATTGAAGTAATGAGTTCATGCTGCTTTGAAACAACTGGTTCCCTTTAAGGCTGTGGGGTGTTCACTGTAAGTCATGCGAGCCTCCTGTTAAATATAATTAGTAGCCTATCTTTCATCTGCACAAGCTGTGAATTTCGCTTCATGCAATTTCAAATGGATCATTGGAAATGCGTCTTGAGTTCTATGTAGTCATCATTTGGCAGACAGGATGGCTCTCCCAAGTAGACAACTTGGCTAGTCTTCCCATACTCTCTTCTTGTCTGCTATGTAGGAGAGGAAATTGATATTGTGAATAGTGTTTCTATCTTTCAACTTGAAGGGGAGGAGGCATTACTCTCTTTAATATTCATTCTTGTTTGTTTATTTCCTGAGATGACGAGGTGCAAGTTATGGCTGACTTTCAATTCGAGTATTTGACTTTGCTTGAACACGTGTCCCAATCTTTTAAGCTTCATCTACTCACATTTGATATAAAAAATAAAAACCGTGTCCACGTCATCCAGAGAAGACCTAAAAGTTGTCAGGAAAATAGAATTTAAGCTCAGCCTGAGTGCTCTGTACTGGGGAAACAATTTTCGTGTTCATTCTCGTTCTTTACCAGTGAGGTAACATGCCGATGTTATGATGAAATGGTATCCATGGAGGTCGTAAATTTACGCTGAAAAAAACAAAAACCAAAAGAGAGTGAATTAGAAAAGAAGCCGCCGCTAAAAATGAGAACGATGACTCCCTTCTGCTATATCAGTTCCACGAGGCTAAATTAGCATCCGCTGAGAAATGCTCCGATATCCAAATCTTCTAGTTGCTTACTATGATGGTGTTGCTGTGCGTTCCATGTTTGCGTTAAACCACGGAGTAAAACGCAGTTATTACCAAACATTGAACCAATTTTTGGTAGTGGGTTTCACAAAAAAAAAAAAAAACTGTTGTGCAGCAACTGCAGAAGCAACTGAGAGCTGCTTTCGCAGCTGCGGCTCTTGCAAAAGAGGCAGCAGATTGCTGCTGCAAGTGACTGCCACCCCTCTCTAGGGTACAATCTTCATCTCTTCTTCAGAAAAAAAAAATCCCCAAATTAATGTTCTCCATTTAGGGTTGTCTTTTCGTTTTTCTTCACCAATTCACATCCCCACGCAAAATCTCTCTCCGCAATGAGAAAAAACGATGAGTTACCTTCACTTCTTCTGCTCTCAAAATCCAACCTCTCCTTCACCACCAAACTAAACCCTCTCCCTTTCTTCGCTCAACTTGCGGGGTGGGAACGAGTATATATATATATATATATATATATATATATATATATACACATATAGTAGAAAATATATATATAGATGAAAATAATGTAACTATATCAAAAATATTTATTTTTGTTTTTATTAAAAAATACCTCAACAAGTAAAAAATTATATACAAAATTAATAATTATATTGTTGACGGGTTTTTTAAAAGCAAATATATAATTATATAATTTACTCCTATTAATTGTATAATTAAATTATATACAAAATAAATGCACTATATTTAAAATGATATATAAAATGAAGATATTTTGCCAGATGTTGTTCATCAATCACATAGTTAGGAATCGCAGACGTGTTCATGTATGAATTTAGTTCGTGATGAAATTGCAAGTAGTTTGATGGGAGAATAAAAACAAGTGTTTAATGTACTTCAATTATTTCAAACATTTTGTTATTTTAATTATTAATAAATATATGAAATTATTCCAACAAAATATTTATATATATGTACGTATGTATGTGTGTGTATACATGTGTAATTTTAATTAATTTCACAACTTGAAAGCAATATGAAAAGCAGGGTAACCAAACACACAAAACTGCTTTTAATTAAACTCAACATCAACCACAGTTTTAACTAAACACTTAAATTTCAATTCTGAACTGCAGCTAAAAACGTTTTTCATGAAACTGTTTTTTTTCAACCTCAACTACAACAGCAACAGTTGTGTCAAACAGACCCTAAATTTTTTAAGACGTAAAACAAGCGATGTTATTATTTTCTTAAAAAAAATTCAAGATTGACTTTATTCGGTTGAGTAAATCCAATTAATTTAATATTATTATTAAAAAACAATAATCAATAAATTAACCAAGCAAAATAAATTACAGTGATTAACTTAGAAATAAATGTTTGTCAATGTAATAAAAATGTACAATCAATATTCTTAAAAGGTCTTTACAATCTTATTTGATAACAAAACAAAAATTAAATGGTAACTTTATAGAAACAAACTGAAAAAATCTAAAGCTCAATCTCCTACAAATCAAATATTGAAAGATTAAATTTAAAAAAAAATATATATTTAAAAAAGGCAAAAAGAGACTCGAGTACACTCGAATCAGTTTGTCAAATTCACGACTTGGTTGTAAGACCAAGATAACTTAGATGAAAGAAATTCAATAAAACAATGATGTTCAATTCTCAAATAATCCAATGTTGAAGGGCAAAACTAAAAAGAATAAATTAAAAAAAAAAAATGAATGAGACTTGACTATTTTGGCCAAGCTTGTGAAGCGGGACAATTATCAAACTCAATCCCCATCTAACATTATATCGAAGGATGAAATTATTATTTTAAAAAAATCAAAGTCAACACGAGATAATCTTTGAAACCTACTGGGACTAACCCCATAGAGGCATACTTGAAAAACTCATGAAACAAAATTCTCAATTAACCAAGTAGTGAGGGATGAAACTAAAAAAAATGATCCAAAACAAAATAAATAACAACCAAAAGAATGAAGATAAAATCTGACATAAAAATAAAATAAAATCAAATACTACAATGATAAAATAGATTAAAAAAAAAAAACTTAAAGGGAAATTTTGATATAGATATTAAGTGAAATCAAATGCCCAATGAACAAATTGAAAAAACAATAAAAAAGGACTTAAAACAAAACAAATAGAAAAAAAGATTGAAGTCAACTCAAGGTTAAATTGGAAACTTGTTTGAACTAACCCCATTGAGGCATGCCTAAAAATATCATAAAGCAAAATTCTCAATCAACTAAATGTTGAGGGATAAAACTAAAAAAATTAAATCAAAAAATGATTCAACTGTCGATAAACTCAATAATTGGAAATTAATTATAGATATAACTTAGGCATCTTCATGCATGAAAGTTACTCCCTCTCCATCTTCTAGGGTGAAGATCCCATGTTATTGGTTTTAGAGACGAATAGTTATAAATGTTTACTTTTCATACCTTTTTTTTCCATGTTAGAATCACCTCCTATCAAGGTGATGTTAATGTATATACCTTGTAGTCAAATGATTGATTACACGTGATATTGTTTTTTTTATGTAAATATTTTTTAATTTATTAGTAAACACTTATTTATCTTTAATATTCATTAAATATTTTAATAATGAATCTATATTAAAATTGAATATTAATTATTAAGATTGATATATATTTTGTTCTTCCTTTAAAAAAGCAATTGTTCTCATAAGTTGAGGTACGGAAGATACCTAAAACTAATATGTAAGTATTTTTGAGATGACATGTACACTAAATTGACTAGCATGAGAATTTCATATGAAAAGATCAATTGTGTATATTGAAAGACTCACATGATAGTTGTTTAAATAATTCCTAGATTTAAGATCAATAAATCATTTTATATATAGAATATTATATTCTAATCCTACTACATGTTATTCTAATCAAGGGCAATGCATAGAAATATAATGTGTATAACATGAACTATATGAAGGTAATTAAGTTAACAAGAGAAGAATCACCACCCTATGTGAATTAGGAAAAAAAAATCATATGTTCTTAAATAGTATTGATTGTAAATCTTTGCATAACATGGAATAAAATTTAAAAAGAGTTTTAAATCTTTTGCAATGACTTTGTTGTTGGGAACAAACATGAGATAACATAATATATGTTAGAGAAGAATAATATAAATCATATTCTAGGGTCTCACTTAATAGCTTAAACTTTTAGGTGAAATGGTTCCTTAATATAATATCAGAGCCTTGTTGATCTAACAATCACGAGTTCAAATCTCACCAACCTCATTCTATTTGATAAAAATCAAGCACAAGGTCGTGTGAGTCTGTGTAAGTTTCAAGACCAGAGGGTTTTCACTTGAGAGGGTGAGTTAGAGAATGATATAAATCATATTCGAGGGTCTCATCTAACAACTTAAGCTTTTAGGTGAGATGATTCCTCAACAATATACACACTTCATGTTGTAGTATTTAAATCAAAATATTATTGATGAAAGGATAATAATTACATTTAGAAACCAATTACTAAAAAGTTAAGTCAAACCATTTATGATTTTTCTAATATTTTTAGGGATCATGATAAGTTGCTAGATTTATACTTGATCTTTTAAAAAATCAATTAATTATTGAATTGATGATAACTTATTAGAAAACCTAATAGATTGCACACACACAAGAACCATTTGTCATAAATTAAAATGAGGTAATTAATCACGTGTCATTTACTTGTAAATAAAATTTAGAAATTAAGAACTAAAACATAATTAATATAGAGAATTACAATTCTAGATTTAGAAATAATCAACTAAGGACTTGATTGAATAAATTTTTAAAATTAGCCTAAAATAATATATGTGATGTTATTTAATATGCACAATTGATATTTAACCATTTATAGGGCTTTTAGGGTTTTCTATAAATAAAAACTTATGCCTTTTATTTCAAAAAATGAGTAAAGTATAATACAAAAATACCTAAAACACTAAATAAAAGAGCTAGCACTCAAAGGTATAATAATCTTTCTATCCTAAAAGGGTTTAATAGATTTCTCACTTATGGTTAGTGTGAATTAGCGTTAAATGCCAAATATTTGGATGACTTGTGGTTTGTGACCAACTAGTCTTGAAATAATTATTCAAAGTCAAAAAGAACATCTAATGTTCAAATAATATTTGTATAAACCTTAAACAAACTTAAATATATCTAATGGGATTTTTGGAACTCGTAAAAAAATTAAATTCATTATTTATGTTACGTGTATGTGTTTAGAAAAACCTAACAAGAACCCAATATAACATAAATTTTGGGTAGTTCCGAAATAAACTTACTGTCCTCTTCTTTTTTTTGCTTTGAATGGGAATCCTTTCTTAGAGACTAGCAAAGATGACTAAAAATTTTTCAGTCTATTTTTGTAGGATATAATAGTCCTTTGTGTCATGCCTTTTATCCTTGTTGAAAAGGGTTTATTTCTCAGAAGTACTTGTATTATTAGGTGTTGATTTCATAGGGGAAGGATATTGAATAAAATCTTTGTTTTGAATGGTCATGACATATATTTCATTGTAGCTCAGATGTTTTGAAAGCATCTTCTTTTGACTTTTTTTTAAGGTTGTTGCCCTTATTAGAAAAATGATAATTGCTTTGAGACCTCTCAATCAAATGTTTTTTTGGAGAAATAAAGAGGACCATAACAATTCACTTGCTTGTTCTTCTCAAATATGATTCTCTATGACATGTTTCACTTTCAACAAGCTTTTATTCAATAACATATATAGTTCCTTCCATGAAACTCTTTTTTTTTAATATACTTATTATAGCTTTAGAGGCCACATGCTTTATCAAGTCTTTGATGTTTAGCATTTCCTTGTTTAAACTCTTCAGGTATGCTCATATGGATTTAATTTTTTGCTTAAGTGACATCAAAAAGTTCTATTGAACTTTTTTTTTATCGGAATACTAATGTTGAAATGGGTCACTAACCTGGTATAAAGGTCACCAAAACCTGTAATTGGCCTTAACTTAAAATTGTTATACCAAACCCTCACCCATCATAAAAAAAAAAGTTACGAGGACAATTCTGCTTGACATGGATATACTGAATAACCATGTCCATACTACTTTGTACGTTCTGCATATGTTCTAGTGGGTCTGTGAAATCATCATAATTATCCAAGGTCATCCTAGTAGAAATATAGACCTTTGGTTTACGAGTATACAAAATTTATATACTTATTTAGGTTTCTAATATAGAAGGGTATGATATAAGGATGACTTATATCCTATTCTTATAAAATAGACATCTAGAAAACCCATTTCATGTTCGAGTGCTATAAGGGTGTGTATGCTTTTTGAAATGGTTAAATGATCTTTGAGGCTGAAAGCCCTTAAAATTATTTCATCCATATTCTTCTAGGTAGTGTAATCATCTATGAACAACAAGTGCAACTTATTACTAGAGAGGTGAATAAGAGGATGTAATAACATGTTAAAGTGACTTATGAGACTTATTGCGATGTCTTTTTTTTGTTTGAGTGTTTGGGAAATGAGCTGCACCTAGTCAATAAGATGTTTAACTGTTGACTATACATGAGTGTCTGTAGTGGTAGGAAGATTTGTTACAAATTCTATTCCAAGAGTGTCTTCATTCTCTACCATTAATAATTACAATATTATTATTATTATTACTAGAAAAATTACATTATTATTGAAATATTGTTACAAATTCATTCATAATAATTATTATTACTAGAAAAATTACAATATTATTAATCATATTAGGATTTTCATTGAAGTTCCAAAAGAATATGGTATTTTTCAAGCTTCCAATCACGTAGAGTTAAATAGTGGTTGGCCAACGGCACTGCGTTGAAAGAAAAGATCCACATCATTGGGAGCAGAACCCACAACTAAACTGAAGTTAGAAGTCATTAGTTATGTTTTTTGATGAAAGACCTCAGAAAAAAGTCCACACTTTGTACGGTCATGATTGTTAGACAAAACGGCGTGACGTGTGTGATTGATCTCTGAAGTCTGCACCCTTACTTGTAAGGTGTTAAAAAACATGATTCCCTCCTCTCTGTAAGACTATGATTTAGACAGCTTGCTAGTTGCCAGCAGATTGCATCTTTTGATGAATTTGTCTAAACTACCCTCCTCCTCCTTCTTCTTCTTTTTTGACTAATTCCAGGCTATCCTCTCCGTATTTTTATATATACATGTGAAAAGTCTCTCCATCTTTCCTTCAACTTTTGCTTTGGCCAGGGGCCTGACCTTGATTTTTTGTTTGCCCCTTGGAAGCAATGTGTTCTGACATGGACAGCGTGGTGGGATGAGCTCAAGGACGGCTCGCGCTGCACCGCTCAGAGCATGGAATCGACTCCAACTTTCTTGCTGTGATGTTCAGTTTTTAATCTTTATTCAAATATATTGCTATTTTTTTAATAATTTCTATTTTTTGCCTTTTTATATATAAATTGAGCTCTTTAATACGAGGTTTTATTGTTAGTATCAAGCTGGTGATAGATCAATTCTCATGTTTTTTTTTTTTAATTTTGTTATTTGAAATGATGTTCTTATTTAACTTTATAGTTCAATATTGGATTAATGATAAATCAAATAAATTTGGCCACTTTTTTATCTTTCTTTTTCCAGTTTTTTAAAGGGTTTTTTTTTAATAATCTCCCCGGGTTTTGGGATTTTCTTTAGTTTTATGATTTAATATAAACTTTGAATATTAAATCGTTTACTTTGTGAAGAAGGTTGTTGAATAGTCAACATTTGGGCACACATTAAAGAATAGTTTCACACCGGAAATAGTGGGTGCTAAGAGATTGCACCCTCACATGCCCCTTTGGTGAATCTTGGGGTGGTCTAAAATAATAGCCAACAATTAAGAAAACAGTGAATTATTGAAGCAGGTTGTGCTTTCAGCTCGCTGGGAGCCACTCGATGCTTTATAAATAATATAATTATTATTATTCAGCCAGCACGAATTTCATCACATTCAAGTTGGCGGAGAAAGCTTGTGCAGGCTGAGAAATGGGAATCTGCATCTCATCTGCATCTTCAGAGATCCACCAGGCAGATGATGGCCTCGAAGAACAGATTGTCTCCCATGGAATCGAGAAGCTTGGTTCTCTCTACTCTAAAGAAGGCAGCAAAGGAGTGAATCAAGACGCTGCTGTTCTTCACCAGGTTGGTTGATGCGATTCATCCTTCACCTTCTTTCACCTTTTGCTGTTTCAATTGAAGTTCTGTTGCTGATTGAAATCTTTTCTGTTTAAAGGGCTACGGCGGAGAGCATGGAGCTTTCTGTGGAGTTTTTGATGGGCATGGAAAGAATGGCCACATAGTGAGCAAGATTGTGAGAAACAGGTTGCCATCGCTCTTGTTGAATCAGAAGAATGCTTCATCGAAGACGAGGACTGCTACAGACCACAGCAGCGAGAGGGAAGATGATGGGTCGGTGCCGAGTGAGAGCTTCCATAAATGGAAAGAGGCCTGTATTAGTTCCTTCAAGGTTATGGACAAGGAGATCAAGCTCCAGGGAAGTCTGGACTGCTCCTGCAGTGGAACCACTGCGGTGGTTGTTCTAAGACAGGTAAGAAAGAAAGCTAGCTGGTTCATGTTTCAGCAGACAAATCCTTCTTTTCTTGTCTCATTCTTGTGTTTGTTGTCTGGACAAATGAAATCAGGGTGACGATCTTATCATAGCAAATCTTGGAGACTCACGAGCAGTGCTGGGAAGAATCAGTGATCAGAATGGAATCATGCCTGTTCAGTTAACTACAGATTTGAAGCCTGGAGTACCAGGTAAGACACCCTTTCAGACAATTTTTCATGATCCTATGCAAACTTATCCTCTCGCTCATGGATCCTCTAATAATCCAGGCGAAGCAGAAAGAATAAGGAACTGTAATGGCAGAGTACTTGCTCTGAGGGAAGAGCCACACATCCATCGAGTCTGGCTACCTCATGAAGATTCTCCAGGCCTGGCCATGTCTCGAGCTTTCGGAGACTTTCTATTAAAAAATTACGGCATAATTTCATTACCAGACATCTCTTATCACAGAGTAACTCCCAGGGACCGGTTCGTTGTCCTTGCATCAGACGGGGTAAGCCACCGCCGGAATCTTTTTGTTTTTGTTTTTCAATGGTGAAGTACTAGCTAATTCCCGATTCGCGTTGCTTGCCCTCCTGATTCTTAGGTGTGGGACGTGCTTAGCAACAAAGAAGTGGTGTCCATCATTTCGACGGCAGATAGCGAACTGGATGCGGCGAAGTCGGTGGTGGAGGCTGCCACGGCTGCATGGAAAAGGAAGTTTACTTCGTCGAAAGTGGATGATTGCACGGCGGTTTGCCTCTTCCTACAAAAGAGAAAACAGCAGTCTGACTTCATCTTTTAGCCACTGTCTTGTAATAGTGAGCGCCGCCGCTGTCTCCTCTTTAGTGCGGCCTGTGTTCATGATGTTGTAACACTGTCGGCTGTTTTCAGATTTCTTATTGAGAACCGGTATATACTGTGCAGTGGGCACATGAATCGTTGAAAATGCAGAGATTTTACAATAATAAAAAAAAAACAACTAGTGAACACCATCGAGAACCGAGTATTAAACCCCATCCACCGATTTAAGTTGATATAATCCCCAAAAAATCGAAAATCACATGCCAAACAATCGCAACCAATCTTGTTTGATTTCAATGAAGATCTTATTTGAAAATTTAAAACATATATATAAATGTTTTGTGGTTAAATAACATACATGCATCATCTTTACTTGATTTGAAATATAGATTCCTTCATTTTTTTTATATTCCATTATCATAGGGTGTCTTTGCTCACTCTCCGAAGCTTTGTTAGTTCTCTAATTCACTGGCTCATTGAAGTTTATTATATATTATTCATCAACTCAAAAACTTAACAAACCATCCATTGATCTATATGCTCATCAAACTCCTTATTATAAATCAAAATATCATCAAAGTAAACAACTGCAAACTCACCGATGAAAGCTCGCAAAAATTGATTCATCAATCTCATAAAAATACTAGGTGAATTAGTAAAAAGTCTAAAAAACATAATCAACCACTCATACAAACCATATTTAGTTTTATGAGAAATTTTTCATTCATCCTCTTCTTTCATTCTAATTTAATGATAACCACTTTTTAAATTAATTTTTAAAAATATTTTAGACTCATGCAGTTCATCCGACATGTCATTTGACATGAGAATAGAACACCGTCAAAGTACGAAATTAAAAAAAAATATTTTAGACCCATGCAATTCATTTGACATGCTTGAGGCATATGATCCATTACACGAATGCAATCTGAACATGAAGTGTGGAATGAAGTGTTTTTTTTTATCAACAATAATTGATGGGTTTAAGGTTTATTTAAAATACTAGACCAGTGATATAAAACCTGAGACAAAGCTAAACCCCCAAAACTATAGGTCATAGAACATGTCTTAGGTGCACAGCCTAAATGCATATTTTACTTTTTTGGGCTCATGCGCGACATGTGGCCTAAAGCCTAGTTGACCAAACTAGCTTGTAACCCCCTAGTGACACGGACAAAAATAATATAAGAAAGCTAATAGTAACAAGCAGTATAAAATCTTAAAGTAGTGTTGATAATTTTATTTTTCAATAATTCGCCATAAACAAACTAAAAAAATTGAAAATAAAGTAAAAGTAAAAAAAACCCTAATAAACTTGAAAAAATAAAATATTTAATACTCTAAACTAAATAAAAAAATAAAAAATAAATAAGAGAAAATGATTTTCCTTAAAAAAAAATCATGCATCAATCTCACCGAGTCCTTTCATGCAAAGTTGTCAATTCCGTTCTGTTCTAGCTGGAACGGCCGGAACGATTTATGCCGTTGAAAAAATTGAGATGAAACAGCGTCGTTTTCGTCTCGGTTTTAATTCCGGTCCGTTCTGGAAATTCCGGCCAAATTCCGACCGGAACGTCTCGGTACCGTTCCTGGTGTGCCGTTCCGACCTTAAAATCCTTTTTATTTTGATTAACTTATGATTTTTTTTTCTAATTTTGAGATTATGTTTGTTTGACTTTGTGTTTATATTGTATAATTTAAAGCTAATTTATCTTGAATTTTAATTATGTTTGTTAAATTAATATTGTAATTTTTATATGTATATATATAATTAATTATATATGAATAATACAACCCCGAAACGGCACGCCGAAACGCTCCAAAACCGGAACATTCTGTTTCAATAGAAAAATCAGAACGACAACCAGAACGATATTGACAACCTTACTTTCATGTTAAAATTCACATAAAAAAGCATCAACTCATAAATGATTTATCTTCTACTATGAACTTCTTCAGTAATGAATTGCAAACCCCGAACTCTCGAACCCGTCTACTTTTGTGATGAATGACGCTAACCACAAGGGCTATTGCCTTTGCCTGATCATTAAATTATGTATTAGTCCCCGAGGGGGTGGCCTAGTGGTTGGCCTGGGTACTTTGCTTCGGCAAGACCCAGGTTCAAACCTAGGAAACAACCTCCCCTCGTAAGAGCCTGGGACAGCCAGGGGGTTTACACGTGCCCTGGGCCCACAAAGTGCGCTTTCCGGGTCACGTGGTTCCTCCTGTCTCCAAAAAAAAAAAAATTAAATTATGTATTATGATTTTTTTTATTCTTTATCCCTTTTTTTATTTAAGTTAGTGCGGTGTATAAATACACGAGAAAATAGAGGACGTTGTCACTCACAGGACACAGCAGTTGTTTTCTAGGCCCACTCTCGCGTCTACCGTAGTCTTATCACAAGATTCCTCTTATAAGTAGAATCAACCTAATCCTGGCCGTCAGATTCCTTAGGACCCACCCGAGTATAAAGATTCTATTCCTCTTGAATGACCAACATACCCACATCTAATCATACAAATCCACGACTCTCTCACCAACCGATCAGGCGCCATCCTTTTTAACCGGAAAATCGACAACGACGGGGACTCGCCGCCGGCGCAATTCATCTTCTCATTTCTTTCTGTGGTATCGCCGCAGCTGGCTGAGACACCGGTGGTGACGTTCTTCGATTGCAATCGGAGGCTTCCAGGTTTAATATGAAACCTGTTTGGTGACTTGTACAGTGTTGCTTGGATGGAGGATGGGGTGCAGGAGTACGGATCGGGTTGTGGGCTGGCCCAGCGATGCTTCTTGGGTCGTGTTAGTCACTTAAAATTTATTTTTATTTATGTTTTAAATAATTAAAATAGATATTTGTATAAAAGGTATGATTCAAATTCCAATGAAAAATATATTTTATAAGACAATTATTCTTTTCTTATACATGCATTTTTTTTACCAAAATATTTATTTATTAGTAGTCTGTTTTTTTGAATAAAATTAAAGGCAGCTAATTTTTTTTTATTAATGTGTTTTTTAATAACTAGAAGTATATTTTTTAAATAAAAATATTATATTGTATGAAAAGTAGATTTTGATAAAAAAAAAAATATTGAAAATCATGCCCAATTGAAGAAAGAAGAGAATGATTAATTTTAGAAAACTATGAAAAGAATATTTAAATTAAAAAATAATTTTTTTTATTCACTTGTTTTTTTTTTTTAAATTGCATATTAGATTCATAAATAATAATAAATAAAATAACTGTTAATATGAATAAAAATACTGTAGTTTTATTTGAAAATAATGATATTAAATGATCTAATATTTTAAATATATTATAATTTATTATATTTTAATTTAACATTTAAAAACAATAAAGGACGCCTAGGCATGAGTGAGCTGCCCTCTTGGCCCAATGCAAAGAAGCCCAAGCTCACATGCTTCTTCCCCCGTGTTTTTCTCTAATAAAGTGGAAGATGTGATGTCCTCCTCTCTTTTTTTTCTTTTTATCATCCCAAAATAAGAGCAATTCTAACGTGCTAGCTATTGGAGGAGTTAAAAGTTATTTTTAGTAATTGTATGTATTTTTTTTTATTCATGGAAATCCTGTACTTGAAAATTGTACTTTGTGGATACAGGTGAACGAGTAAAATTCTAGTTGTCCCAAGTTTTTACAAGAAATGTATGTCCTGACTCGAACTCGAGACCTGCTGTACAGATCTCGAGCTCTTTATCATCATGTCACATCTTTGAGAACATATTTTTTTATTCCTTCAACGCAATGATTATTTCAATAGCTAAAATAGTATTTTGTTCTTTGAGCAACTTTTTCTGCATATTCATGTAGAAAAGTCAAAAGTTTAAAAAATTATACTTGCATTATTCAATAAGCTATTTTATCAATTTAGTTTTTCAAAATAGCATTTTGCATTGGAGTTGCTCTAAGAACAACTCCAATGGGAGAGCTTAAAAAAAGATAAAGGAAAAGGATAAAAAAAATTCAACTTTTATTCTTTATTTTCATAGCTTCAAGGGGAGAGATATATTGAAAAA
Organism: Salix viminalis; assembly: GCA_029228465.1. Taxonomy (NCBI): domain Eukaryota; kingdom Viridiplantae; phylum Streptophyta; class Magnoliopsida; order Malpighiales; family Salicaceae; genus Salix; species Salix viminalis. The sequence continues at coordinate 9,975,845 of CM055443.1, forward strand.
CTGAAATAGTATTTCTAAGTTCAATAGTTATTCCTGCATGTTTGATCAAAATAGCCAAAAAAATTATTGAATATATATCTATGAAAAAAGTGGTTTTGACTGTACTTGTAGTAGTTATTTGTTATTAATAAATAATTTTATATTATATATATATATATATATATATATTAAAATAGAATTGATTTTTCTAAATGATTTTTTTCTATTGGAGTATAAATATAAAATACTATATTTATACTATTTAATTTTTTTTTCTTTAAATCATTTTTTTCCTTGAAGGTTGTGTTTGTTTCTCGGAATTCACTTTCCGGGAAACCACTTTCCAAACTTTCCTGTGTTTGTTTGCCTTCCGGAAAGTTGGTCAACGGAAAACACTTTCCAGTCAAAGAAAAATTTGGCTTGGTTTTCAGAAAAGTGTTTTCTGGAAAATTTGGACGAAAAACACTTTTCGGAAGTTGTGAAAAATTTAGAAATGTCATTATTTGCTGATTATATCAAATTTTATCCTCAAACTTTTGATTGCTATATATAATTTGTTTTGAATTTTTTTTTTCAATTCCATCTCTTAAAATTTAATTTTTTATATTAATTTTTGGTCCTTATTTTTTATAATTGTTATTTGCTTTTTTTTCTTATCATTTTTTTTATTGAAATTTTTTTATCTATCAAATTTGGTCCTCATTTTTTTTATTATTACTTATTTTATTTGAAATAATTTATGAAATGTTAATTATTAATATTTTAATTTATTCACCTTTCATTTTTTTTTTAAATTTTTAGATTTGATCTCTATTATTTTGATTATTATTTATTTTATTTGAGATAATTTATGAAATTATATTTTTTTTCAATTTCATTCTCATTCAACTTTTTAATTTGTAAGATTTGTTCCTCATTATTTTAATAAACTTGAAAAAAAAATTTATTAATAAATTATTTTTCAGTTCATTTTCCATAACACAAACAAACATTGGAAAGTGTTTTCCAGTTCATTTTCCATAACATTGCCAAACATCGGAATTCACTTTCCAAAAGGAAACCACTTTCCAGCAAACAAACGGGGCCGAAGATGCTTTAATTATAGTGTACAGGTAAAAAAATCCTGCTATCAAAGGTGGCATAGGTTGGGGTCCAATGCTTTGGATCATTAAAAGCTTATTTTTAATTATTTGAAGTTCTTTTAATAAAAAAGCTTTAATTATCTCAATAAATCTATTTTCTTACTTCAAAACATTCAAAAACTGTAGGAGTTTCATTGGAAAATTGGTATTCCTAGTGTTTTGTTGATGTTATTGTTGAATATAATTTTTTTTTCTATGGTAAATGTTATTTTTTTCAAGTTTTTTTAATTTAGAGGTATATTATAATAATATTTTAAATTTTATTTTTTTGACAACACATCAATACGTTATGAAAATATATATATACAAATAATTTGGAGTAAAAATTAAAATAAAATAAAAATATTTTTTTTAATAGATATAAAAAATATTATTTTCAAATAAAGAGTTACGTTTACAATCACTGACGGTTCAGTGACCTGCGAGTACAAATCATAGTTGTTAATTCCGTTCCGTTCCGCTCGTAACGGCTGGAACGTTCCGTTCCATTCAAAAAACCGAGACAAAACAGCGTCGTTTTTGTCTCGGTTTTAATTCCGGTTCGTTCCGGAAATTCCGTAGGAGCATCTGCCGGTTCCGTTCAGTCGCGTGCGTTCCGAGTTCAAAATCTATTTTTTTATTTTTTAAAAATTATTTTTGACATCTATACATCAAAATAATTTAAAAACACCAAAATATTTTAAATAAAAAAGAATTCAAATTTTAATTATGCTTGTTAAATTAATATTTTATTTTTTTCATATATATATATATAATTAATTATATATGAACAGTATGACACCGAAATGACACGCGGGAACGCTCCGAAACCGGAATGTTCCGTTCCAATCGAAAAACAAGAACGGTATTGACAACTATGGTACAAATAGTGTACAAGCCTGACATGCATTTTTAGATGGCTGTTCTAGAAATGAAGAAAAGGGCACACATTGTTGGTGCCATTAACTCTTGAACTGACACCTGTACTGACCGGTGTGGTGATGGCGAATACATGGTACTTTAATGTCACGGGTGGATTAGGATTTTAAACAACCGTACAATGGTTGATGATTGAAGAATTGAGGTGCATGGAAACTTTAGAAATATGACAAGGATTTTATATGCTTCTATAAGGAATTATGTGGTCCAAAATAGCATGCATAATAATAATAAAAAAGACTTTTCCTGCTGTCGTTTCTAGCTTGGTTTATCTTTTCTTGATCATAACCTTTCACATTCTAATCCACAACAGCATGGGGCTGGTTGGATTTATGGAAAGGATAGCTCCTCACCATATTTTATTTATTTATTTATTTAAAAATATATTTATTTATTTATTTATTTAAAAGAAGCACCACCAGCCACCGTCCGATTAGAATAGAAAGATCAAGAATCTGGTCCACTTCATCCCACATTCCAACCCTCTATTGAAAACGTAGTCTTAAACCCTAAAAAAGAGCAAAAAACAAAATCCAACGGCCACAAAACCATCTAAAAAGACAAGCTGTTCATGTTGGATTAGAGCACGAATAGAATAGAATAGAATAGAATCTCCCCTACTCTCTCAAATATCTAAAACTTTTCATAGACGAAGGGCAAAAAAGGGAGAAATATTAAACAACGCAACACCTCCTGCTGCTGGTGTCTAACCCTCTCCTTTCAAATCCCCCGATCTGAGATCAATTAAAAATCCCCAAAGGTTATTCTCGTAATTACACAATTACCCACCTCAAACTTCTCCTCTCTTTTTTTTTCATACTACTTTACATTAAAAAACACACTTCAGATATCACTTTTATGATATCTCCTGGCCATGTCACAAATGATCTAATTTTGTTTTGTATGCTGTTTGGTCTGTATTTGTGCTGTTAATTCAATAGGAATTCGGAGAATTCAAGTGCCATGAGAGGAGGCCGAAGCAACGGTGGTGGTCTGAGAAGGATTTCTTCACCAGACAAGGGTGCGCACGATAAGAGAGGTAGCAACCACCATGCCCGCCACCACCACAATAGCAGCAGCAACCATGAAAATCATAACAATAACAAATCTGCGGCATCTTCGAATAGCAAGAAAGGAGGAGGATCATCTTCCGGGGGAAGTGGAGAAGAAGCACAACCACCAGTTTGGCCACCAAAGTTTGTTATTGCCTTAACTAACAAGGAGAAGGAGGAAGATTTCTTTGCCTTTAAAGGGTCTAAGTTGCCTCAGAGACCCAAAAAGAGAGCCAAATTCATTCAGCGCACCCTCAATGTAAGACCCTTCTCCTTCCTTTCCTTTTTAATCCATGTTTGATTAAATTCTTAATTACTTGAAGATTATGAAAGCATAAAACAAATCACCTTAACTATCAGATGATCAATAATAGTATATACTGTCTCATTGACTAATTTGTATGCTAATTTATTTTTGTGGGATTGAAATTGACACATTTTGGATATCCTTGCAAAGGATAAAATTGGAGAAAAGTGATGCAATTTAGAGGGAGGTCCGAACATTCGTAAAGGCAAGGATAAAATATGTGGCTCTTAGGGTTGGGAAAAAAGAATAGAACACGGGTTTCAAGGATCCCGTCCATTGTAAGTTTAGGGTTTACGAGATTTTGGTCTGCTTTTTGGTTTGTTTTTTCCTGGAAAAGCCAGGAAAGCGTGTAATGTACGTGTCAGTCAAGCCATGGGTGTTCGTCTACTACTAATAATGACCTAAGTTTGTTAGCACCTCTAGTTTCTGAATTCTCATTTTAATAAATAAATAGAAATTGTCGGTACGTGGTAATTGCAAGTGTTGAAATTATGAGCAGTGTTTGAACAATTATACGCCTGTCATCAAATGTCTAATCAAGTATGACCATGAACCAACGGTTCCTTGTCAATTGAGACCCTGTTCTGAGATTTGCTAAATTTATTCTTTTTTATATATATTTTAATGTATTTCTAAAAAAACCCATTATAAAAAATATACACTTTCAAGACTATGTATTTAATATTTATCAAAATAATAGTAAACTCAATCTAACTCTGGTTTTGCTTATTGAAAATTGCTGCATATAAAGCTTGTGAGTCCCGGAGCATGGCTGTGTGATTTGACAGTAGAACGTTATGAAGTCAGAGAGAAGAAGATCACCAAGAAGGTACTCAAAATTACGAGCAATATTTATTTTCACGCCCACATGAATCTATTTTAGCATCCCATTCGTTTCCATGCAGAGACCGAGAGGGTTGAAGGCCATGGGAACTATGGACTCTGGCTCTGAGTAGAACAAATAACCTTAGCCTTCTCTAGGAAGAAGATAGACAACAAATCATCGTTGGATTTTTTTTCCTTTCTTTCTAGGATGTAAGAAAACATGTCTGTAGTGCCTTGCCGTGTAAATCGCCACCTTTCACCAGAATGAAAAGTAAAAAATTTCAGTCATTTTTATTTCCCTCAATTTTTTGGTAAATTTCCTAAACCACATACCTTCCACTTCTTTCACTTATAACCCCCTTCGATTTAAGTAGATAGGTGATGCTCTAACTAATCATTATCCGTGTACTAAAAGTAAATTATGCTTACGAAGAACTTGATTTGGATAAGAATTCCCATAGCTTTATTCCACTTTCTTCAATGTTATCTTTGCATAAAGACTGTTTAATATTTTGGTATATATGTTTTTTTTAGACATTTCTTATTTTTTTTTATATAAACATTTCAAAAACATTATACTGACAAAATATATTGATTTAATGTTTTTTCATGTTAAATATATTTTTAAAGCGCTTCTAAACTCAGGTAGACATGCATTAGATTCACCTTGCTTTCTCATTTGTTGTAATATTACATGATTAGATGTGATAATGTTTTTGATTAATCTTCCAATTTGATGAAAAATATAGTTTTGTCGTGGGATCATATGAAAAGATGTTTTCATTTTATGTTTCTACACTAGCATGCATTATTGTATGATCTCTCTATGCTATTCTTTGCAAAGACATGCATTAAAACTTCTTGATGTATATATCAATTGGATCATTAAATACAGCCTGCCATTGTGTAGACAAGGAAAATCTTTATTTCACTTTGCATGTCTTTGCAAGGATTAGATTATGAAAACTTCGTAATTGCATGGTTATACAATCCACAATAAGATTGATAAGGAATCCTAAAAGGTTGAAATGGATCTAATAGAAGTGTGATATAATAAAACGTATTTCAAAACACTAACACTTTTGGAATAAAATCTCTCACCTTATGAATACAATTATACGAGAATGAGAAATATAAAAAAGACATCACAAAATCAATTAATCTTTGTCAAGTCAATTTAATTCATTAGAGAATAATATAATGCATGAATTCTTCTCACATAAGTTGAATACATTCGACAACAATATTTTTATCAATTTTTAGTATTTTGTCCTTACAAAGAGTTTTTACACTCTTGAAAACAAAAAACTTTATGGTTCTACCTGTTTTAGCTAAATTGACCCACTTATAAAACCCACCTGAAATTTATAGTAATAAACTTGAAAGCATGGACCCAAACAAGCATTGTGGCATAACTAAAATCTAATTAATAATTAAGTTGAAATAAGCCTTGAGCCTTAACTAATTAATCAAAACTAAAAAAAATTATTTAAATGGAGAACTAAGTGTTAAAATTCTCTTAAAACTGATGAAACTTAAATAGAGCTAAAAAAATAAAAGCAATTGAAAATGAAGTATTTATAGAGTTCTTAGCTGCCACATAAATCCTAGGAAAAAAACTTCAATTCTTCAATGAATCCAAACTATATTATAAACTCTTGTAGTCCAAGACCATGCATAATCATAATACTAAATAAGCCTCATTTAATATCTATTTTTTTGTCAAAAATTAATCCATTGTACTGATTAGGCCAAAAATAGCCAATAAAGAACACTTTGTCAACGACTATGCCAAAACAATAATAACAAATTGCTAAGTAATGTTTTGTAAAAAACAATAATCATTGCCAAATACTCCAAAAAAAAAACTGACATTATTGAAAAACAATTATCACCAAACATTATGAATATTCAAATCACCAAAATTACATATATGAAAGCTCAAATCATGACTATCAACTTGCATTCAAGCTCTAAAAAATGTTAATAAAAAAGATATAATGTTATGATCCTTGAAATTCATTGACAAAGAAAAAAGCTATTTAGGATTTCCTTAGAAAAGAATAATGTGTTTGCAACATATAAAATTTGCATGATTTTTATAGCCATTTTAGAACTCAAAATCACTTTATGTACAAGCAATTATACCATAATAATAATGAGCTACTATAAGAATATATGAGTTTTTGATGTGTAGTATATCTAATAAAAAAAAAAGAGAAGTAATAATGCCACCTGTGATTGGAATAACAAAAGTAAACACAATGTCCATCAATAAAAATTACATGATATCATATGGAAACCTAACCATGCATTCATACAATACAAATAAATAAATACAATAAATGTATAAAATGAAAAACAAAAACCAAAAATTATTGGTTTTAAAGAATTTATTAGTGGTGAAGAAGTTGCAATGTCTAAAGGATATAAATAGATTGATTAAGTTAATCATATTTAAAGCTTTCAAGAAAAGCATATGAATGTGTAGTGGTGTTTTTTTTATATGGAAAAAGGGCTACATGAATTTTTATATTTATACTTTATCCTAATGTCAGTGGATTATTGTATCATTGAAAAACACAAATTTCTATTTCAATTGAACAAGGTTGATTTTACGTTTACTTATTTTTTTCTTCCTATTTTAACCTTGTATCACACAAAGAAAAGAAAAGAAAGAAGAATGGAGGTAAGAGAACACAGAGGAGAAAAAAAGAACCAATATCTTTCATCGACATTAACTCGTTAAGCACTTGGTGAAATCATAAATGGATTGCACTATTAGATTTAGAATGACAAGACCTTTGAAACAAGATCTCACAATAACTATTTTGACAAACAAAAAAGTCTCATAGGCTCCTCAAAGCTGTTAGCACTATTCATTGATACAAGACACGTCTAAGCTAAATTCTACAATTGCTTTAAATTAGGCATCAAACTTTAATTTTACATTTAATATGATAAATTTCAATCAAAATTGGCCCCTAAAATTTTAGTTTCGACAATTATATTTTATTTTTAAAATAAAAATATCTATCTTAATTTATTGTGAGAGTTTAAAATGATCAAATCCAATTTTAGTTAAAAGGTTCTAACTTTTGTGAAATTGAAAGCGACAATGTACTAATTTGGATAAAAATATATTCAAAGTATAAAACTCTCTTAATCATATTTTTTTAGTCATGCCTACTTATTTTCAAGTCTACTGGAACTTGTCTCTAGGTGCATTCTTAGAAACAAAAATAAATAAATTCAACCAATCAAAATTTATAATGTGTCATTTTTATTTTCATTTTATGAAAATTGGAATAAATGATATGAAAAATAAATGGGCCTTTATATATTTATTGGTCCCAAGACAAGTTCTTCAAGTAAGGAAGCTCTCTCAAAAGCTTACAAGCCTACTTAATTCATGCTTGAAGTCTACAAGAAATGAAGCCTTGTTAGATCAAGCTTCAATGTCTCATAAGAGTTTTTCAACAACACTTTGAAGACAAATTAGATATATTTTTCAAAATAAAAAACCCCAAAATCTTGTTCTCCAATACAAGTCTAGTTTTGATCTGTAGGAACATCTAAATTTTAACTTGATTTCACAAATAAAAACAATTCATTATAAATCAAAATCAAGAGAAAAAGGAGGATTGTTTTATTTTTACATACAAATATTTCAAATGGAGATTGCACCCACTTAATTGTTTTAATAAAATCAAATATTTATAAACATGTGCTTATTTAATTTTTAGATTCTCAAATTTATGTCTATAGTAAGACACCCTCTAAACCTGTAATGGGATCATGGCCAGAATTGAAATTAAACATTGTAGGAGAGACTAGCAAGTTAGGATATCCTATTGTGTAGATAAATATACATATAGGCCCCCCTTTTTATATATAAAAAATAAAATAAAAAGGAAACCAAGACAAAAATATTAAATTAACCTAATCTATTAATGACTATCCATGCTTACTTTCAAGAGAGAAACAAAAGGAAAAAATATTTATATGGCATAAATATTATTATCACCTCTCTTAGATTTTGATTTTCTCTTCCATCATTTATTTATACAATGAAACACACACACATCAAGCAGAGCCATACCATATAAAAAATGCTAAAATCATGCTCATGGCATTAGCAACACCTCTTCTGTGCACGAGGAAAGGGCATGCATACCTCACGTGAAAGGCTCCCCATGTCCAACCATTTCCCTTTCCGAGCCAACCACCCTGGATGGTGACTGAAAAACGACCAAACATCTAATGAACATAACCATTCTCAGCTGCTAATAGTTGTCTGGTTGAGTTCATCTATCAAAATCCCCATGAGGTTCCAAAGCACTCGGTGAGAATTTCCTCGCAACAAGATAACAAATTGAGGTGGATTGATTATTGTAAATGCACCGCTTATCTTCACGAATCGTTTTGAACAACTCCTCTTTTATGTCAGCTCTTCCGAAGGTAGCTGGGTGAGCCCCACCCCTTGACCAGTCCACCCAGGAGTGGAGCTGCTCGAATGGTCAACATGGTGGGGAAATAATGCTCGTCAACATAACAATGCGGTCTACAGAATTCCTCAAATTTAGGGTAATATGTAGTATCTTCCACCATGCTGACGGACGGCAAGCTTCCGGTTAACCAGAATGAAGCTATGCTTGGATCTCATTATGTATCCATGCACGAAACTGAAGTAGAAGAGAGGAATGCAAGATTCAGATACCAGAATGAACCGCTGCATTAGCAAGGAGTCTTCGTTCAGCATCACACAGACTCATCTTACCCCATTCAGAAACCTGTGTTGGGAAAGCACAAGATAAAAATGTAAGCTTCCTTGTATTATACGGTCACAAGTCAAATATTCGATGAAACTAGTAGAAACAAAAGACGTTGCCTGAAAACCAAAGCTTTGTGCAGAATGTTAGTATGGTAAGAGATTATCTTGCTCGTGTAATAGTTTAGTTTCAATGAAAGAGTTATTTTGACAGTTAATAGGATGAGAAATTATTAAAAAGACAGCAACTAAGAAGATATGAAGCGACTACCTTCAGCAAGCAAGGAACCAGAGGTAGTAGACAATTTGAAATAGACTCAAAGTGATGAAGTCTTCACGAATCATCATGGCTCCATTTTTTTTTTTCATAGCTGCCTGCGTATGAAGTCTTCAACATCACAAACTCCAAGCTTCGCTCAGAAATTCAACCTTAACATATTTAAAATTCTTTTCCAACCAGCTCCGGGGACTCTAACCTGGTTTGTTCGATGAAAGATAACTTTCAAACTAGTGTATAAGAGAAAAAAAGAGTATGTAGGAACCCATCAAATGGAGTACAACCTTCTATCTTACTACAATATTCCAGAATATATCTCATTTTGCTGGCTGTTTCTCAATAAGATTAACTCTCCTACAATCCAACTTCAAATAATAAAATGCCACCAAAATACTTCCACAAAGACCTCAAGCAATGATACCAGCTCTGTTGTTAAACATTTGTATGCAAAACTCTAAGCCTTGGCATTTTCAAGCTAATTTTTAACCCAGGCATTGGCATCTTATGGTAGCCCATCAAACTCTCAGACTTGTCACTAAAGGTATTCTATATATTCCAGCAACATCAGAACCCCTTTTCTTTACTATATATAATGCTTTTAGTCCATGTCAAACACTCTCAATTCCCTTGTGTACAAGTCAATCTCGTCTGCAACTGCCCATAACACAAGTAATTTCCAGCAGTCTTGTTCCAGAGTCTTGTATCTTTTCTTGCTGGATATAAATTGTGCAATAATACAGGAGTAAAAGAGTGTATTTTCAACCTTGCTATCTGTTGAAACAGAGCAATTGTTTAGGCACTTTTCTCATGGTGGAATTGCCACAGGCTTTCACACAAATTATTGCAAATCCCATTAGAAATGTATGTGAAATCTAATGACACTCCTATGAATGTTCTCAAAAGTATGCTTTCGCAGGTTAATTGTCATGAAAATTCCCTTTTACCCAAAAGAACACAAAGTATCCTTTAAAAAGGCAATACTAATTTGAACAATTCAAGTATAAATATGTATTGAATGTTGGAATGAAGAATGGAGAATCCTAAACTGTTTCAACTGAGAACCCAAAAAAGTTTCAACATCCAATAGCAAGTATATCTGAAGCCCTCAAATAAGCGTTAGAGGAAAAATAGACAAATGGAGAATCCAAAAGCTAGAAAGCTGCATCTCTATCTCGAACATGCAGTTGTTCTCAAGGATACTGCTTTGAGCAGTGGAAAATTTTCTATTCAAAGATCCAAGTTTAAGAAGTATGAAGAACCAAATAGACATCACAATTGTCAAGCCACACTACATAATCGTAAGCAAACTTGTTAAATATTACAGTTAGAATATAAACTGTTAAGCTTTGTAAATTAGCATAACTGTTTTTGTAATTTAGTGTTAGGTGAGTTTTTTTTTAACGCGAAATAGAAATATTTATATATATAAATTCCAACCTGCTGATTGCACAAGTTCCCTTTCATCAGGGAATCAGCATTTCCGGGGTCCTTCCCACCTCCTCCATTACAAGCCTTGCGAGTTTCAATTTCGTAGCTAAAATACCATCTTATAAGTTTGTTGCACATGCATAGTGGATAAAAATCCTTGTTAGCAACATAAAAGAAATCGTTTTTCCATCAGCTATAGCATCATATTCAATTTTTAGGGCCAATGTCCTTAAGGGCCCAGATCTGCTCCTCTCCCATGGCAGACACCACAAGAAAAAATACTTCGATTAAAAAAAAAAGAAAACTTCGATTCGAATAAATTTGTTGAGAATTTCAGATTCGCTCAGATACCATGTTAACATAAGTGCGGTCCTCTAACCCTACATCTTGATATGTGTACCAAATATCATTGCTCCAATCCGGGTAAAGCGCCCAGCTATCGCAGCGGGTTGAAAGGCCGCTACTCCTTCTCGGACTTCCTCAGGTGACGACAATGGTATGATGAGGGAGCGGATGTCAGCGTACGTCATAGTTGTTGCCCTCTTGTAGCGATCGAGTAGTACCGGATTTGTAGCACATCGGCCCACACCAGTGATGCTCATTCCTAATGCAGCTGGTATGAGCAATTGTCGGTCGTTCCGAAGGTACTCTACTACTACTACCTTTTGTTCCTTCATTTTCCCCTTTCCCGACGGGCACAAAACCAGTAGTATACTAACTCTCATACATCTTTCCGAGCATAATTTCCAATGGCTAATACCAACGACTTAGTAGATCGCATCATCAATGATGCTGCAACGCGGGAGAAGATATCTAATATCATAGCTCGCAGAACCCAAGGGGGTTGCTGCGAGCTATGATATTAGATATCTTCTCCCGCGTTGCAGCATCATTGATGATGCGATCTATAAGTCGTTGGTATTAACCATTGAAAATTATGCTCTGAAAGATGTATGAGAGTATATACTCTGGGTTTTATGCCCGTCGAAAGGGGAAAATGAAGGAACAAAAGGTAGTAGTAGTAGAGTACCTTCGAACGACCGACGCTTTCTCATACCCGCTGCATTAGGAATGAGCATCACTGCGTGGGCCGATGTGCTACAAATCTGTGCTACTCTATCGCTACAGAGGGCGACAACTATGGCATCGCTGACATCGCTCCCTCATCATACCATTGTCGTCACCGAGGAAGTCCGAGGAAGTAGCGCCTTTCAACCCGGCCATAGCGCTTTGGCGCCTCGATAGAGCAATGATATTTGGTACACATATCAGGATATAGAGTTAGAGGACCGCACTTATGTTAACATGGTATCAAAGCGAATGTAAAATTCTTTACGAATTTGTTCGAATCGAAGTTTTCTTTTTATCCCCAGAGGCTACAGTGCCAGTATTACTCAAACAAACAAAGAAACACCGAAATGGTATCGGTGTTATGACCCTTCCCATCAGAAGTTACATGTACTCTTAGATGTATTATTCCGAGAATCAGAACCCTATTATTCAAGGGGAGTTCTTGGGCCTTCTCTTCAGGGGGAGAGTAACAATGAAGAGAACGAAAATATTTTCGAATTGGAGGAAAATGATAATAATTCTGCACGGATTGGGCAGGAAATCAAGGTGCTAAGAGATCACCATCAGGATATTTTACATTAGTAGAAGGCAACCTTTGTCACTTGAAGAAGTAAGAATCAGAAAGTAGTAGCAAGGTCAAGTGCAGAAGCAAAATACCGGGGTATGGCTCATGGTGTGTATGAATTGCTATGGATTAAACAGGTACTACAAGACCTGAGAATTGAGTATGAGACATCTATGGGTCTACATTGTGATAATAAGTCAGCTATCGAGATTGCGCATAATCCTGTACAACATGATCGTACCAAACACGTCGAAGTCGATCGACACTTTATTAAAGAAAACCTTGATCGGAAAATTATACAATTTCTGTTTGTAAGGTCGGAAGATCAATTGGCGGATATACTCACAAAGGCAGTTTCAGGAAAGACATTTCATGGAGCAATTAACAAGTTGTGCTTTGACAAACATATACACTCCAAGTTGAGGGGGAGTGTTAAATATTACAGTTAGAATATAAACTGTTAAGCTTTGTAAATTAGCATAACTGTTTTTGTAATTAGTGTTAGGTGAGTTTTGTGTGTTTTTTAGTTTTTAGTGTATTTATTACTATAAATACATGCATTGTAACCTTGAATGAAATACATTGAAGATTTAAATACTTACTGAAAGTTTAACAAAACTAAAGTAGCTATTTGCAGACAACTAGAACCCAAAAATAAAACCCAAATATGGAGCACTACAACAATAGCATTTACAAACAGCTCAATCATCAAACAAATATCAAGATGAAGTTCTTAAATAACAATGAACACTGAATGAAATAAAATAAGGATGTTTAACGTAGGCACTCGCACACCTGACTTGGGATTTGTCTCCGATGGAAAACTGAAGAGGGTGGAAATTTGACTTCAAATGTGGGCAACGAATGAATATAGACCGATAGGGCCCTTCATGCCCCTTCACAAAGAGGCGCCAGAGGCAATAACCCCTCTGTCAGAAACATAAACACAATCTTTGGAACTCTCTTTGAAGGGATACTTCTTTATCCGGGGAGCAAATGAAGCCATCCAAAAGAGTTCCTCATCACTCATTTTATGGAGCAGGTTAGATGGACGCCTAATCCATCGATCAAAAGTATTCAGTTCTTCAAAGCAAGGCTTAAAAGCAGGCATAACAGATGTCCCTGCAGTCTGAACTCCAGAGCGCTTGACTGTATACATACTGATGATTGAGAAGGTGATACATAGAGCTAAAAATAGCAAAAATAACTGGAGTAACCTTAATGGAAAGGGCTTGTATTGACTTGCTTTGATCAAAACTGCAGGGTCCCTTTTCTTCCTCTGATGGAACAACTCTTGATTGCATCTTTATAACAGCACTATAATCAGAATTCACCTTCTGGGTCTGATCTAGCAACACCCTTTATGCATTAAAATTGCTTAAACCTCAAAAAGGCTAGAAAAGAAATCAACTTTTCTTTCCAAAGCAAGAACCCCGAAAACTCCAAGATTGCATCTTTCGAGAGAAACAGTGAGCTTAAGTTTAAGATACCATGCTCTTAGCAAGCAAAAACCGATACAGTCTAAGGTCCTATCCTAAAATACCTCAAAAGATAATACTATGTTAAAATTTCAGTTTGCAGCGAATGGGGTTTAGACAAATCAAAGGTTCTGAATCAAGATCACAAAGAGGGGAAAAAAGTACAAAATTTGGACATACCATGTAACTAATCAGTGGTGCAAAATGAACAACGTCAAAAGGAAACTTCAATAACGGCAAGATTGAGTTTTGAGAGAGAATGGCTGAGAAAGGTAGGCAAAAGAGAACAGAAAGTCTGGAGGGATTCTCTAACTCCAAGAGAGCAGGGGAAAATACAGAGAGTGGAAGTTATATATACATAGGATTGAGTGAAATTGAGGGAAGAGGTGGGGGATTGATGATCTGCCAAAATGTCTGTTTGAAATAGACAGAGCCATTCCTACAGATTTTGGGGGAGAGCTAAAATTGAAATATTACCGTTACAATATTACCGTTGTGTTCTCCAAATTAAATCACAAACAACACAGACGAATAAATTGAACTGAAACAACTAAAAAAAAACACACAGCAAAGAGCAATATTTTTCAGCTAATAGAACACTGAAAAACACAGCAACATTTGCCAAAAACACAGCTTCGATCAGACAACAGAGAGGCTGAGAGTTGAGTTGATTTTGGGTGAGATTTTAATTAAATATAGGGCTGAATTTTTTTGTTGAAATGAATGGAGATGGTGCGAAAAATTATATCGTGGAAGGCTCCATTGTTGGGTTTAGAAACGGAGTCGTGGTTGCTGGTAGTGGAGGTGGTGGTGGTGGGACGAGGGAAGAGGGAAGAGGACGGTGGGGGGAGGGGAGTAGGTTGGAGAGGGGAGTTAACATGGGCGGCTGGTGTATTTGGTTTGGGGGGGGTGGGCGGCACAGGGAGATGGGAATGGGAATGGGTAGGTTTTAAGGGAATCGGGTGGGTGGGGAGTTAAATATAATTAAAAAAAATATAATTATATTGTATAATTATGCAATTATTTTTTAAAAAAAATTAATTAAAATAATAATAATTTTATTGTTAGAGAGTTTTTAAAAAGTAATTATTTAATTATATAACTTGCTCCTATTAATTAATTAATTGTATAATTAAACTAAATACAAAATAATTGCATTATATTTAAATAATATAAAAAATAGTTCTTCAAAATGGTTTTTATCATTAGAACACACATCAATAAAAAAAACCATATACACACTATTTAAAAAACCATTTTAAAAATTTAACTTTTAAAAATAGCTTTACCATTGAACTTGCTCTAGTAATTGAACATAACGGCTGAAATACCGGGCATCTTATACCGTCAGAAAATCCTTGAGGTTTCTTTGTTTATTCCCTATTATTTATTTATTTATTTATTTATTCACGCCCTGCTCGTCTTCTTTCAAAACATCGTAGCGACAGAGAAATTCAACATTAATTCTCACAGCACCGCACCCGATAAGCGTACCCGGATGCATGAGATATGCAACTAGTCAACTCATTTCACATTTTGATACTCAAAGGAATTTTTTTCCTACGTGGCTGAAAAAAATAAAAAATATATTTAATAATATTTTTCTAGTTTATTTAAGTTTTTATTGTCTTTTATGATGAGATACAGAATTCTTCACCAATAAGTAATATTTTATTTTAATAGTGATATTATTAATATTATTGATAAATTAGAGGTTTAAAGCAAAGATAATATAGAAGGTGTTCACAAAAAACAATTATTGATTTATTTTATATTTATCATTTTGATTTTAAATTTACTGTTATCACAAAGATAAATGCGTTAAATTGGTTTCATGGATATTACTTTGAGGTTTATAATTTATTACTGTAAAAACCAATAAAAAAATTATTATTTCTTATATAAATTTTAAGATTTTTATACACCAAAAACAGAAAAAGGATTGGAGAGTCTTGTTTACAGATCCACAAGATCAATGCAATTAAACTCTAGGATGAGTTTTTTCAACTTGGAGATATGATGGAGGTTTTAAGGAAAAGTTATTTTTATTGTTTTTGGTTTAGTTTATAAAATTAAAAAAAAAAAATTATTTTTCCTTGTTTTTTTAAGGCTTTTATTGTTTTCCCTTTATTTTTAGTTTTAATTTAATGAGTTATAAAACAAACTACTTGAAAAATATTGAAAAATAAAATTATAAATTAAAGTTGTATAAGCTGGAGAGTGAGACCCCTAAACTCTTTTGGAGTTAATAACACCATGTTGTGTGAAGACAAACCTCTTACCATTTTTTTAATAAAACACTTAAGAAAATGCGACAAGTCTCTTGCAGGAAATGCAGAAAATAGTGATCGTTTCTCACAAGCCAATCCACAAATCCCACGTGCCTTTCCACCAAAATACAGCGATGAGTTTGCCACTCGAGAATTCAGAAGAATTTCCATCAGTGTTGTAAGTTCCGTTCCGTTCCAGAAGCAAATCCGGGACAAAACGGCGACGTTTTTGTCCCGGTAAAAATCCCGGCCAGTACCGGAAAATCCGGCCAAATTCCGGCCGGAACCCTCCGGTTCCGTACCGGGCGTTCCGTTCCGGGTCCATCAATAATGAAAATCAACCGCAAATCATCCATAATCAATTTCCCAAATCAATTTCATTTCTTCAACCGCAAATCATCCATAATCCCTCAAAAATCAACCCAAATCTCAACTGAAATCTCAAGTTTTCGAAGCCATATATATATTGAACAAACTTGCAGAGCGGAGGGAGGGGCGGGTCTGAAAGAGGAGAGAAGCAGAGGAGAGGGAGGCTGGAAAGAAAGAGAGGGTGGGGCGGGCTCTGAAGATGGAGAAGTTGAGAAGGGGAGGGCTGACCAGACTCACCAGAGAGATGGCAGGGAGGGAGGGGCTAACCATGAGAAGAGAAGCAGAGGAGATGGAGGCCACACGCCGCAGCTGAAGAGAGGTGAAGAGCCGTAAATGAAGGGTTATGTTTTAAGGGAATTTAGGGTTTGTGTGTGTGCTTTTATAGTGGGGAGCGAGAAAGTTAATATTAATTACTTTAAAGAGTCGGGATGCAATTTCCTTTTTAATGTTATTTAATTTACGTATTTCAATTGGGGGGGGTTATCCGATGTAGGGGGGGTTACGTCAAGTAGTATTTTTAGAACATTTTACTTTCATAATATTTTAGAATTTTAAAAATGTTTCTAATTTTGAGATTATGTTTATATTGTATAATTTAAATTTCATTTATCTTGAATTTAAATTATACTTGTTAAATTAATATTTTATTTTTTTTCATATATATAATTAAATAAATATGAACAGTACAAAACCGGAACGGAACGCCAGAATGCACCGAAACCGAAACGTTCCGTTCCAAACAAAAAACCAGAACGGTACCCGGAACGGATTTTACAACTATGATTTCCATGCACACCGACGAATCAAATAATTATGATGCCCCCCCCCTTATCTAGATCAACAGGCATCTGCCAATAGAAAATTCTAAAATGTACTTTTTTTATTCATATTTTAATCCTTGAAATTCATAAGAAAAATGACGAAAATAATGTTTTTTTTCTCAAAATCAATATTGAGAAAAATTGATTATATTCCGGTACAAAAAAATCAATATTGATATTGATAAGTTTTGTTTTTAGAAAAAAAATTCTATTAAAGTGTTTTAACCTTCATTTTGTTGCAAATAGAAAGCAAATTAATCAAATTAAAATTTAGGATTTTAATATTAAAATGCAAAACCAATATTAAACTCAAAAGACCCTAAATAAAACTTTAGGGGTACAATCATAAATTATGCCCCTTTTTCTTTTTTTAGCTACCACATGTAGTGGGGTTCGATTAGATCTATAAAATCTAGATAAATATATCCAGAATATTAGCCAAATATTTTGTTAAAAAAGAACCATAAGATAAAATAATTTTGCACATGAATTTAATTCTTGATTAATACTAATAACATTTAAAACATACAATCAACAACCATAGTTGTCTAATAAAGGCTTCGTTATCACTTGGTTTAAGGAGTTTTAAGGATTTTGTTAGACAAATCTAGAGTTGTTTAGGTTTTATATGAAAATTACTTAAAGATTACATTTTTTTTTTATCTTTGAATAATTACTTCAAGATTGGATTGTAAAAACCGTAATTCGTTCAAGTATCTAGTCTCTAATGATAATTTATATGAACAACAAGTAAGATATCTCCTAAACCTTTTTGGAAGACAAAGAGAGATTCTTATACCTTGGAGTACTATCTTTTTTTTCTTTGTATTTAGGTGTTTTAGTATTGTATTGTAATGTTGTACTTAATGTACAAAAAATAAGGGATATAACATCTCATTTATATAAAATATCTAAGAACCCTATACATGGAAATATATCAATTTGACCCTTAAATAATATCATATACATTATTTTAGTTTGATTTTATACATTTATTCAATCAAGTCTCTAATTGATTTTTTTAAGTCTAAGATTATAATCCCTTTTATTAATTATATTATATCCCTCAATTTCTAAAAAAATTATTTATAATCAAGTCATCCTAATTTCTTACCAATAATTTTTATGTGTGGCCCAGTAGATTTTCTAATAAGTTGATCTAAATATAAATCATAATTCTAAATAGAATAGAATTAAATAATTTAATTTATCATCAATACAAAAATTGAATGATTTATATTTGAAGATTAAGTATAATTCTAACCGCCTAACATGATGCTCCAAATATCAAAATTATTATTAGTGATTTGACTTAACATTTAAATTACTAGTTTCTTAGTGTAATTATTATATTTCATCATGATTGTTATAATTTACATAATATAGCATGTAATGTGTCTAATGTATCAAATCCTATTTGTTCTCAACACTATAGTTATTAATCATTTAACTAATATTTAAAATCTCATCCTCCTTTGCATTTTTCTGAGTAATTCTTTCTTTTTATATGCCCAAACTGTAATTTATAAGCATTACCTGCAACACGATCTAAAAACCATACCCATCATTGTGAAGTAATTTGTTTTTCATGATGTTTATTGTAAACAGAAAAAAATGATAGAAGAAATAACAATGAATATAAAATATATTTCAGATATAGAAATCTCAGATAATGAGCGTTTGTAAGATGCTGGATAATTTGGTAGAGTTTTTGGTAGATTTGTGCTTGTTGAGTGCTGGTTAATTTGATAGAGTTTTGATAGAATGATGTTCTGGCAATTGAAGGAGCCAGGGCCTCCACTTGAATTAATATTCAATTTTTCGGGAAATTTACTTGTTGTCTATTAATTGGAAATGCTGAGCCTAAATAGGTTGGAAATACAAGTTAAATAACTACCCACTACTTAATTAACCCCCCCACATCGGGATAACCCCCCCATTACAATAAGCTGAAATACATAAATTAAATAACAATCCTTATACTAAGTTGAATTGCATCCCGGGTCCCTAATGTAAATAATAATTAACTTTTGCCCCCACTATATAAACACACAACGGACCCTAATTTCTCTTAAGACAAACTTCATCTGCGTTCATCTCTTCTCGTCTGCATCTTCATCTCTCTTACCGTGTGGCGTGTAACAAAGCCGTCCCCTTCGAGCAGCTTCGTCCCACGGTACGTGGGTGTGATCGTCCACGACTTGTCGGCGTCTTCCCCTCTCGGTTTCGATCAACCGATTCAAACTCCAGCCCTTACGTGGGTGCGATCGTCGCAGCTTGTCGGCGTCTTCCTCTCTCGTTCTTCATCCGGTTCAAACTCCACCCCTTCCAACAGGTACAATCTTGGCACTGTTACACTTGTGACTTTGCATGAAACTTTTCATCACGAAATAACACTGACCCCTTTTCTCTTCTCTCTTGCATTTGTTACGAGCTTATTTTTCTAGCTGGGTATGGGTTTCTTCTTTGGAATGTAGGTTCGGTTCTTTGGGGTCTTTGGGCGACCCTAAGGGTTGGTTGTGGTTGTGGAGTGCGGTGGTGCGATGAAAGAGGTTGGTGTGGGTGTTTTTGGTGGTATTTCGGGATGTAGAATTGAAAAGGGTAAGTGGTGTTTGGTTGCTTCTATAGGAATAGTGTTTTCCATTGACTTCTTCCTCCTGCGGTAGCGCCAGTCCAAATCTTTCGCTGCAAGTGTGGAGGGTTTGAACATGGTTACCGTGATGCTGCGATTAGTCTTTCAAGCCACTTAAAAAGGTGTCGATCGCGAAATCTTCCCCTAAGCCATCGATCTTGTTAGACAAGACCTCAAATTGCATGCGGTAATCTTCTACGCTCCCTCTTTGTTGTAATTTGGTGAATGCACCCTCTTTGGATCTTCATAACATGAGGGTCCAAATCGATCGCGGATAGCCTCAACAAATTCTCCCCATGTTGATGTATGACTTGAGTCTCTTAGCCACTGATACCAAGTGAGTGCCTTACCCCCCATGTGGAAAGAGGCAATCTCTATTTTGTGGTCATCTGGTGTCTTGAAATAATTAAAGAAGCTGGCGTGCTTTTTAGTATCCATTCATTTGGGGATCACCCCCATCGAAGTGTGGAAAATCCAGCCGTAGTGAGCGAGCCTGAATTCCCCCATGACCTTCAAACAAGGGATTATCATGAACCCTCGTAGTTTGAGAAGAACCCTCTCCGGAATTTCTCCTGTTGGTAACTCTGGACTAGGGACGTCAAAGTTAGATGCCATCTTTGTTGAGTTCTTTGTAATACCTTTTCCATGAGTTTCTCTTGTTTGGATTGTTGTTACGTCAATCCCTTAGTTACTTCTTGTAAGTGCTTCCTTTGTTTCGACAAGTTGGGATATTACGGTGCCTTACGTCATGGTCATTTGGAAGGATAGCTCGATACCACTTGTAAGATCTTTGGATAATTTGGTAGAGTTTTTTGGTAGATTTGTGCTTGTTGAGTCTTTGGGTTAATTTGATAGAGTTTTGATAGAATGATGTTACGGCAATTGAAGGAGCCAGGGGCCTCCACTTGAATTAATATTCAATTTTTCGGAAATTTACTTGTTGTCTATTAATTGGAAATGCTGAGCCTAAATAGGCTGGAAATACAAGTTAAATAACTACCCACTACTTAATTAACCCCCCACATCAGATAACCCCCCATTACAATAACTGAAATACATAAATTAAATAACAATCCTTATACTAAGTTGAATTGCATCCCGGTCCCTAATGTAAATAATAATTAACTTTTGCCCCCACTATATAAACACACAACAGACCCTAATTTCTCTTAAGACAAACTTCATCTGCGTTCATCTCTTCTCAGCTGCATCTTCATCTCTCTTCAGCTGTGGCGTGTAACACGTATTTATAGTATAGATGGAATTTTATGTTTAGAACAAGATGAAAAGACATTGGCAATGAGAAGTTAAGTTTTTGGAAGTATCCTTTACCAGAATGGTCTCCAATATCGTCTAATTTATAACTTGAAAGAGATAATTTTTCACTTTCATGTCTTTCAGCTTCAATTCATTTATCCTCTTTCGCTGCACTTTTGTCTGCTCTATGTTACTCTTTGTCTCAAGATAGCCATTTTCTATCAGCTCCCAATATTTTTTAGAACGCAAGAAATTCTTCATCAACAGACTCCAGTGGTCATAATACCATCAAAACAAGGAATGATTGACTGCATAAAATTCTCTGAAGTTGTCATCCTATTTGTTGATGCAAAAGAAATTCAAAATGAGCCTTATCAACCAATATCAACCACAGCATGAGCCGTGAACTTGAATGAATCTTATAACTATGCATATAACTATACAATGCTAAATTAATAATGTTACTTTCTTCACCTTTCATGTAGCTTCTTTGCTTATAAAAAAGAAATAATAGAATTTAACTTTCCATGAAAACGAATCGTGGGTTTTGATTGAAAATTACGTCACTCTTGACATATTTCGCCCAAAGACAAACCGTTTCCATAGGGAACTAGTGCATGATGAAGGTTGGCTGCTCTGACAAGTTAACGCCTTTTCACCATGTACTAGATTCAAAGCAGTCAATTTAACATCCTATGGCTAACCTTTGGAATTTGCAATCAATCCCAACATCACAGTTTGAACTTGGAAAAAAGACAACCCAGTTGCAGGTGAAAAGGGGTAAGATTGTGGCTGATAATTGCCATCCTTAAATTGGCAACCAAAATTTGTATTTTTTGGAATTATTAGCCTTTGAACTTGCCTCTAAATGCAATATAGACACTGAGATAATTGTATGAAACCACATGAAACTCGCAAATCACAGAACAAATTAGCATTATAGGGAGGCAATGCATCGGAAGTTTAAGAAGGCAAAATTTGTCTCACACTTGCCATTCTTACACCGAAGATAAGTTGAACGAGCATGACATATCCAGCTCCCTAATATATATCCAGCATTTTCCCCCTCAACATGGCTTCAGCTTTCCTCACCTGTTTCACTGGTCCTACTATGAATACCTACATGAAAATAATCAACATTTACCCACGAGGATGGCAATGAATAAATATTAAGTAAATCCTGAACAAAGACATCATGGATTATCTTTTTGGCTTTGTTATGTAAGTCTCTATCTAATAAGGTTACTTTTCTTTAGATAAAAAAAAAACACATTAATTGACAAATAGATTCCAACACTTCTTATTGTGGTTAAATACAAAAATCTCAAAGCAGGTCTCATTTTGCATTGACTTAAATCCTAAGTTAGCTGGATTTTGTCCAACGCTAAGTTGATCACCAGGCAGGCAGTTACCAACATTAGTATGATAGACTTACCTTGTCAGGTGGACCCTTTGCACCTCCAATGAAAATTTCCGCACTGCAAAATAATGTACATGCGGGAAATTAAAGAACAGGACAGATTGATTATATAGAACACCAAGTTTATGATAGTAGGAGGGAGGAGAGAGACGTACTTGCAAGATTCCTTTACTGACAAAATGGATGCTCCTCGTCTTCCAATAACACGACCCATCTTTCCTGGGGGAACATCAAGAGCAGAGAGGATTTCCTCTTCAGGAGCAGTATCCTCAATGATGAGGTTATCTATAAGGAGAAAGCACAGTTATATCAGTATTCAATTAAGAAGGAAAGCACCGTATACTTTCCTAAACAAAGTCCATCCAGAATAGGTCAATGTATCTTTATTCACCCTTACTTTAGGGTGCATGTATTCACCGTTGGAGTAGTGGTAGCTTGCTCATACATAATCCATTTTTTTCCAAAATTTAGACCAACATTCATGCATTGTACCTCAATTGAAAATCCTCCCCATTGCTTCCATCAATGGAAACCCATAGTTATAGCAGATACAGTGTAATGCCAAACTCTCCTATTTAATGAGTTTGGCACCGTTTCTATCTTTAATTGTTTTTTTTAATACAGCAACAATAAACAAGGCAGATGAACGAAGTTCAAGGAGTTGGGTCAAGGAGTTGGGTAAACAAATTCCTAGAATATTGGGAAACAAGAGTGATGTACACTAATAAGTTGGTAAAACATAAAACCTGGAATAGGAGGGATATGGGGCCAATCAGCATAATCATTCTCATTGATGCAGAAACATCGACAATAAAACATCCCACGAACTGCAAGATACCATAAAGATCTTTGATTGAGCTTTTCCATCATCTTATAATAGATGTGGAGAAGAAAGCGAACATCATCAGCAGCTGCACGTATCATCATTTCAGATAATGGCCTGTATGTCCAGAACATAGGATCCTGAAAACAATGGAAAGATAAAATAATGTCAGGAAACACTAGCTGTAAGACACCACACACTAGTGTTGCAGCCTAGTGGGTGTGCAGTAGCTGGAAAAATTTCTCTGATACTCTTAGAGAAGATGCAGGTACAAATAAACACAAAAGCAGAAAAGAAAAAAGCATAGTCAAAATCATAAAAAGAGAAAACCACAATCTTGGTTCTTGTAGTTTATCCAAAGTACTAATTGATCCTCTATTCTATTTGAATAATTTCAAATCTTAAAAATTGCTTAATCAAGTGCAATTGTTCTGAAAATACCATTCTGAACAGTGTTGCTTATCAGTGATCAAAATGGTCTTTTCAGCAAATACAGTTGATTGATCATTGTTAAAATGTACAAATATCTACAAGAACTCACAAAGTTTTTGATGAAGTAAAAATACTGGTGGTTATCTCTTAACAAAATGTTGAGCTATATATCTTTTTAATTTTTCATGGGATGAGACTAAGTATGGAAACTCTAATTATGTCAATTTAATGTCACTGGTATGATCTCATAGCTTGTGAAGGCTTCTACTGTACCTTCAACTAACCATTAGATACGAAACACCTTCACTTGCCGGTAATATTTAACAGGGCAAGGGTCTAACTCTCTGGTGAGGTTCAGATGGTAAAGCAGTCACTTGTCTAAATGCCAAATGCCAGCACATCACAAAACTCTACATTGTAAACAGAAGCATTCTTCACCAATCTACCAACAGAAGGATAGCATCTTAGGGGTGCAAACTTGAGAGGTAAACATGTTCAAAGACAGAAAGAGCAGAAGGAAATGTTCCTGGCTAGCACCACTTAATAGTTTAATTTCCCTAGACACCAAAATGTTTTATAGAAACAAAACAAAGGCAGCAGAGAATAACTTTTCCTATATAGCTCTCTCCACTTTACCCGAGATAGGGATAGTGACCATGTCAGATGTTTAAACTAACCTGTCGGAGGAGAACACGAACCTCTTCTTTCTCCAGATAAGATATGCCTGCATTCAAATCCTCAAGGTAAAGGTCACAGGAATACAATGGATTATACAGGAATTCAATTTTCTTGCCTTCTAGATACCACAAAGTATGTCCAGTTAAAAGGAAAAGCACGCTGATGAGAATAAATTTGTTCATTTTTTTTTTCTTTCTAAAAAGAACATTAGTAATTGTTGCAGAAAAAATTTACTGTGGTTTGAAGGTTTATGATGTAACCAAGACAAAGAAGCTGCTGAATATCTTAATTTGCAATCTATATATTCTAGCTTTTCTGTAAACCTAGTCCTATCAGGAATTCATTTTTTACCAATTATGGTTTATTTAGGGACTAGAATATCATTAGGAGTTTCATTTTACTTGAGGTTTTCATTTTCTTATCAAATTTCGATTTCCATTCAATTTAGTACTATTATGGGCTTTGGTGCCTATATGAAGAGACATATTCTATGTCATGGAAAGGACTTGAATGGTGTAACTATGAGTATTTTGCTTTAGTTTGAAGGCCGTGGCTTAGGCTCCTCCTCCTCCTCCTTTCATGCAAAAGTAACCTTGGTTACTATTGACAGCTATGGTGACAACCTTTTTTTCTTCTTCCTAAATTCCTTCTCTAAATCTATCTCATCATGCATCCTTTTTAGGACACAAATCTAAAGTTGTCCTGCATCAATTTAGCTTACCAAGTCAAGTAAGACACTCAAATATTACTCTCATATGGAATCCACTTTCAATTACAGAGCAGCGCAAACAGTTAGGATGATAGGGTAGTGAAAATAAGGTTGCAGTATTTATCAACTTTCCTAGTATGTGTTAATCAAAAGTAATCATGAGGAACTATCATACAACAGCATTCCCACCAAACATGCAAACATAGCACATAGATAATGAAGCTAAATGCTCTTATGATGCAGATGTTAACAAAAATTGTCCCTACAAAAGTCGGAAGCCTCTTCATAGTAAGAATTGTGTCTAGGAGCTACTTCTCAATCCCAAACAAATTTAACCCCATCAGCTCGTTGCAATATGATTCCAATTGAATGCTAAAAAATTCATAAGGCCTTTTTCCCAATCTCTTTCTTTCATTTTTCTTTTTTCTTTTTGAAATTTCAAAACACACCCACAAGCAAAGTTAAACTATAGGCATTAATGCAACTCTAGTCTTTTAGCATGAGAGAAGGCAGGAAAGGAGACAAGATTTGGGAGGTATCATCCAAATGTTTTATCAAAAGTTTTTAGCAAGTACAGAATATATTCACACAAAAATCAAGTTATATGACCTGAAACCGACAATACAAATGAATACAATGACATGTAAAATACCACAATAGCGTGGATCTGCAAGGAGGCCAACAAATGATATATAGTCATCTGGCAGTCTAATCCGTCCTTCTTGCTCCTCTATCTGAGAATAAGCAATCTACATGCAAAATGACAAATACATATGCATATTAAAATGACAGCTCTGGATTGATATTTCTTATTGCCAGTACATGCAATTTCGGTTGAATGACAGTGAAAACTCAAATGCTGCTCAGAAAACAAAAAGAGATGCATAGCTGCATCAATTATAATCAATCTTTGCTAAAAGTAGTTAATAGAAATAGCAATGCAAACCTAAAGCAAAACCGAAAGAAATCCCAGACTAGAACATCAGTTCCATCTATCAGTTACTCACCTGGGTATCAACAACATTGTGCAACTTGATGCCAAACTGAAAGAATAATGCCTACAAAATAACAATTGATATTTAACTATGTATACGAAATGTTGGTAATTGTGCATGCCAAAAAAACTAATACGGTGAAGAATAGAATGGAACAAGTTCAATTAGAAACCTCGCTATCCCGTTTGCAGTCATGGATAACTTTTGTGATGTGACTAGACTCGAGCGCAGGCTTACATGCTTGGATGAGAGACTCTCCACCCTTAACGGCATCGACTAAATATATAGCATCCGGAAATGCAAGCTGCCAAAATTATAAACTTGTGGATATGCCATTTATTATGGGTGCAGAATAAGAGTAATTCATTAGTTTACCTGCATAATACAGAGAGTTCCATGGCGACAAAGATCAACACCCTCACAATCAAACCCGATGATCAATTGCTTCTCGGCTGAAGGGTTAAGGAACTCGGCCGGAAGTTGAGAAGACTCGGTCACAACATGGATCGGAACCTCATGATCTAGTGGTTTACCACCACCTGCTTTGCTTGCATCAATTTTTATCAATAAGATTGTAAAACCAGTAACATCGAAAGCTTTATTATATATAAAAATTATGTCCATTAAGCCTTTAATTAATCGGTGATTTATCTGCTAAAACTAAATAATCATAAATTCACTTTGATCACGTTCAACTTATATAATAATAATAATAATAACGTAGAATCGTAAGCAAAAAGGTTAAATTAATGGATAAAATAAAAATAAAAAAGGTAAGAGGGGAGGAGGAGGAATTACCGGGGTCGGGAGGGAGAGGAATGCTAGTCTGATGAGAAGAGGAGGAAGCCATGCAATTGAACCATCAAGTTCTACTTTTGAACGCACCTGTACCGGGTCTTGTTTTTTTCACTTGGAAAAGGAAAAGGAAAAGGAGTGTGTGAGAGAGAGAGAGCTACTGTAGTTATAATTGGAGTGAAGGAAAATGGAAAAGTCCAGGCGAGAAATCAGTACGGTTTGGGCTTGGACAGAGAAGCTCATTTGGGTCACCAAATAAGAGCCTTCTATTCCTTTCTTTATTATATTATGATAAAAATAGATATTTATAATAAGAAAGGCAATTATTATTTGATAATTTTCAACTTTTTTATTATTGTATTTTTTTTATATAAAAAAACATATTTTTTTTATAAAAAAAACATATTTTTTTATTAAAATAAATATCGTGTTTTGAGTAAAAAACTACCAGATATTAAAATAAATATTCACAAAAAATCTCAATCTAAGAAAAAAATTAATAAAAACTCTCTTACCTTATTTATTTATTTCTTTTTTGTATTGGTGTTTTTCTTTTATTAAGAATCATATTTTAAAAGTACATTTTTTTAAGAACCACTTTTTTAAAATAGAAATTTATCTTGATATAAAAGTAATATTTAAAAAGAAATCCTAATAATTTGTGTGATAAAATTGTGTTTCTTTGATTAAAAATTACTCAACCGTATTTTTCAACTACCTCATTAATGATCGGAAACCAAAGAAGTAAGCAATATATTGTTTGTTTTTTTAATTTTTTTTTTAAAAAACAACTGGTCAAATAATGCATATTTTCCTAATGTTTTTTCTTAAAAACACCTCTTAGCATGTTTGTTTACTGGATAGTTATGTCGGGCTAGGCCTAAAGCAAAGCATATTTTTGGCTTTGTTTTTTTTTATTTGTTTGGGTTTTTGTTAAATTTAATTAAAATATGTTAGATTTTTTTTTTATTTAACTCTTATATTAATTAAGAATATACTTAGATATTATTTTATTAAATATTTACTCGAATAAGATTAAAGTAGTCTTTTTTATAGCCCATTATTTTTATTATCACTCAATGAAATAAAAAATAGTTTAAGGAGATAGAGTCATTGATCACAATTACATTTATGATTTAGGTTAAGTTTTAGAAGTTAACTCATGTTGGTTCATCATAAACCAAAGCAACAAAAAAATAGTTGAAGTACTAAATCAAACAGAAATATATTATAAAACATGAAAATAATTTTCTTCATGTGAACCTTTTGTTTTTCAAAAGAAAGTTTAATTGTAATTAAATATATTATGAAAAAAATTTATTCATTATTTGAAAAGAATAAGGATCATTATAAAAAGGAATAATCATTTTTTTTTTAAATATCAACCTCAAAAGGGACTAAGCAAATAAGAAGTTGACCTAAGAAATAGATAAAGAATAAATTCTACAATACCTAGCAACATAAAAACAAAGGAATTAAAATGCTATAAAACCTAATTGACAAATACAAAAGTGGATGTTGAGGCCCCAAAATGACCGCATGATAGTTGATACAACTAAATCTATTATAAACCTAAGTAACATAGAAACAATTATAAAAAACTCTATTATCAAAGAGACTCTTGTAATAAACATTATATTTGCATCTTGTTTGTAATCTCCAACTTCATTCATAACCTGATTTATCACCTTTGATTTTTGCTTTTCCTCTAAGGTGCATTACATTTTGCCTATAAATAAAGGAGCTAAAATATCTATCCACATATGCAAAAATTATACAAAAACACCAAACCTAAGATACATCACAATGACATTAAAAGATTTTAAATTCAATTGAGAAAGTATTCAACATCTTAATATCCTAATACTAATTATAATTAGTAAATGCATGCTTAGAAAAAGAATGCACACACCATAACATGTTTAAAAGTGAGAGTTGAGAAGAGAGGAGTATGTAAAAAAAATTAAAATAATTTAAACACTCACCTCCTTTATAACTCTATTTTCAGCTTTCATAGTTTCATATTCGTTTTCATATTCTTCGACTTCATTGATGATCTGACCTGACTTTTTTCTCTAGATAAATGACATTTTTCCAATAATATAATGGATGTAAAATGTTTATCCACATAATCATTGTTGAAAAATCTTAACCATAGTTTGTAGTAAGGTTGTCAATTCTGTTTTAATTGGTGCTTTATTTTTTCAATTGGAATGGAATATTTCGGTTTCGAAGTGTTTCGACGCTCCGTTTCAGGGTTGTACTATTTATGTGTATATATATATATATATATAATTAAATATATTAATTCAAAAATCAATCTTAGTTCAAATCCAAAAATAAAATTATTTAGAATTATGCAATTTAATCTAAAAAAGACATAATACAATGATTTTTCTGAATAAAATTATGAACATGTATAATATTACAAGAATGTCATCATGAATTTCGCAAGATCATTACTTTCCCTGTTAGCTACAGCCCACGGCTTGTTTGGGCTTAATTAAGACTTTGTTTTCAGTTAGGATCCAAGACTTGTTTGAATTAAGTCATGCGCTTTCCAACTTAGGGTTTTAAGTCAGTTTTGATTGGAACTCATTTAAGTTCACATAAGGGGTCCATTAGAGTTAGTTTTTGAAAGACTATTTAAACTCATGTTAGCTAAATTTCGGCATCCATTGATGAATTTTAATTCTGAACTTTTCAGTTTATGTGTGAGAGTGATTCTTGCATTCTTTTAGTTCTTGAACAAACTAAATCCGACTTATCAAAGATTATCTGGCTTTGTGGCGTCATTCTACTCATTCCAATAGTGCTGGTGTCTTGGGAGCAGGTTTCCATTGTGTCATACTCCTATCAGACCTATTTCAGCTTTCCGTGATCAAATCTCATTCTTGGTTGTGGGTTGCGTGACCATGTGATCACGAGGTTCGCATCATTAGAAAAGTTAGGCCAAAAGTGTTTAAAAGAAATACTTTTCATTTAATATTTTGCATAAAAAAATCATAACAGTCAAATTCAAAAAAATAAAGTCTAAGGGTCCATTATTTTGCTGTAAAAATATTTTGCAATTAGACTCATAAAATATTTTACATGTAAAGTATTTTTCAATGTTTGACTTGAAAAATATTTTTCAATATAGTAGTTCACATGTAAAATATTTTTTAATAGTGGTGGTGGAAGAGGAGGAGATGATGAGATAATGAAATTATGATGATGGTAGTGAATGGTAATGATGGAGGAGGTGGTGTGATGTTGAAAGAGGAGGTGGTGAAGGAGAAGGAGAGGGAGATGCTTGTGAGGTTTTGTGGTGATGGTGAAAGAGGAGAAGATGGGTGTTTGGCTATGCAGTGACTTCTGCGGTTGAGGCTTAGCACAAAGACAAAATGTTTGGTAAAAGGATGGATCATAATTTTGTACTGTGGGTCCTACCTAAAATTGTGGTTGAACTGCAATTTATAAAAAGCATTGTTTAGATACTTTTTGCCCTGTGTGTGTGTTTTAAATTAATTTCACAAGTTGAAAACAATATGAAAAACATGGTAACCAAACACACGAAACTTCTTTTCATTAAACCTCAAACTCAATCACAATTTTAACCAAACACTTCAATTTCAGTTATGAACCGCAACTAAAAGTGCTTTTCATGAAACTGTTTTTTTAACTTCAACCACAATACTAAACATGCCCCAAGTTTGAGGGTTGATTTTATTTATCATTGTTAAGTGTTTTTTGTAAAATAATTTAAAGTAAATAAACACATGAAATTTTTTTCAATAATATAATTTTTAGAAACAAACACGAGAAAATATGAAACACATTTTCTATGTAAAATATTTTACATAAACAAACAAATCCTAAGCTTAATTTGAATGAAAGTTTAGGATAATATAGACTTGACTATATGTTTAGTTGCCAACTAGTTTCCTGGCCCTTATGATGTTGTGGGTTGGATCAAGATTTTGTTGAGCCTAAAAAAATCTAGGCTGTAAGGGATTTTTAACATTCTTATTAAACCTAACATTCAAGTCAAATTTTAAAAAAACTGACTTTACTTATTGACTAGCCCGAGTTTCAAATTAAATTGTGGATCCAAAGACAACTCATACAATTGATAAAAAGAGTGGTTTGACTTTGAAAAGATCTAAAAATGACATCTTATTTTAATATTGAAAAGGTGATATATTAAATTTTTTCAGGCTTTGTGGTTAAATTCACCAAACTGGATTATAGACTCTTTAACAATTTTTTTTTAAAAAACTATTTTTTACTTAATGATAGGATAATAAAAATAAACAATCATAAAATTAGGCAATAACCAAATTATAAGATGTTTATTTGAGATTGCGATAACCTTATAAAAAGAAATCCAAAAATAAATTATTAACACCATTCAAAATCAACCAGATGTTGAAGAATAAAAAGGATTCAGTTGCAAGAAAAAAATTGGAAGATAGATTTTTTTTAAAAATGAAACTATTTGGGATTGTTATGAAACCCGTCTTAGCGAGTAAACTTTGAAATCTTTAAACTTAACTCTTTTCCTAACTTGTGTTTAACATTAACTTGCATAAGAGTTGACTATTGGTGATTTAGTTGGCTTGGTGGATTCAAAGGCATTCCAAATGATAGTTAAAAGAATGGAATGGTTTGACTTAAAAATAAATAAATTAAGATGATATTTTTTATTGAAGTATTGAGATATTGACATATTAAATCAACCCGAGTTTCATAGCTTAACTGATGAAATTCACAATTAAGATCATGGACTTTATTAGGCTTAAAAACTTTAATTTTAAATTATTTTTTATTTACTGATACGATAACAAAAATAGCACTTGCATGAATTAAACACCAATCAAATGCTATGATTTTTATTTTAAAATAAAAAAAAATCTTTTAAAAAATAAATAAATTATAATAACCAATGAATAAAATATTGAATAATAAAAGTAAAAACAAGATAAGATGCTTGTGATTAAGGGTTTTTTCTTTTTGTTAATATGATGGCTAGATTATTAAAGTCACCTCTTTGAAAGGGGCCCAAGCATGGAGCTCGTGTGCGTGAGAGTCTTTTGCTGTTTGTGGTTGAAGGAGACGTTGAGTAGTCTCCATGCAACTTTCGTCCAGCCAGAAACAGGCATGCATGCTGATGCCATCGCTCGCATTCATGCGCAACCTGCCCCTTTGAGAGAGAGAAAAAACCCCGGAGAAAAAAGAAGCTAAGAACACTGCCTCGATCGCTTAAATTGTTGTTGCATTGCGTTGATTATGTTCCTATCTGCTGCAAGATAGTGAAACAAATTATAATTAAGGTCCTGATTGTTTCAAAGAGCAAATAATTTGCCTTGCCTAATGAAAACCTACCCTCCAGACTTGAGTTACATAAAAGTGATAGAGATTATCTCAGACATCTGGGTTCAAATTAATCGTACTAGCAGCTATACTTGTGTCTCTTCCCATTTCTTGCCGCCTTTGTGAATCGATATTGGTTAGTGAGACCTCAATTGGTTCATGACCACCATTACTGGGCAATGAGAAACCCTTGTTGTGTTCATTGAAGTTGCGCCAAATTCAGAGATATCCATGACCCCAGGGAAATTAGAAAATTGGAATTGGTCTAGACTCAAGTTCTGACAAGTACTATTGATAATAGGTCCGTAACCAATATCAGATAAGGTAAGCAGTGCTCCTGAACTTTGAGTTAATGAATAATCAGTGAAGGTGATACTACTTCCGGTTTCAGCTTCAGGGCTACAAGGAATAGGAAGTGTTGAGCAGGTGAGAATATTGGTAATGTTAGTAGGGGCGTTGATGGATATTTTCATGATTGTGATGTTTATTTTGTTAGATCTAGCATTTCATAGCATAAAGAAATGATGTTCATGTCGAATTATCAAGAACACATAAACTGCATAAACTATAGAGCGGAAGCGTACCTGAATCGATATCCAGAAGTCACTATCTAGAGTCGTACGGATGACCTTCCAGATTAACACGTTCACCTTAGAGAGCCCTTTGATTCTCTCTACCTTAGCCATATTTTCTCTCTGATAATGGGATGTCAGTATGAGAATGAATGAGTAGCACGTGTAATCTGAGGACCATGACCCTATATATAGGTAACCGGGTACCTTTTGGTATTCATGCCTTTTGACACTCCTACTCTTTGGTGTTCCTATTTTAGCCCATCACTAAAATAGGAATAACCCTTTAATCTCTACACATTAAAGGTCCACACCTTATTAGATACACCAAAAACCCAATTGCCTAAAAATACTTAGCAGATCATTTTTAATTAGGCTTCACCTTATTTGATAGTCCACAAATACATAATTATTCTCATATAAGCCCAACATTGGATTAATCATCCAACAATCTCCCACTTGGGCTATATGTATAACCTTATAATTATGTTTTGCAAATATAACCAAAATGAGCTCAATCTTTGCTGTCATTAACAAATGTATCTATAACCAATCCGGTCCAGTAATCATATCAGTATAGGATCTAAGCGGTCTTCATTACAATTAGCGTAACTCAACCTATCAAAGGTCACGTATGCCAATACAACTAAATGACATGGATCATGATGTGGATGTGTAGCATGGAAATTTCATGCAATATGATCTTAACATGCCTATTTCCAATTGGTCCACCCTTAAACCTTAGTGAGATCAAACCATACTAAAATCAGAGCGTGAATTAAACCAAAGACTTTATTTCTGCAGAAAATAACCTCATAAATATCCATAAACTGAAAATATGTCTATATTATAAAAAGCATCTGAAATTACAAACTCCCTTTAAAACTGAATACTATCAATTGCCAAAACACTCATATGAGCAGTATGCTCATGAAACATTTTGGGTGGCAATCCCTTAGTAAGCGAATCCGCAACCATGGAGTTTGTACCAATATGCTCTATAGACAACTGTCCACTCTGAACTCTTTCTTTAACAACTAGGAACTTGATGTCGATGTGTTTCGACTTCGACGAGCTCCTATTATTATTGGAATATAAAACTGCCAACTTATTGTCACAAAATATCATCCACTATGCGCAACCCCGTGACAAAATTCCGCAACCATATTCCATGATTGGATGCCTCATAATATGCTATGAACTCAGCTGCCATCGTGGAAGAGGCTATAAGTGACTGTTTAGCACTCTTCCAAGAGACAGCACCTCCAGCTAGCATATAAATATAGCCCGACGTAGATTTCATACTATCTTGGCATCCAGCAAAATCGGAGTCGCTATACCCAATGATCTCCAGATTAGCCAAACTCTGATATGTGAGCATGTAGTCTTTTGTTCTCTGTAAGTACTGTAAGACCCATTTAGCTGTTTTCCAATGGTCTATTCCCGGATTGCTTAAATATCTGCCCTAGTATCCCAATAATGTATGCAATATCCGGACACGTACAAACTTGAACATACATTAGACTCCCTACTACTGAAGCATAGGGAATCTTCTGCATTTCTTTTTTCTCAAAATCATTCTTAGGGCACTGATTGAGACTAAATTTGTATCCCTTAGCCACAGGGGTATCTCCTGGTCTACAGTCTTGCATGTCATATCTCTTAAGAACCTTTTCGATATAGCTCTTTTGTGATAATCCAAGAATGCCTCGAGAGCGATCTTGATGTATCTGAATACCTAATACAAAAGAGGCTTCACCAAGATCTTTCATCTCAAAATTCTTAACTAGAAATTTCTTGGTTTCGTGCAATAAGCCTATATCGCTGCTGGCAAGCAAGATGTCATCGACATATAAAACCAGGAAAATATATTTACTCCCATATAACTTATGGTATATACAATCATCGACCAAATTCATCTCAAAACCAAACGAGATGATCACTTGATGAAACTTGAAATACCATTGTCGAGATGCTTGTTTAAGTCCATAGATGGATTTCTTAAGTTTGCAAACCATATTCTTTGGGTCTCCAGACACAAAGTTTTTCTGGTTGCAACATATAGATCGTCTCATCAATGTTACCAATAGAAACGCTGTCTTTACATGCATCTGATGTAACTCAAGATTGAAATGTGCCACTAATGTCATTATAATTCTGAAAGAGTCTTTTGAAGATACCGGAGAGAAAGTCTCTTTATAATCGATACCTTCTTTTTGTGTAAAGCCCTTTTGCAACAAGACGTGCCTTGTACTTCTCCACATCACCTTTCGAATCCCTTTTGGTTTTAAATATCCATTTGCAACCAATGGGTTTCACACCTTCAGGTAATGGGACAAGATCCCACACGTTGTAAATATCTGCAACATATTATTCGTTGTAGATTTGATAAATACTTTTTTTTATTTGAAATAAATTATTATTGTTCAGCAACAGAAAATCAGTTGCTAAACATATTCCGATGTCAATTCGTTGCAATATCAGCAACAAGATTTTTCCATTGCTACCTTTTTTAGTAGTGTCCATTGCTCATTATATTAGCAATCACATGATTCGAATCTGAGACCACGTGGAAGTCCAAAGGAAAGAGCTTTTTGAGTCCCATACATTAATTTCCATTGCACAGACAGGGACATGAGGTGAAAAAAGTTGTATGATTATCTAATAACAAGATGATGATCAAACATTGAATCATAAAAAAAGTACCCCCGTTTGATACCAATGATTCCTTGAACTATTGCATTCTCACTTTGATGCTAGTTTTAGGTATAAAAGCAAAACATGAGGCACAACACTCAAATAAATCATATATGGACAACAATAAATTATACCTTCAATATTGGAACAAGCTTTTAACCAAGTTAGATGGCAGGAAGAATCCAATTTTTGGCTATGGCAATGAGAAATGGGACATTTGTTGGCTTTAACAATGGAAAACTACAGGGTAAAAGCCTTTAAAATACCTTTTTTTTAATCTTTTTAATACTGATGCAAGAGGAGGAGGCAAAAGAATATCATATTCTTTATTTAAGCATAAAATAAATTAGGATGTGGGGGAAACTTGTTTCAAGCCATCATTGTAGCCAAAAAAAAA
Organism: Salix viminalis; assembly: GCA_029228465.1. Classification (NCBI taxonomy): domain Eukaryota; kingdom Viridiplantae; phylum Streptophyta; class Magnoliopsida; order Malpighiales; family Salicaceae; genus Salix; species Salix viminalis. Next base: position 10,011,880 of record CM055443.1, read on the forward strand.
CTTGAATATGATCACTAGAGATAATGAAGATACTAGAGAATTTCTTAAAGTAGAAGAAGGTGATAATAATAAAATGATAGCCATTGTGATTGTTGTTAATGACAGTGTGATGAAGTGTAATGTTTATTGTCCAATGCTTAGATGGCTAATCTAAGGACATGAGTTCCAAACAGATTTAAGAGTGTTATAATTAGGAAAATATGATAAGAGTAGATTGGCTGAGAGTGTATTCACCAATCTTGTTTGATTTTGTTAAGATAAAGTTGTCATTTAAGAAGGGAGGAAGGATGATAGAATTTAAAGGAATCACACAGGGGCTACATTGTGTTTGATAGTCTGGTAATGTCTCACAATGACAATAATACTAATTTTGTTTTTTTCCTTTAATTTTATTCTTCAAATATTTTCATTTGTTCTTTATATCATTTTTTTTCAATAGTTCTAATATTGTTTTTGGTTTTATTTTTTTTTATCATAATAATGAGAATGAGAATGATAATTCAAGTAATTTATCATTCGGTGTTATATTTATTAAGAATTAAGTTTTGCAACTTCTTTACAGATAATGTTTCAAATCTAATATCCCAAATTAATGATTTGAAATTTTTTTAAGTGGCTCAATATTGTTTTTAATTTTTTTTATCTTATTTCTTTAAAATTGTATGACTTAACATTAGTATTAAACAATAAATTTTATTATAATCCAAAGTCATTATAATAATTATATTCATAATGGTAATAGTACAAATTTTATTTTTGTCCTTTAATTTTGTCCTTATATCAAGGAACCATCCAACCTAAAATTTTAAGTTGTTGGGTGAAACCCCAAAATATAATTTATATTATTCTCTAACACCCCTCTTCAAGTGAAAACCCTTTGGACTTGAAACTTACACATGCTTACACTACCTTGTGCTTATTTTTTATCAAATAGAATGAGGGTGGTGAGATTCAAACTTGTGACCGTTAGGTAGACAAGACTCTAGCACCATGTCTTGTAAAAATCACCTTACCTAAAAACTTAAGCTGTTAGATGAGACCTCAAAATATGATTTATATTATTCTATAACATAGTTTTTTTCATTTGTTCTTCAAATCAAATAATATTTTTTTATGCGGATAATATTTTTTTTGCGTTCAATCATAAGAATAACAATTGAAATAATTTATCATCCAATGTTGTATTTATTAAGAATTATTTTTTATAGCTTATCTATATATAATAGTCAAATCTAATAATTTATCATTCAATGATGTATTCGTTAAAATCTTGTAACTCAATGTTATCTTTAATTTTTTTACCTTATTTCTTTAAAATTATATTATTTAACATTAGTACTAAATACAAATAATTGTCCTATAATTAATTTTTATGACATAACCTAATAAAAATTATTCCTAGGTTTATTATTTCGTTTAGATATATATCATCATAAAAAAAATCTAGCACCATTAACATTTTTTTTTGCATGTTAAAAAATATAGCACCATTCTACCTTGGTTTACCATCTTCTTTAATATTTTTATTAATATTATTTAAATTAAAATTAGGATTATTAGGATTATTATCATTATTATAATTGTTTTTGTCATTGTTGATATTATTTTATGACTTATTGTTATTATTATCATCAAAGTCATAATTTTTAACACCATAAAGCATCATAACCAATACAATAAATTACAATTTCTATTATCATTATGATTAGCAATGTCACTATTATTACCATGATTGTAACACTTAATTTTATTATTATTACTACTTTTAAAGTAATAAAAAATATTAAATTACCCCGAATAATAAAAAAACTCAAAAACTTTATTAGAAAAGCAAGCAAGAAAAAAAACTAAAATTCTTATTATTATTGCATAAAAAATGGAAATAAAAAATTTACCTTGAGAATTAAAAAAACCTAAAAAATTTAACAACAGAGTAAAAAAAAAGATTAAAAAAAATAAATAAATATTATTAGCTTAAAAATATTATTTGACTTGAAGAATAAATGAAAATAATAATAATAAAAAGAACAAAGGGAAAAAGAAGAAGAAATATAATTTTTTAAATGAATCACCAAAACAAATTAAAATTTAAGGACTAAACTGAATAAAAACATAACCTCAACAAAAGAGAAAATAATAAAAATTGAAAATCAAAACTAAGAGCATATAAATATAAACATGGACAAAATATAAGGGACTATTTCAGAAGGATTGAAAAAATTAAAGGAATTAAAATCAAATAAAAAATTAAAAGTATAAGGACCGGTGATCAATGTCAATCGAAGAACAAAATTGAAAAAAAATCCAAACTTGTTTACCGAAAAAATTAAGGGGTTTAAAACCAAACCCAAAATTAAAAGAATAAGGACCGAAATGAAAGCCACATATTTACTCAATTTCAATTGAAGGACAAAATTGAAACAAATCACAAACTTCTATAACAGAATAAAGACCAAACAAAACAGTCAAAGAGGAGGGATTGAACTGAAAACACCATGAACCAAGGATATTTTCGTTAATATAGGCTGCATGAGATAGAAAAGGGGAAAAACAAAACACCCGACCACCATCACGTTTCCAACTATCGTGAGACAACACGCACATTACCATGAGGAAGAGGACATGGCTATGCCTTTGGTGAAACGCCAAATGAACATTTTTTACCACCGCATGCTCCGCCTATAAGGAGCGTAAGGAAGAAAACCATTAGTGCATCTGACCAACACGCCAATAGTATTTTGTAGAAAAAAATAATAAAAAAATATAAAATTATATGAACACCCTTACAATCAACTCTTGGATTTTGTCTTTTCTGGGGGCATATTTGTGTTTGTACTATTTATAGACATTTGAAAAACCAAAAACACCCCCACCAAAAAGTCTTGTTTTTTGTCTTATTTTAGGGTAATATGATTATTTTACTATTTACAACAATGTAAAAAATCAAAAATACTCTCGGGTACTCTACTATTTGTTGTTTGATGTCATGGATAAAAGACATAGTTTTACTATAAAAAAAAACCTCGAAAAAGACTCAAATACCCCCAAACAATCAAAGAATGCCTACTGGTCCCATGAAAAAGGTTAAACTACCCCCGAGTTTAAGAGTTCAAATTTTATACACTGCGGGTAAAACGACAATTATACTATTACAATCCACAATAATTTTTATCTACTGCTACAGTGAAAAACCCACATGATTTACTTATTATTTAATTATGGGCATTACAAATTCAGAGTAATGCCCTTTAATTTTATTAATACCCGTGCTACATTTCAAGCACTAAAAACAATGTGTTAGGATCTTTGTCCTAGTTTTTTTTAATGATATTAAGTATAAAGCTAAGATAGATCAGGAGTTTAAACAGTGATATGCACTGTTCATCTAGACTCAAAGGCACTATGAATTGGAATAGTAAAATTACTATTTGACCCCTCCATTTATTGTGTTTTTAGCCTTGTCCGGGGGCATTTTCAATTTTTTGCTTTCTTGTGCACAACAAAATAACCATAATACCCACATCACATATAAGGCAAAAATGCATAGTTACCGCTGGGGGCATAAAGGTTATTGCACAATTTTTTTTACAAATGGCTAAATACTAAAATACCCTTATATAAGATAAAAATGTACAGTTGTCACCGAGGGGCATAAAGGTTAACTCACAATTTTTTTTTAAATTGCCAAATACATACATACCCACATATAAGACAAAATCCTTGAGTTGTTTGTAAGGGTGTCGTGGTAATTTATCAATTTTTTATTATATTTTCTACCAAATTATTGTGGGCGTGTTGTCGAAGGCGCTGTCCATTTCCACACTCACGCAAGTTTTGGACGACGCATGCGGTGTGGAAGGAGTCTAAAAATGATCTACTATCTCCTAGAATTATTCTGTCATGTTCTCTTCCTTCTAGGGCAGCGCGTGGGGGTCTACTATGGTTGAAGACGTGTCAGTGGTCGGTTGAAGGTTCCCCCCCTTTTTCTCTCTTGCGAGCGAAATTGCACGCCAGTCCTTGTTGTTTGTTGGGTTTTCATCTTTGAACTTTCGATTGTTTTGTGTGATCGTTATTTTTGTTCTATAGGTTTTGATTTGTTTCAATCTTGTCCTTCAATTGAAATTGATTTTATATTGTAGTTTCATTTCGGTTCTTAGTCTTTTAATTTCCGATTGGTTTGAAATCCTGAATATATTCAATATCAAAGTCTTGATTTGTTTTAATTGTATCCTTCCATGCAAATTGATTATATATTTGACTTGCACTTCGATCCTTAGACTTTTAATTTCCAGTTTTGTGTTAAATTGTTTAATTTTTTCAAAGCCAAAGTTTAGATTTGTTTCAGTTTTGTCCTACAAATGAAATTTATTATATATGTTTTTTTTTCATTTTTCCCTTATAATTTTAATCTTTGATTTTATTTTAATTTTTTAATTTTAAAATATATATTTCTTAAGTGCTTCCTATTTTTTTTCCATGTTTATATGTACATGCTCTTAGTTTTTGTTTCCAATTTCTATTATTTCCACTGTTATTAAGGTTTAATTTTTTAATATAAAATTTTTTAATTTGTGTTGATGATCATTTGAAAATTGATATTTATTATTTTCTCTCTCTTTTTCTATTTATTCTTCAAGTCACATAATGTTTTTAAATCTAATAATATTTATTTTGTTTTTTAATTGTTTTTTTTACATATTGTTGGGTGTTGAAATTTCTAATAATTATAGATAAACCATTTGAAATAGTGATAATGATTATTTGTAAAATTTGTTTTCTTATAAATATGTGAGACTAATTATATATTTGGATATTTATTTAATATTAGCGCCTTAATATATATATATATATATGTGAGACTAATTATATATTTGGATATTTATTTAATAATAGTGATAATGACCTATTTCTTTTTGTTAAAAATAATAATAATAATTTACTATCAGTGTTCTAAAATACTTTTAATATATGAATAAGAGGAATAATTCTTTTTAAAAAATAATTTATTTTTTTAACAATAATTATTGTGTCATCGATAGTATGATCAATAATAATTAGAATATTAATTATGTATAATAATATTTATAATGACAACTATAATAATTGTGACAAAAATTCATTAGTCAATATTATTTTTGTGAAAATTAACTTATGCGTCTTTTTTTATGTATGATATTTCAGATCTCATATGACGAAATTGTTTTATAAAACCACATGTAGACAAGACAAGTAGAAAAATTGTGATGTCTATCTACAATAATAAAATAGAAAAGTGCCCTACCTTTCGCCACAACCAACACCAAATTTTGTAACATGTAACAAAATTGTTAATGGTCCTAATTTTAAAAAAAAATGTTATACATTTGAGCTAAATAATCAACTTAAAAATTCAAATTATGATGTTTTTATATGTATTTATTTTACTATAAATAAGACATTTAGCATAATGATAATATTATTTTTGATATTGTTTGCTTAAAAAATAGGAAAGACTAATTATATATTGTAATAGTTTTTTGATATTAACGTTATATATATATATATAACATGAACTGACTTTTTTCCTTATAAATCTCACATTAATTTAATCTTAGTGTTCTAAAATACTTTTAATACAATAATATGAAGAAAAAATATGAAAAAAATAATCTTTGATAAATTTTAGCAGTTGTATTTTTGCTATATGTCAAATATATTATTTATCAAATAGTTAAAACATGCCCAACAAACAATTAGTATGTTGCACGCAACAAATAATATATCCCTAGTCAATTTGATCAATTGCGATTTTGCTATCTACCAATTAAATTATTGCCAAAGTAGTTGAAACAAAACCATCAATCAAATTGTTTGCTGCGTAAAACAAATCACTTATCTGCTTTAAAATTCATCGATTGTAATTTTATTATTTCTAATAAAATAATTCATGAAACAAATATAACATACACAACAATCAATCAGTATGTTACACGGAGCACATGGCTCATTTTAACAGAATTTTTTCGATTCCAATTGTACAATCTACCAATTAAATAATTTTCAAAATATTTTTAACAGTAGCAACATTCAATCAATGTTAGGCGGTAAAGATCCCATTTCTAACAGATTTTATGAATTACAATTTTACTAATTAAATATTAAAATAACCAATTACAACACGCACAAAATCAATCAGTTTTCTACATAAAAAAAACCTCAGTGCAGCGCGCGGGCAAGTTAGCTCGTGTTAATCTACAACTCTACATTTGAAATCCATATTAAGCACCTAAAGTCAATATTGGAGACTTTGGAGGAGCATCAATTATTGACCAAAAAATCTAAGTGTTCCTTTTGTGAATCTCAAGTAGAGTATTTAGGGCATATATCTTGTCAATAAAAAGAGTTTTTACAGACCCTAAAAAAGCCAAGACAATGCAAATTATACTTTTTATTTATTTATTTTATTTAGGTTTTTTTATTGGATTTTTCTTTGCAATGTTTTAATGAGGCATTTTGACATTATTTTAATGTGTCATCGAGTATTCAAATACAAAAACCTTCTAATGAGTTATATACTAGTTAATTGCCCGCACTATGTTGTGGGCCGAACAAATAATTTTTAAAATTGTTGGGATTGAAACAATTAATATATTTTGCTAGTTCAAAAATAAAATATAACGTCTATACATGCAAGGTTCGATATAATGAAACACATCAACACGTCCTCTTTATAACAACAGCACTATCAAAGCCTTAATATCTAAAAATATCATTACTATTATTGCTAAAACAATAAAAATTATTAAATTATCCCGAGGAAAAAAAATCAAAAACATTAACAAAAGAGGAAGCAAAAAAAAAACTAAAACTATTATTATTATTGCATTAATAATGGGAAAAAAATTCAATCAAAGAAAAAAAAAGCTCAATCACTTTAACAAAAGAGCAAACAAAAAATGAAAAAAATTATTAGCTAAAAAAAATTTCATTTGAGGTGAAAATAAAAATAAAAACTATTGAAAAACAACCAAAAGAAAGAACAATGAAAAAAACAAAAATATCAATTTTCAAATGATCACAAACACAAACTAAAAAAATACTACCTCAATAAAAGAGAAAATAATAGAAATTAAAAACCATAGCTTAAAGCACATATATATATAAACATGGACAAAAATAAGGACTATTTACGAAATATTAGAAAAATAAAGGAATTAAAATCAAAAATTAAAAGTATAAGGGCTGAAATGAAAAAAATATATTATCAATTTCAATTAAAGGACAAAATTAAAAAAAATATATCTTTTGTACCAAAAATATTAAGGGATTTAAAAGCAATCCGGAAATTGAAAGAATAAGGACTGAAATGAAAATTTAATATATAATCAGTTTCAATCGAAGGACACCATTGAAACAAATCAAAACTTATATAACAAAATTAAGAACCATAAAGCACAATTCAAAGAGAAGGGACCAAAATGAAAAAGCAATAAAACCAGGGGGCTGATGTGTAGTTTAGGCTGAAGGAGAGAGAGGGGGCGTTCAACCACCCACTGGCTCATCGCTGGACACCATTAGATGTTGTGTGCCCCACTATCAGGTAGAGGACACGGCGACGCATCTACGCAAATGCCAGATGGGCATTTTCTGACACTAGACGACGCCTCCTGAAGAGGGCGTGAAGCCGATTACCGTGGCCCGCGTGTGCCACACGCGCCCACAGTAACCCGAGAGAAATGATAAAAAAATATGGTAAATTAACATGACACCTCTACAACCAACTCTTTATTTTTGTCTTATTGGGGGGTATATATGTAATTAGTCATTTTTAAAAAAATATGAAATGCCCGTGGCACTCCCTCCCGGCCAGAGCTGATTTTTGTCTTTTTCAAGGGAAAAAATGGTTATTTTACTGTGCAAAGAAATATAATAAATAAAAAACCAGCGTCCCGAACCGGATTGAAAATGTGCATTTACCATGGAACCCCTCCATCTAGTAGCTGTTTTTTTGTCGTTTTCGATCGACAAAATCGCTATTGTACTATGTAAAAACAAAAAAAATCAGTAAATCGGTAAACCAAACGACCCGAATCGATCAAAAAACTAAGTAATACTATTGTAATCCACAGTAACTCTCCTCCCAATTCACAATAACTTACTCTGACCTCTTTTAGTATATTAAATAATTTATTATTAAATTTTATAATTTACTTCATCTTCTTACTGAAATAAATAATAATAATAATAATAATAAAAATAAATAAAAAAAAACTTACATGGAGACAACGCAACAAAAAGTGTCAAATTCTTATCCCACCATCTTTCTTTCTAAGAGCAAGTCCAACGAATATACCAGTTGAAGAGATAAAAATAAAAAAATATATTTTTAGCAATTTTGTTTACTTTTCTTCACTCCAATAAAAAAATTATATTGATAATTAAAATAGTTTTTTCTTACATGAGCTGCTATTTGTAGCACCTCAAATGGAAAAGCCAGAATACTATGCTGCTATTGCTGGTAGGTATTGTTTGCGTGCCAAGCGTGTGTTCAGTGAACTAAATGAGAAACCTTTTGCTGTGGAGCTTGATCTTCGAGGTATCTATTTAGGTAAGATTCATGTGGCTGGGTGTTGGAAACAATGGTTTAAATTGGCAGTGCTTCTGTGAATTTTGCAAATGATGGAGGTGAAATTGAGGATTATAATATTTGAAGGTTCTCTAAAAATAATTATTTAATTATATAAATTATTTACAAAAATAGCTTTTTTAAATGATATACAAAAAATAGCTTTTTTAAATGATTTTTATCATTAGAATATGCATAAATAAAAAAATTATATTTACATTATTTAAAAAAAGTTATTTTATCAATTTTGCCCTCGCTTTTAACATTTATCTAATATATATGTTTTGCCTGCGCATGCTCATCTCTACTGATCGAAAAGACCCCTCAATCTCAAGCTCCCATCTGGTTGAAGTGGAGCTGCGTGGGCCTTGACTGCTGGATAGACTATACGTGCGTTTTGTATTTCTCTTGATTCTGTTCCTCTCTATTCTTTATAGTTTTGGCAACAAGATTGGTCGCAACAATCTCAATTCTCTCGCCACACAACATGAAATCTCACAAACTGCTCACTTATCAACTCACCGAACACAACCACCTCAAAACCAGCAACACCATTTCCCACAACACCAAAAATCGTCACTCCCATGTATTATTTTTCTCAACAACACCAAATCCAAACACTAATAACCCACAAAATCAAACTCTGTCTCCAAGCATTCCCGCAGAGCTAACCCCACGAGCAATACTAGACTCCGTACATTCTTCTCAGTGGCATTTTATCAAACACCTTGCATACAAAATAACTCCTTCGCTAATTTCAACTACTCTCACTAGTCTCCATAAAACCCCTGATTTAGCCTTCCAGTTTGTAACCCATATTGGATTCCGTGATCTTGATATCAAAAGCGAGTGTCTTGCTATGGCAGTTATCTCTCACGCACCAAACTCAAAACCCACGTTGTAGCTCTTGAAAGAAACAATTAGCAGTGGGGTTTATAGTATCAGGGAGGTTTTCAATGAGCTTGGAGTTGCAAGGGGCGTGCTAGGATTTAAAACTTATGTGCTTTATGATTTGTTGATAAGGGCTTGTTGTGAATTGAAGAGAGGTGATGATGCATTTGAGTGTTTCGATATGATGAAGGAAAAGGGTGTAATTCCTCATGTTCACGCTTGTAATGATATGTTGAGTTTGTTTTTGAAGTCAAATACGACGGAGAAGGCATGGGTTCTGTATGCTGAGATGTTTAAGTTGAGGATTAAATCGAGTGTTGTTACGTTTAATATAATGATTAATGTGTTATGCAAGGAAGGGAAGTTGAAGAAAGCAAAGGAGTTTATTGGGTTCATGGAGGCCTTGGGGATTAAACTTAATGTTATTACATATAATACGATAATTCATGGATAATGTTCAAGAGGTTGAAGGTGCTCGTATGATTTCTGATTTAATGAAATGTAGGGGGGTTAAACCAGATTCGTACACGTATGGTTCATTTATTAGCGGGATGTGTAAGGAAGGAAAACTGGAGGAGGCATCTGGGATGCTTGAGAAGATGAAAGAAATTGGGTTGCGTCCAAATGCTGTGACTTATAATACTTTGATAGATGGGTATTGCAATAAAGGGAATTTGGAGATGGCTTTTGGCTATAAGGATAAGATGGTAAGGGATTCATGCATTGTTTTTGAATTGTAAGATGGATGAAGCTGATGGTATCATAAAAGAGATGAACGAGAAGGGGTTGGTTCCTGATTCTATAACTTATAACATACTGATAAATGGATATTGTAGATGTGGGAATGTAAAGAAAGCATTTACCCTCCATGATGAAATGATAAGCAAAGGGGTTCAGCCTACCCTTGTAACTTATACTCGCTGATTTATGTTTTGAGTAAACGGGGTAGAATGAAACAGGCTGATGACTTGTTTGAAAAGATAGTCCGGAAAGGCATTTTCCCAGATCTCATAAGTTCAATGCTTTGATTGATGGTCACTGTGCAAATGAGAATATGGAACGTGCATTTGCATTGCTGAAGGAGATGGATCAAATGAAAGTTGTCCCTGACGAGGTAACTTTCAATACCCTATTGCAAGGACGTTGCAGGGAGGGAAAAGTTGAAGCAGCACGAGAGCTTATTGAAGAGATGAAGAGCAGGGGGATTAAACCTGACCATATTAGTTATAATACTCTAATAAGCGGGTATAGTAAGAGAGGTGATATGAAGGATGCCTTCAGAGTTCGAGATGAAATGTTGAATATAGGATTCAACCCTACACTTCTCACCTACAATGCCCTGATACAGGGCTTATGCAATAACGAGGAAGGAGATCATGCTGCACAGCTCCTCAAAGAAATGATTTGCAAAGGCATTACTCCTAATGATAGCACCTATTTATCTTTGATTGAAGGGATAGGGAATGTTGAGGAATTTTCAGAATCTGCGATCCATAGTTGATTACTTAATTCTTTGACAGCAGCATTTAAATATTTGCCAGTTATAACAGAACCGTGTTGCATAAAAGGTTTTCTTCTTTGTTTTCGACGGAGGCAAGTGCTTTTCTGTGGCCTTTCGATGATGCTGGATGTAGAGTTTTGAAGGCTAGGTTCAGAAAACCTCCTTTTTTTTTAACTAGTTTGTTATATTATACTTGAAGCTGAACTGGGGGCTCATAAAGAATGAACTACTTCAGCTTGGAGGTTGCACAGCTAAAAATGTACGAGTAGAATTTCAGTTTTTTGGTGGTTTTGATGCTTACACTGTGTGCGTTCTTTTAAATTTATTTATTATTTGTGAACATGTCCTGCTGTCTGGCTTTGAATTTAAAAGCGGATGGAATTACAAGTGATGTTGAGCCTGCTTTGAACAATTATTTGGTATGACACGTGAAACAAGCATATCTTCCCGATTGCAAATACACCCAAGGGATGCAATTTGGCTTTCCCTCATCGGTCTCCTTTCCAAGTTACAATATCATATCATTATATAAGAGAGGCATACTGATTGCCTAAAAGTTGTGCAGTCATTGCCAATCCAAAGCTCCATACTGATTGCCATTTAGTAAGCTGAGCAATCACTGTCAATACAAAGTTCCTTCTCAACTATTTTCTTACAAAATGTTTCAAATAATGATGTCATGTGTCAATTGAAAGGTGCTTCCATTTGTATTGGCATTCTCATTTCCAGATATGTCGAAGTATTCATGCAATAATATTTTGTGCTGAATCTATCTCAGTTCAACTTTCTGTAATTTCGCTTTTGAACTTTTCTTTTTATGAAATGTGCTGGTTTGCTGGCTCTCTTCCTTTCTTTCTGGCTGTTTTATTCCTTTTCTTTTTCTTTGTGGGGTGGGGTTCAGGGTCTCAGTTAATCCCAACTAGGAAAGTGGTTTGGTTCTTCTTCTCCCAATGATCTGCTGGGCAATTTCTTGAACGTCATTTATTTGAATTGCGTTAAAAAATTATTCTTGAACACAGAACCTTTATCACGCATCTAGGGTTTTGCAACATTTATAGGGCTCTCTCTATAGTCTATACGGGTCCTCTTTTGGGATTATTTTCCTAGACTTCCTGCCTTCAATCCTACCTTTTGGTTTGATATTATAGGAAAGTTAAAGGGGAAAAACTGAGCGTTGTGAGATATTATATTGGTTTATTATGAATCACTTCTGTTATACATTAAACCATGAGATAATGCTGAAAATTATAAAATGAGGAAGGGGCAAGTATCTGAATACGTGAGAAAAAAGTTTCAGCCTTGGACATTTTGATTTCCCATGAATTGCTCATCCGTGATACCTTCAAGTCACATACTTCCATGATACTTTCAATTTTCGTACTTCCCTTTTCTTCAGCTTCTGTAAACTTCAGCATTCTGAAGAATTGGACCCAAATATGAAAGACCATCTTCCTGTTAGGAAGGCTATGTACCAGGAATCTTTTAACCTTGTCATAACCTTTGACTAGTTTGCCATATTGCTCTTCCTTTTCTGTCCTAGTTGATATCACGATGAAGATTGAGAAGAGAATATTTCACACACTATTAAGAAATAGACAATTAACAACTACCCAATCCATTGCTGATAAAATTAAAATCCGTTTGCAAAGAATAATATCAGATGCAAATTTGTAGTTGCTAATTTATCTGCAACGGATGTATCTGTTGATGATAATTAGCAACGAAAAATCCTCTATGACAAACAGAGCATGTTTATGCCTGTCATGACTTGGATTGTCATAGCTGTTAAACTTATGCGCTTTCTGCCATTACACTCTAGGTGACATCGACAGCGTGGCTTCATCTCTTACTGATGATATATGCCAGCAGTTCTGGTAATAAAGTTGATGAACCCCTTTGGAATGCAGATGAGCCCCGACTTGACAACTCATTTCTATCCTCCTCACGTAACAACCAAGATTATGTTTTGGTCAATGCCACACATTATGCAGTTTTAGCTCTGATCACAAGTTTTTCATAACGTGAATAAAAGTAACTGCAATACAAGATTCAAGAACAATGGATTACACTGCTGATCATATTTGGAAACATGAATCTCTTGATGCAATGAAAATGACATGTTAATCAATCCTATGAATTGAATGGGTGCATGATGATGCACGTAAACTGAGCTTCTTAGCCTGAGCAAATGATCACCCAAAGATCTTCAACTTCTTAACATTCATATAGACTTGAGCTTAGCCTTGGGCGAAGGATGGCCTCCAATGGTGTTTCCTCGGGGAGAGTCATTCCAGGGCCTTCACTCATATCGAACAGAGTGTCTGAAACCGTCCCCATTTCAAAACCATGGAGCAGTCGAACCAGTGTCAAGTGCAAAACCTGGAGCGCCAAGGAAATCCCTGGGCACATTCTTCTTCCAGACCCAAATGGTACGTATTCAAAATCTTTACCCCTCACATCCAAACTGGCACGCTCCTTTAGGAATCTCTCAGGTTGAAATTCCAATGGGTTAGACCAAATGTTGGGATCACGATGCAACTTCCACAGGTTAACCAAAAGGCACGTGCCCGCTGGGCTGTGGAGGCCAGCTACCGTGCAATCCTCCATGGCTTGCCTTGGTGCTAAAAGCGGGGCAGCAGGGAAGTATACGAGGTTCTTTATGTCTATCTCGTCAACTTACCAGTGCTTCCCTACTTGAGTGTCAAGCTCATCTTGCGCCATTCCAAGAACTTCGCGGCTGTTCAATATCAAAGACAGTGCCCATGTAAGAGTCACCAATGTCATATAAGGATTGCGTGAGAATCTGAAACCATGGAACAGAAGAAAGAGACGTTGACAGTGTCTCATCACCATTTTAATTTCACTTCTGACAACATTTCTGCTACATTATCTGTCAGTTTTCACATGCCACAGTCTATCACTGATTCGTCATTAGAGTTTTGGTGATTAGTCAAACTTGATCATTTTACTTTCTTCCGGATTCAATCGAAGAAGTGCTCTTAATTTCTATGCCTTTGTTTTCCTTCTCTCTGATTTGAATTGGTTGTGACTGTTATAATCAATGCCTTTCCTCTGCGTTCTGCCGAACCCCACCGTCATATGCTCAAATGCTCTTTTCCCGTCAGGCGCTGTTTTTAGTTTTCATATGACTTTTGATTTGCTAATATAAATAATAATAATAAAATCCTGAAAAAACATTGCATTTAATGGCAGTACGATGATGTTTGAATACATTTTCAATTAAAAAACACCCATGAAGCACACTTGTGAGGAGTAGGATACTGGTTTTTTTCAGTTTCTGGAGGTAAAGTTATGGTGCTGAAAATCATTGAACTTCATGGCAGAAATTGTAGACACATACCAGGCAAGTGTCCCTTAATTGCAGTTTCTTCTGTGTCATCAGCAGAGACCTTGCCGCCATCCAAGTTAGAAAGCAGAACATGAATGAAATCTTTGTCCTCCTCGCCGACGGTTCCATTGAGCCTGTTTCGTCGATGATCCTTCACCAGCTACTAAACACGCTCTCTATCTCCGTTGATGTCCTCTTCATTTTGCCTACAAATCCCAAAATCCAACCAACCAAGAAATGGAACAGCCCAAGAATAACCCCAATTGATAGAAGAAATCTCCCAAAGCCTCTTGCAATGTAACTCAAGGTTACCATTTGTTACCAGTATTTCTAGTATTGAATTTGCTCCAAGAAGTCACAGTACCTCTGCTTCACAAGTTGAAAACTAGCCGGAGAAGTTTTGTTATTATTAAAAAAGATTTGTTGGGAATCGCTATCCAAAAACAAATATAAGTGCTTCGATTACACGAAGAGTTACAGCGCATGCCCACCTGGAGAATAAATAAGATTGAGGGGGTTGTTTTTTTTTGGCTGGGAAAACTTTAAAGGCCTAGCAAAGATGGGCCCACTGCACACCCGACCGTTATACATGTAAAAAACATCACCCGACCGCTATACATGTAAGAAATATCACTTCGATTTTTTCTACTAAAATCACTTCTCTCTTCTTCTTCTCTTGTCTTCTTCTTTCTTTCTTTCTTTCTTTCGTTCGTTCTGTTTGTATGGCAGTTTGCCCAGGTTTAGTGTTTCAGATCCTTCATGGGAAATTCCGGTCCAAGAATACGGGCGGGCTCTAGTCAAATCATGCCAGCAACAATACAACCTTCCCCCTTCTCTTACTGAACGCCTACCAAACGGTATTCATTTATCTCGTTGCTCTTCTCTTTTTTTCTTGGTAATTAAAGATTGGTGTTTCGATGCTGTGAACTTCTTAAAAAAGAACAACAGTTCAATTTTCAGGATCTTCTTGGTTTTGTTTTTTTGATTCGCCATTGAAAGATCCATACGATTTTTTGGGTTTTGATCAAGTGTAGAATTTCTTCTCCCTAAGAATAGGGCCAAGGGCCTCTGTTTTGTTATCCTTTTGTCATTATCTGTTCTAATTCTTTTCCTGTGAAACGGAAGGCTATGCAATGGGTTCTTATGATCGTATTTTTGGAAGTGGCAATTAGGTGTTTTGTGAAATGGTGTTATCCAATCCCTCTGATCTCTGATTTTTCTTATTGTGATCCCTCTAGGTAATTGTTTTCCACAAAATGCCTTTTCTTGCAGCCATAACTTCTTAGATTTTATTCTTATGATGCTCTGAGAAAACATGAGTTGAGCCTCACTATGTTCCTTGTATTGAAATGGCAATGTTAATGGTTGTTTTTAGTTTAGTTGTGAGAAAGGGACTTATATGTTTTGCTGCGTGGAGCTATGTGATTTTGTTTTTGAGCACCTTACCATCTCTCGCTTCCATGGTTGTAATTCATGTTCTCTCTCTCTCTCTCTCTTATTCTGGATTTTTAGAATTATTTGAAGAAAATAAGTTAGTTAACAAAGTAAAAGATTCAGTTCAATTTTGTAATATATTTCTTTGACGACACTGTTTTTTTATTCTCATTCATGAGTGATATGATTATTTGAAATCAATTTTGGTCTTTATGCCTTTTCAACCACCTATGAGGTTTTCGTTTGTTGAGCTCTTTATGTAGTGTTTGAAAAGGACTCCTACAGTGTGTGAGCTTAGTTGATTTTTGAAACCATGTGTATCTGCATGTAAGGAGTTCTGTTTGGTCTAAGCTGCGTTCTTTGCCTCTTGCACACAAGGTGTTTGAAAGATATTCTACAAGAAGTTAGCGATTTTTCCTTTGAAGTTTTTTAGCTTGGTTTGATGCTTGGTGTGTGATGATTTGTTTAGTCCTTTTTTACATTTGTCTTGCTTCTGCAGAATGGCATGTTAATCAACTGTTGTTTAGGGTAGTGGTCAATGAAAGAAGCTGTCCTGGGTACTGTTTTTCTGTTCATACTCTTGGCTTTCTCATGACTTTCCTCTTTGACTTGGAGATACAACTTAGTCTGTCTTTTGTCATGTTGTTCTGTTTTGTGCAATTTATGATTCATTTCCCCCCTCTCAATGAATTGGTAGGAAAGCCTTCTTTTACTTATTGTTAATTCCTTTCTTTGACCTTTTCTTTCTTTGCATGCTTCAACCAATGTATCTTGTGTTGTTTCAAGAAGGGACATGGCCACCCAAATGAGCCCTGTAGGTAGTAATCATTCATCTCCCACCAGGAAGCCACCATTCCCCACCTCCACTCCCTCTACCCTACCTATTGTGGAACTGTAGAGTGTAAATTCCTCTAAATCTGAGCCCTGCAGGTAATTTCTCCCCCCTTGTTCTTGCTTAAATTTCTCTTTCTTGATTCTCAAACCAAAAGTTCTATTGATCAGCTAGACAAATTGTGGTTGCTAGACATTTTTATGCACGAGCATTCTATGGACCTTTTCTGTTATGGTGCATTACAAACACCTTGATTAGGAAAAAAATTTCTTCTCATCTTCAAAGGTGCTGTTTGGTTTTAGAGATGTACTTCAAAGACTCAAGGGAAACATTCATTGTATGGCCAAGAAAGCAAAGTAAGCAGTGGTTGAAGATACTCAACTTTGCCGCTTGATGCATAGAGAAAAAATGCAGATGAGGAGCGTGGGTGCCCTACTTCCATTCACCTCTCGAGATGATGATGACTTCTTTTCACACCTGGAGATGCATTTGAGACAAGACCACTAACCTTTGTGTGGATGAGATCATATGGCATATAGGTCTGCTTATTTTCCTGTTAAGGTAAGTCATTATTGATAATTTCATTTGATTAAAGTTGCTCAAAACCAATTTAAAATGTTACTAAAACCACCGAGTTGTTTCAAACGGGAACAATTTGTTGCATGTACGTTTTTGTCTCAGTAATGTATTTGGTTTTCATAGTTGTATATAGATTGTTTAAGCCATACCGCTACGGTATCTAAGACACTAAGATAGAAACTACAAATTATGACAGATATGTTACCTTGTTAGTAACATTTCCTGTCTTATGTCTTTCCTATGCTGTAAAAATCTATATATACTTGTAATCATAAACTCTCTTTTCATGTTGAATATAATAAAAACAGAGAAGCCTTCTCACATTCTCCAGTTATTCTTTTTGTCTTTAATGATAGTGTTCCAAGATGACTTACAGCATCATACCATGTAGATTCTGATACCATGGCTAGTGTAGACAAGTTTGGGAATGTCTACTTTGTAAGGTTGCCACAGGATGTTTGTGATGAGATAGAAGAAGATCCAACTGGCGGAAAGATAAAGTGGGAGCAGGGAAAGCTTAATGGATGTCCAAACAAGGTAGAGGAGATGGTACAGTTTCATATTGGTGATGTGGTTAATTGCTTGTAGAAGGCATCTCTAATTCCAGGCGGTGGAGAATGCATTATGTACGGGACAGTGATGGGGAGCGTGGGGGACCTACTTCCATTCACCTCTCGAGATGATGTTGACTTCTTTTCACACCTGGAGATGCATTTGAGACAATACCACCAACCTTTGTGTGGATGAGATCATATGGCATATAGGTCTGCTTATTTTCCTGTTAAGGTAAGTCATTACTAGATAGTTTCGTTTGATTATAGTTTCTCAAAACCAATTTAAAATGTTACTAAAACCACTGAGTTGTTTGAGCCATACCGCTACCTGGTATTTTCTAAAAGAATGCTCAAGTCTCAGGGGTAATTTTGCAGGATGTGATTGATGGAGATCTATGTGAGCAGTTCCCAACTTTGCCGCTTGATGCACAGAGAAAAAATGCAGATGAGCTAGACAGAACTCCTGGGAAGATACTCAAGAAACTTGAGGATGTTCGAAACAAGATCATCTGAGGAAGGATTAACTTGAAGGTGCCCCATTTCCCCTTGTTAATAATGTGATAATCTTATTTGCACAGTTGTTTTAGATATTGCAGAATGAGATGTATTTTCATAACAGGAGCGTGGTAAATTTTTTTTTAGTATTTTAGATCGTTTTTATATGTTGGTGTCAAAAATAATTTTTTTTAAATAAAATATATATCATTATGATTCAATTTTTTGAATGAAAATAATTTTTAAAAGCAACTTTTAACCACATTTTCAAACAAACACTTAACTTAGTACAAGCTGGCGAGGACCACAACCGAAAATGCTATGGATGTAAATAAATCATGTTAAATTGTCATATCATTTTGTATGATTTTCATAAAAACAATGCAATTATCGTACAATCTAACATTTTGTTTCCAATCTCCTCAGTATTTGTTTTTATCTTTATTTTTTGCTTTGAATTTTTTTAACTAGTTTGATTTTTCAATTTTATCCCTCTTATTTTATTTGATGTAGCTTTTTTTTTATCAAATTTTATGTTTATTCTCTTAATTAATATTTATTTTTTTTTAATTGACTATTTTTTAATCCCTTTGTATGGTTTCATTTTTAAAACAAATCAGGTCTCTTTTTATGTCATTTATTTCAACATCTTATTGGTTGAGACTTTAAAATTGTATTTTTTCTCACATTTCTTTCTATGAAATAATCTCAATCTTATGTAGTGTCTTTTTTCTTCATTGTTGGTTTTTTTTAAAAATCTAGTTTTACTCTTAAACATTGAGTTGTTTTGAGAATTAAGCTTCAAAGTTTTGTTTAATTTGAATTTTTATGAGATTATCTTGATCTTATAACTAAGTTAAAAGGTTTAGCAAGATAACTCAGGTGGACTCGAATCAGGTATTTTACTCTTTTTAATTGTTTTTTAATTTTATCTTTCAACATTCTAGAAAACTAAATTTCAAAATCTTTTTATTTTGATTTATATTGGATTAACACATTTTGCAAAGTTCCTTGAGAGAAGGGGGCCTATCAGAAGTCATCTGTTATGTCAAGCCTGCAAGATGATGGAAGAAACTATATTTTCTAGATGGACGAGAATTTTGTTACTATTCTTAGTGGTGACATTTTTGTCCACTGTGCAAACTTGACATATCTTGTATCATTTCTGGTTGGTATATCTGTTACTTGTGTCGTAATCCAAACAATGCCATGCTTTAACTGAGTTATCTTATGCTTTCAAGGTGGAATGTCCTCATCTTATTTTGTCTGTTCTTTATAATTTATCTAAACAAAATGTAATTACTACTTGAACCTTAGAAGTTTTGAATTGCCTATATGTTTTGACATGCTTGTGGAACTGTGGAAGTTAGTTAGAGAGATTCTTGCTTAAAAGTAGAACTTTGCAGCACGTGTTGCAACTTGTAAGTATGCATGCTTAATGCCAAATGTTCGGAATGTTGATCAAATATCCATTTCTGCAATCTTTTAATATGTAATTAGTGTGATTTTGTTTTGGTTTTGCAATGGTCATATCCACTAGAAGATTTTAACAGACCTTATCACTTGCACTAAAACACTGCATACTGTTCAGAAGCCAAAGAAAGGATACACCTTCAGTATACAATCTCCTCATATAAAATTAGTGTATTTTTTTTTATGGAATTCAAGGATTTTCTCCTTTTTTTTTGTTAATTACTAACCATTAACATTTCTGGATATGAAGACCACAATTCTCCTTTGCTTAATAAATTTTTTGTTTGCTTGGAATTAGGGCCAGGTGGCTAGCTGGGAAAGCTTGCACCAGGTGATTTTCTATGAAGAACTTTCAGACTCATATATTGTTTCTTTTGTTGTGTTTTTCTTATCCAGTAATTTCCAATGTAGTTTGTACTGTTTTCAAATGACATTTCTTTTGGCACTTGAAATGTGTGGGAGTGGCAATATGGAAACTTTTTAGATTGATTTCAATGATGCCATCATTGCATGCAAAATAAATAATTTGATGTATTTTTTTATAGAATTCAAGGATCCTCTATTTTTTTTTGTTAAGTACTAACCATTTACATTTCTAAATAGTTAGACCACAATTCTCCTTTGCTTAACTAATTTTTTGTTCACTTGGAATTTCGATCAAGTAGCTATCTAGGAAAGCTCGGGCTCGAAAGGGTTACACCGGTGAATTTTTATGAAGCACTTTCATACTCATATTGTTTCTTTTTGGTGTGATTTTCTTATCCAATAATTTCCATGTAGTTTGTCCTTTTTTCAAATTACATTTCTTTTGGTACACGAAATGTGTGGGAGTGTCTATATCAAAGCTTTGTTAGATTGATGCCGTCATTGCATGCAAAATAAATTACTTGATGTATTTTTTTATGGAATTCAAGGATGTTCTTCCTCTTTTTTTTTGTTAAGTACTAACCATTTACATTTCTGAATGTGAAGACCACAATTCTCCTTTGCTTAACTAATTTTTGTTCGCTTGCAATTACGGTGGAGTAGCTATCTGGGAAAGCTTGGGCTCGAAAGGCTCACATGAGGTGAATTTCTATGAAGAAATTTCATACTCATATTTTTCCTTCTGGTGTGATTGTTTTTCTCCAATAATTTCCGTGAAGTTTATACTTTTTTCAAATTACATTTCTTTTGGTACACGAAATGTGTGGGAGTGGCTATATGGAATCTTTTTAGATTGATTCAAATGACGCCGTCATTGCATGCAAAATAAATTACTTGATGTATTTTTTTTTATGGAATTCAAGGATGTTCCCCCTCTTTTTTTTTGTTAAGAACTAACCATTTACATTTCTAAATGTGAAGACCACAATTCTCCTTTGCTTAACTAATTTTTTGTTCACTTGGAATTTCGATGGAGTAGCTATCTGGGAAAGCTTGGGCTCGAAAGGCTTACACGAGGTGAATTTCTATGAAGAAATTTCATACTCATATTTTTCCGTCTGGTGTGATTTTTTTCTCCAATAATTTCCGTGTAGTTTATACTTTTTTCAAATTACATTTCTTTTGGTACACGAAATGTGTGGGAGTGGCTATATGGAAGCTTTTTAGATTGATGCAAATGATGTCGTCATTGCATGCAAAATAAATTACTTGATGTATTTTTTTTATGGAATTCAAGGATGTTCTCCCCTCTTTTTTTTTGTTAAAGTACTAAACTATTTACATTTCTGAATGTGAAGACCACAATTCTCCTTTGCTTAACTAATTTTTGTTCGCTTGGAATTTCGGTCAAGTAGCTATCTAGGAAAGCTTGGCTCGAAAGGGTTACACTAGGTGAATTTCTATGAAGAACTTTCATACTCATATTGTTCCTTTTCGTGTGATTTTTTTATCCAATAATTTCCATGTAGTTTGTACTTTTTTCAAATTACATTTCTTTTGGTACACGAAATGTGTGGGAGTGGCTATATGATGGAAGCTTTTTAGATTGATGTAAATGATGGCGTCATTGCATGCAAAATAAATTACTTGATGTATTTTTTTATGGAATTCAAGGATGTTCTCCCTCTTTTTTTTTGTTAAGTACTAACCATTTACATTTCTAAATATGAAGACCACAATTTTGTTCCCTTGGAATTTTGGTCAAGTAGCTATCTAGGAAAGCTTGGGCTCAAATGGTTTACACGAGGTGAATTTCTATGAAGAACTTTCATACTCATATTGTTCCTTCTAGACTGATTTTTTCTCCAATAATTTCCGTGTAGTTTATATTTTTTTCAAATTACATTTCTTTTGGTACACGAAATGTATGGGAGTGGCTATATGAAAGCCTTTTAGATTGATGCAATTGATGCCATCATTGCATGCAAAATAAATTACTTGATGTATTTTTTTTTATAGAATTCAAGGATGTTCTCCCTCTTTTTTTCTTTCTGAAGTACTAACCATTTACATTTCTGAATGTGAAGACCACAATTCTCCTTTGCTTAACTAATTTTTGTTCGCTTGGAATTTCGGTGGAGTAGCTATCTGGGAAAGCTTGGTCTCGAAACGGTTACACCAGGTGAATTTCTATGAAGAAATTTCATACTCATATTTTTCCGTCTGGTGTGATTTTTTTCTCCAATAATTTCCGTGTAGTTTATACCTTTTTCAAATTACATTTCTTTTGGTACACAAAATGTGTGGGAGGGGCTATATGATGGAAGCTTTTTAGATTGATGGAAATGATGGCGCCATTGCATGCAAAATAATTTACTTGATGTATTTTTTTATGGAATTCAAGGATGTTCTCCCTCTTTTTTTTTGGTTAAGTACTAACCATTTACATTTCTAAATGTGAAGACCACAATTCTCCTTTGCTTAACTAATTTTTTGTTCCCTTGGAATTTTCGGTGAAGTAGGTATCTAGGAAAGCTTGGGATCGAAAGGCTTACACTAGGTGAATATCTATGAAGAACTTTCATACTCATATTGTTCCTTCTAGAGTGATTTTTTGTCCAATAATTTCCATGTAGTTTGTACTTTTTTCAAAGTACATTTTTTTTGGTAAAGGAAATGTGTGGGAGTGTCTATTGGAAGCTTTTTAGATTGATTCAATGATGCCATCATTGCATGCAAAATAAATTACTTGATGTAATTTTTTTTTATCGAATTCAAGGATGTTCTCCCTCTTTTTTTTTGTTAAGTACTAACCATTTACATTTCTAAATGTGAAGACCACAATTCTCCTTTGCTTAACTAATTTTTTGTTCGCTTGGAATTTTGGTTGGTCAAGTAGCTATCTAGGAAAGCTTGGGCTCGAAAGGCTTACACTAGGTGAATTTCTATGAACAATTTTCATATTCATATTGTTCCTTGTGGTTTGATTTTTTTATCCAGTAATTTTCGTGTAGTTTGTACTTTTTTCAAATTACATTTCTTTTGGTACACGAAATGTGTATATCAAAGCTTTTTAGATTGATGTCGTCATTGCATGCAAAAAAAATTACTTGATGTATTTTTTTTATGGAATTCAAGGATGTTCTCCCTCTTTTTTTTTTGTTAAGAACTAACCATTTACATTTCTGAATATGAAGACCACAATTTTGTTCCCTTCGAATTTTGGTCAAGTAGCTATCTAGGAAAGCTTAGGGCTCGAAATGGTTTACACGAGGTGAATTTCTATGAAGAAACTTTCATACTCATATTGTTCCTTCTGGACTGATTTTTTCTCCAATAATTTCCGTGTAGTTTATACTTTTTTCAAATTACATTTCTTTTGGTACACGAATGTGTGGGAGTGGCTATACCCTCTATTTTTTTTTGTTAAGTACTAACTATTTACATTTCTGAATATGAAGACCACAATTCTCCTTTGCTTAACTAGTTTTTTGTTCGCTTAGAATTTCGGTTGGTCAAGTACCTATCTAGGAAAGCTTGGGCTCGAAAGGCTTACACCAGGTGAATTTCTATGAACAATTTTCATATTCACATTGTTTCTTTTGGTGTGATTTTTTTATCCAGTAATTTTCGTTTAGTTAGTACTTTTTTCAAATTACATTTCTTTTGGTACACGAAATGTGTGGGAGTGACTATATCGAAACTCTTTAGATTGATGTCGTCATTGCATGCAAAATAAAGTACTTGATGTATTTTTTTATGGAATTCAAGGATGTTCTCACTCTTTTTATTGGTTAAGTACTAACCGTTTACATTTCTGAATGTGAAGACCACAATTCTCCTTTGCTTAACTAATTTTTTGTTCGCTTGCAATTTCGGTCGAAGTAGATATCTAGGAAAGCTTGGGCTCGAAAGCCTTACACGAGGTGAATATCTATGAAGAACTTTCATACTCATATTGTTCCTTCTAGAGTGATTTTTTGTCCAATAATTTCCATGTAGTTTATACTTTTTTCAAATTACATTTCTTTTGGTACACGGAAATGTGTGGGATGTGGCTACATGATGGAAGTTTTTTAGATTGATGTAAATGATGGCGTCATTGAATGCAAAATAAATTACTTGATGTATTTTTTTTTATGGAATTCAAGGATGTTCTCCCTCTTTTTTTTTGTTATGGGACTAACCATTTACATTTCTGAATGTGAACACCACAATTCTTCTTTGTTTAACTAATTTTTTTTGTTCCCTTGGAATTTCGGTCAAGTAGCTATCTAGGAAAGCTTGGGCTCGAAAGGTTTACACCAGGTGAATTTCTATGAAGAACTTTCATACTCATATTGTTCCTTTTGGTGTGATTTTTTTATTCAATAATTTCCATGTAGTTTGTACTTTTTTCAAATTACATTTCTTTTAGTACACGAAATGTGTGGGAGTGGCTATATGATGGAAGCATTTTTAGATTGATGCAAATTATGTCGTCATTGCATGCAAAATAAATTACTTCATGTATTTTTTTTATGGACTTCAAGGATGTTCCCCCTCTATTTTTTTTGTTAAGTACTAACTATTTACATTTCTTAATGTGATGACCACAATTCTCCTTTGCTTAACTAATTTTTTGTTCGCTTGGAATTTCGGTCAAGTAGCTATCTAGGAAAGCTCGGGCTCGAAAGGCTTACACCATGTGAATTTATATGAACATTTTTCATATTCATATTGTTCCTTTTGGTGTGATTTTCTTATCCAATAATTTCCGTGTAGTTTGTAGTTTTTTCAAATTACATTTCTTTTGGTATACGAAATGTGTGGGAGTGTGTATATGGAAGCTTTTTAGATTGATGCAAATGATGTCATCATTGCATGCGAAAAAAATTACTTCATGTATTTTTTTATGGAATTCAAGGATCTTCTCCCTCTTATTTTTTTGTTAAGTACTAACCATTTATATTTCTGAATGTGAAGACCACAATTCTCCTTTGCTTAACTAATTTTTTGTTCACTTTGAATTTCGGTGAAGTAGCTATCTAGGAAAGCTTGGACTGGAAAGGCTTACACGAGGTGAATTTCTATGAAGAACTTTCATACTCATATTGTTCCTTCTAGTGTGATTTTTTTATCCTATAATTTTTGTGTTGTTTTTACTTTTTTCTACTTACATTTCTTTTGGTACATGAAATGTGTGGGAGTGGCTATATAGAAGCATTTTAGATTGACGCCATCATTGCATGCAAAATAAATTACCTGATGTCTTTTTTTATGGAATTCAAGTGTGTTCTCCCTTTTTTTTTCTCTTAAGTACTAACCATTTACATTTCTGAATGTGAAGACCACGATTCTCCTTTGCTTAACTAATTTTTTGTTCGCTTGGAATTTCGGTCAAGTACCAATCTAGGAAAGCTTGGGCTCGAAGGCTTACACCAGGTGAATTTCTATGAAAAACTTTCTTACTCATATTGTTCCTTCTAGTGTGACTTTTCTTATCCAATAATTTCCGTGAAGTTTGTACTTTTTTCAAACTACATTTCTTTTGGTACACGAAATGTGTGGGAATGGCTATATGGAAGCATTTTAGATTGATGTCATCATTGCATGCAAAATAAATTAATTTATGTATTTTCTTATGGAATTCAAGCATCTTCTCCCTCTTTTTTTTGTTAAGTACTAACCATTTATATTTTTGAACGTGAAGACCACAATTCTCCTTTGCTTCACCAATTTCTTGTACACTTAGAATTTCGATTAAGTAGCTTTCTAGGAAAGCTTGGGCTCGAAAGGCTTACACCAGGTGAATTTCTATGAAGAACTTTCATACTCATATTGTTCCTTTTGGTGTGATTTTCTTATCTAATAATTTCCGGGTAGTTTGTACTTTTTTCAAATTACATTTCTTTTGGTACACTAAATGTGTGGGAGTGTGTATATCGAAGCTTTTTAGATTGATGCAAATGATGTCATCATTGCATGCAAAATAAATAAATTCATTTTTTTTTATGGAATTCAAGGATCTTCTCCTTCTTTTTTTTTGTTAAGTACTAACCATTTACATTTTGAATGTGAAGACCACAATTCTCCTTTGCTTAACTAATTTTTTGTTTGCTTTGAATTTCGGTCAAGTAGCTATCTAGGAAAGCTTGGACTCGAAAGGCTTACACGAGGTAAATTTCTATGAAGAACTTTCATACTCATATTGTTCCTTCTAGTGTGATTTTTTTTATCGAATAATTTTCTTGTTGTTTGTATTTTTTTTAAAATTACATTTCTTTTGGTACATGAAATGTGTGGGAGTGGCTATATGGAAGCTTTTTAGATTGATGGCGTCATTGCATGCAAAATAAATTACTTGATGTATTTTCTTATGGAATTCAAGGATGTTCTCCCTCTTTTTTTTTGTTAAATTACTAACCATTTACATTTCTGAATCTGAAGACCACAATTCTCCTTTGCTTAACTAGTTTTTTTTTTTTGCTTGGAATTTCGGTTGAGTAGCTATTTGGGAAAGCTTGGGCTCAAAATCCTTACACTAGGTGAATATCTATAAAGAACTTTCATACTCATATTGTTCCTTTTGGTGTGATTTTCTTATCTAATAATTTCCGTGTATTTTGTACTTTTTTCAAATTAAATTTCTTTTGGTACATGAAATGTGTGGGCGTGGCTATATGATGAAAGCTTTTTAGATTGATGCAAATGATGTCGTCATTGCAAGCAAAATAAATTAGTTGGTGTATTTGTTTATGGAATTGAAGGATGTTGTCCCTC
Source organism: Salix viminalis (assembly GCA_029228465.1). Lineage (NCBI taxonomy): Eukaryota > Viridiplantae > Streptophyta > Magnoliopsida > Malpighiales > Salicaceae > Salix > Salix viminalis. The sequence continues at coordinate 10,038,721 of CM055443.1, forward strand.
TTTTTTGTTTGTTAATTACTAACCATTTACATTTATGAATGTGAAGACCACAATTCTCCTTTGGTTAACTAATTTTTTGTTCACTTTGAATTTCGATCAAGTAGCTATCTAGGAAAGCTTAGACTCGGAAGGCTTACACCAGGTGAATTTCTATGAAGAACTTTCACACTCATATTGTTTCTTCTAGTGTGATTTTTTTATCCAATATTTTTCGTGTTGTTTGTACTTTTTTCAAATTACATTTCTTTTAGTACACGAAATGTGCGGGAGTGGCTATATGATGGAAGCATTTTAGATTGATGCAAATTATGTCGTCATTGCATGCAAAATAAATTACTTCATGTATTTTTTATGGACTTCAAGGATGTTCCCCCTCTATATTTGTTTGTTAAGTACTAACTATTTACATTTCTTAATGTGATGACCACAATTCTCCTTTGCTTAACTAATTTTTTGTTCGCTTGGAATTTCGGTCAAGTAGCTATCTAGGAAAGCTCGGGCTTGAAAGGCTTACACCAGGTGAATTTATATGAACATTATTCATATTCATATTGTTCCTTTTGGTGTGATTTTCTTATCCAATAATTTCCGTGTAGTTTGTAGTTTTTTCAAATTACATTTCTTTTGGTATACGAAATGTGTGGGAGTGTGTATATCGAAGCTTTTTAGATTGATGCAAATGATGTCATCATTGCATGCAAAATAAATAAATTCATTTTTTTTTTATGGAATTCAAGGATCTTATCCTTTTTTTTTGTTAAGTACTAACCATTTACATTTCTGAATGTGAAGACCACAATTCTCCTTTGCTTAACTAATTTTTTGTTTGCTTTGAATTTCGGTCAAGTAGCTATCTAGGAAAGCTTGGACTCGAAAGGCTTACACGAGGTGAATTTCTATGAAGAACTTTCATACTCGTATTGTTCCTTCTAGTGTGATTTTTTTTATCGAATAATTTTCTTGTTGTTTGTATTTTTTTAAAATTACATTTCTTTTGGTACATGAAATGTGTGGGAGTGGCTATATGGAAGCTTTTTAGATTGATGCCGTCATTGCATGCAAAATAAATTACTTGATGTATTTTCTTATGGAATTCAAGGATGTTCTCCCTCTTTTTTTTTTTTAAATTACTAACCATTTACATTTCTGAATCTGAAGACCACAATTCTCCTTTGCTTAACTAGTTTTTTTTTTCTGGCTTGGAATTTCGGTTGAGTAGCTATTTGGGAAAGCGTAGGCTCAAAATCCTTACACTAGGTGAATATCTATAAAGAACTTTCATACTCATATTGTTCCTTTTGGTGTGATTTTCTTTTCTAATAATTTCCGTGTATTTTGTACTTTTTTCAAATTAAATTTCGTTTGCTACACGAAATGTGTGGGTGTGGCTATATGATGGAAGCTTTTTAGATTGATGCAAATGATGTCGTCATTGCAAGCAAAATAAATTAGTTGGTGTATTTGTTTATGGAATTGAAGGATGTTGTCCCTCTTTTTTGTTTGTTAATTACTAACCATTTACATTTATGAATGTGAAGACCACAATTCTCCTTTGGTTAACTAATTTTTTGTTCACTTTGAATTTCGATCAAGTAGCTATCTAGGAAAGCTTGGACTCGTAAGGCTTACACCAGGTGAATTTCTATGAAGAACTTTCATACTCATATTGTTTCCTTCTAGTGTGATTTTTCTTTATCCAATAATTTTTTCGTGTTGTTTGTACTTTTTTCAAATTACATTTCTTTTGGTACACAAAATGTGTGGGAATGGCTATATGGAAGCATTTTAGATTGATGTCATCATTGCATGCAAAATAAATTAATTAATGTATTTTCTTATGGAATTCAAGGATCTTCTCCCTCTTTTTTTTGTTAAGTACTAACCATTTACATTTCTAAATGTGAAGACCACAATTCTCCTTTGTTTAACTAATTTTTTGTTCGCTTGGAATTTCGGTTGAGTAGCTATCTGGGAAAGCTGGGCTCAAAATCCTTACACTAGGTGAATATCTATAAACAACTTTTATACTCATATTGTTCATTTTGGTGTGATTTTCTTATCCAATAATTTACGTGTAGTTTGTACTTTTTTCAAATTACATTTCTTTTGGTACACGAAATGTGTGGGGGTGGCTATATGGAAGCTTTTTAGATTGATGCAAATGATGTCGTCTTTCCAAGCAAAATAAATTACTTGGTTTATTTTCTTATGGAATTCAAGGATGTTCTCCCTCTTTTTTTTGTTAATTACTAACCATTTACATTAATGAATATGAAGTCCACAATTCTCCTTCGCTTAACTAGTTTTTCATTCGCTTGGAATTTCGGTTGAGTAGCTATCTGGGAAACCTTGGGCTCAAAATCCTTACACTAGGTTAATATCTATAAAGAACTTTTATACTCATATTGTTCCTTTTGGTGTGATTTTCTTATCCAATAATTTCCATGTATTTTGTACTTTTTTCAAATTACATTTCTTATGGTACACGAAATGTATGGGAGTGGCTATATGATGGAAGCTTTTTATATTGATGCAAATGATGGAGTGATTGCATGCAAAATAAATTACTTCATGTATTTTTTTTATGCAATTCAAGGATGATCTCCCTCTTTTTTTTGTTAAGTACTAACCATTTACATTTTGAATGTGAAGACCACAATTCTCCTTTGCTTAACTAATTTTTTGTTCACTTTGAATTTCGGTCAAGTAGCTATCTACGAAAGCTTGGACTCGAAAGGCTTACAGTAGGTGAATTTCTATGAAGAACTTTCATACTCATATTGTTCCTTCTAGTGTGTTTTTTTTATCGAATAATTTTCATGTTGTTTGTACTTTTTTCAAATTACATTTCTTTCGGTACATGAAATGTTTGGGAGTGGCTATATGGAAGCTTCTTACATTGATGCCGTCATTGCATGCAAAATAAATTACTTAATGTATTTTTTTTATGGAATTCAAGGATGTTCTTCCTCTTTTTTTTTTTGTTAAGTACTAACCATTTATATTTTTAAATGTGAAGACAACAATTCTCCTTTGCTTAACTATTTTTTTGTTGACTTGGAATTTTGATCAAGTAGCTTTCTAGGAAACCTTTGGCTCGAAAGGCTTACACCAGGTGAATTTCTATGAAGAACTTTCATACGCATATTGTTCCTTGTGGTGTGATTTTCTTATCCAATAATTTTCGTGTTGTTTGTACTTTTTTCAAATTACATTTCTTTCGGTACATGAAATGTGTGGGAGTGGCTATATGGAAGCTTCTTACATTGATGCCGTCATTGCATGCAAAATAAATTACTTAATGTATTTTTTTTATGGAATTCAAGGATGATCTCCCTCTTTTTTTTTGTTAAGTACTAACCATTTACATTTTTGAATGTGAAGACCACAATTCTCCTTTGCTTAACTAATTTTTTGTTCACTTTGAATTTCGGTCAAGTAGCTATCTATGAAAGCTTGGACTCAAAAGGCTTACAGCAGGTGAATTTCTATGAAGAACTTTCATACTCATACTGTTCCTTCTAGTGTGATTTTTTTATCGAATAATTTTCGGGTGTTTGTACTTTTTTCAAATTACATTTCTTTCGGTACATGAAATGTGTGAGAGTGGCTATATGGAAGCTTCTTACATGCCGTCATTGCATGCAAAATAAATTACTTAATGTATTTTTTTTATGGAATTCAAGGATGTTCTCCCTCTTTTTTTTTTTGTTAAGTACTAACCATTTATATTTCTGAATGTGAAGACAACAATTCTCCTTTGCTTAACTAATTTTTTGTTAACTTGGAATTTTCGATCAAGTAGCTTTCTAGGAAACCTTGGGCTCGAAAGGCTTACACCAGGTGAATTTCTATGAAGAACTTTCATACGCATATTGTTCCTTGTGGTGTGATTTTCTTATCTACTAATTTCCGTGTTGTTTGTACTTTTTTCAAATTACATTTCTTTTGGTACACGAAATGTGTGGGAGTGGTTATATGATGGAATATTTTTAGATTGATGCAAATGATGGAGTGATTGCATGCAAAATAAATTACTTCATCTATTTTTTTTATGCAATTCAAGGATGATCTCCCTCTTTTTTTTTATTAAGTACTCTAACCATTTACATTTTTGAATGTGAAGACCACAATTCTCCTTTGCTTAACTAATATTTTGCTCACTTTTAATTTCGGTCAAGTAGCTATCTACGAAACCTTGGATTCGAAAGGCTTACAGCAGGCGAATTTCTATGAAGAACTTTCATACTCATATTGTTCCTTCTAGTGTGATTTTTTTATCGAATAATTTTCGTGTTGTTTGTACTTTTTTCAAATTACATTTCTTTCGGTACATGAAATGTGTGGGAGTGGCTATATGGAAGCTTCTTACATTGATGCCGTCATGCAAAATAAATTACTTAATTTTTTTTGTTAAGTACTCTAACCATTTATATTTCTGAATGTGAAGACAACAATTCTCCTTTGCTTAATTAAATTTTTGTTAACTTGGAATTTCGATCAAGTAGCTTTCTAGGAAACCTTGGGCTCGAAAGGCTTACACCAGGTGAATTTCTATGAAGAACTTTCATACGCATATTGTTCCTTATGGTGTGATTTTCTTATCCAATAATTTCCGTGTAGTTTGTACTTTTTTCTAATTACATTTCTTTTGGTACACGAAATGTGTGGGAGTGGCTATATTATGGAAGCTTTTTAGATTGATGCAAATGATGGAGTGATTGCATGCAAAATAAATTACTTCATGTATTTTTTTATGCAATTCAAGGATGATCTCCCTCTTTTTTTTTGTTAAGTACTAACCATTTACATTTTTGAATGTGAAGACCACAATTCTCCTTTGCTTAACTAATTTTTTGTTCACTTTGAATTTTGGTCAAGTAGCTTTCTAGGGAAGCGTGGGCTCGGAAGGCTTACAGCAGGTGAATTTCTATGAAGAACTTTCATACTCATATTGTTCCTTGTGGTGTGATTTTTTTGTCCAATAATTTCCATATAGTTTGTACTTTTTTCAAATTACATTTCTTTCGGTACATGAAATGTGTGAGAGTGGCTATATGGAATCTTTTTATATTGATGCAAATGATGTCGTCATTGCAAGCAAAATAAATTACTTGGTGTATTTTCTTATGGAATTCAAGGATGTTCTCCTTCTTCTTTTTTTGTTAATTACTAACCATTTACATTTCTGAATCTGAAGACCACAATTCTCCTTTGCTTAACTAAGTTTTTTTTGTTTGCTTGGAATTTTGGTTTAGTAACTATCTGGGAAAGCTTGGGCTCAAACTCCTTACACGAGGTGAATTTCTATAAAGAACTTTTAGACTCATATATTGTTTCTTTTGGTGTGATTTTTTTATCCAATAATTTCCGTGTAGTTTGTACTTTTTAAAATTACATTTCTTTTGGAATTGGAAATGTGTGGGAATGGCTATATGCAAGCCTTTTAGATTGATGCAAATGATGTCGTCATTGCAAGCAAAATAAATTACTTAGTGTATTTGTTTATGGAATTGAAGGATGTTCTCCCTCTTTTTTTTTGTTAATTACTAACCATTTACATTTGTGAATAAGAAGACCACAATTCTCCTTTGGTTAACTAGTTTTTTGTTCGCATGGAATTTCGGTTGAGTAGCTATATGGGAAAGCTTTGGCTCAAAATCCTTACACTAGGTGAATTTCTATGAAGAACTTTCAAATTCATATATTGTTTCTTTTGGTGTGATTTTTTTATCTAGTAATTTCAGTGTAGTTTGTACTTTTTTCAAATTACATTTCTTTTGGAATTGGAAATGTGTGGGAGTGGCTATATGGAAGTCTTTTAGATTGATGCGAATGATGTCATCATTCCATGCAAAATAAATTACTTGATGTATTTCTTAATGCATCATATGTGCATATCAATTACATCTCGTATAATTCTTTTAGTTCTGATTGATATTTTCCACATAAGCTTTGTTTTGAAGATGAACATTTGTCGCCTTCATATATTTGAGAGTTGTTCAAAGAAATTAATTTAGTTAACAAAGGAAAATGATTGAGTTCAATTTTGTAATTAGTTTTTGACCATGGAATTGTTTCTAGCATGTAGACTTGCATTGCAGCACACCATAGAGGAATGGAGTTAGCAACTTACTTTGTTTTTTATGACTTGCTAGTAATTTTCCAATCCCAAAGATGATGGGAATTTGGTTGATGTTAATGCTACTTAAGAGGGACGTTCTAAATTTATTTGAATGGATCTACTTTGGGGGTTGCCGATAAGTTGTTAATCAAAACATAAGTGATTTTTGTTATTTATATATAGATGCTAGTCATGAATTTGTTTTTATTTTATTGTTGTTGTTATTATTATTATTATTATTATTATTATTATTATTATTATTATTATTATTATTATTATTATTATATTATCGATATTTTATCAACATTGATTGCTTGACGATTTCAGAATCCCTATTTTCTTAACTAAATCACCACTTGTTTTTATTGGGATCACTAACTTTAGGTTTTGGTGTCTAGGCAGTCCCATTTTTCCTCTGCCATTAATCGTCAATTTGACGGACTGCGGCATAGGGTTGATTATGTTACTAATCAATAAATACAGGAGAAATAGTAGGATTAGGTTTTGATGGTTTCTAAAGTGCTAAAAGAGTCAGATTAACTGGTAGGATTTCTTTGGGCATCAATCATTGTTGACTTATATGACATCATTAGAAAAAAGAGAAGAGCAAGAGAGCTCGAGGCTTTGATACCATATAGTTTTTTGAAAAGGAACTTTCTTTCTTGTTCTTTCAATTTTCTGTAATTACAAGATTTATAGTAGAAAAGGTCATCAATTTAGGAAGGCCACAAAATCAAGAACCAGGATGTCAAATTAAAGAGCATATCTTTAGGATAGAAAATAAGGACAAAATCTCTAAAAAATCTGAAACAATAATTCCAAATTTTATTTGCAATATCACTTCATATTTAATTTTTTTTTCCAGTGTTGTAGGTTCTTTGTATAGGATAAGTTATTGTTTTAGACAATAATTGCCATAGCTTAATTGAGTTCTTATATTTACTAGTCTACTTGTTGCAAATAATTTGTCATTTGCATTTGAACATTCTACAACAAAGGCTCTAATAACTGTACTGTATTATTCCATTACTAAATTTCACTTCTTAAGATTATTATTAGAGTTTTTGTAAAGACCCGAAATTCTTTTTATATATATGCATAATACCCATACATCACGATCCATATTCATTCTCATTGGTAAACATTATCCATACAATAAACATTCCATTAAAGAAAATAAGATTCGCATAAACGTACAATATTACAGTTTTCATAACTAAAGTTTTTGATTGGAAATATACATACATGGATATGGGTTTACGTTCTTAATCTACTAGTGGAAATTTCAGATTTACACAAAAAGGTTTTACAAAATTATGCATTCCATACATTGCTTCATCCTAAAAACAACTTAGTTTCGAATGCAATCTACGTGGTTCTTTGCCAAAAGTAGGTCCCCTTTTGTATTAGGTTCCCTAGACCTCACGTGGCTGTGACGTCCCTGCAGTAGCACAAACACTTAATGAAATGCAATTACTTAATATTAGTACTAAATAATTCTAACCAAATGACCAATCGGTTAAAAGGACACTATTAAGTTGAAATTTCTGTATATACATAGTGCAATTTAATTGTAAATTTATAGGGACTCCTTTCCTCTTTTTCGAGCAACATTATCATTACTCCGAATATTATTTTAAGACACTCATATCTGAGGTCAACCATTCTTCCCCATGGTCCTTTTTTATGGATGTCGTTAGACGAAACTAACCATTCTTTATCCCGGCCATCCTTTCGGACGCCATTAGCCGTAGCTAATCAATCATTTATCCCGGCCATCCTTTCGTACGCCATTAGCCGTAGCTAATCAATCAATTATCCCGGCCATCCTTTCGGATACCATTAGCCGTAGCTAATCAATCATTTTTCACATTTACGCATTCATTAATCTAGTATAAACCTCATCGTATTTGTATAATATTCAATTTAAAATACTTCTTACATGATATAAGAATGGAGAGATATAAATCACTTACTTGCTCTACTTCGGGGTTGTTCTTGTCTGGTCGATGGTTCAATCCCGACTGTTCCGCCTGCGACATTAATGTCTAACAATTAGTATACTTCTATTTTCAATTTCACATTCATCAATATACTTATTTCAACAAATTTCAGCCGAACAAGCTTACAATTTTCACTAAAATTTACCAACAATTTTCATCATGAACCCACAAATTTTCCAGCGCAATACACACATGAAATTTCAGCAACATTACCCATCAATTCTCATCCTAAGTCCACATTTTCCAGCTCAATTTACTCATGAAAATTTCAGCAACATTACCCATCATTTTTTCATCATAAACCCACATTTTCCAGCACAATTTATACATAAAAATTTCAGCAACATACTCATCAATTTTTTCATCATAAACCCACATTTTCGAGCACAATTTATACATGAAAATTTCAGCAACATACTCATCAGTTTTTTCATCATAAACCCACATTTTCCAGCACAATTTACACATGCAATTTCAGTAAATTTCAGTACATATTCATTCAAAAATTCCAACAAAACCCCCATGAATGTCGGCAGCCCCCTTAAACAAGAAAAATCAGCCCCCCTTTCACATAATTTGTTAATTTCATTTTTTTTCTCTTCCATAATTTTCTTTGTTCTCTCAATTCATTTTGTTTCATCTTTTAAGAAGAAAAAGAAAAGAAGAAAGTCTCATGACACTTACTTATCCTATCTCACTATTTTTTTTTTGAAAGCTTTGATACTCTTCTTCCTCTTCTCAGCTACGTCCACTATTTTCTCTAGGTCTCAACTTCCCACACACATTCACAAAGTCCTCTCCTTTAATATTATCTTAGGGTTCGTCTGTGAAGAGAAGGAAATGGGGTGGGAAGAGAGGGGATTGGTCCGGCTGGGAAGAGAAGGAAATGAGGTGGAAAGAGAGAAGATTGGTGCGGCTGGGAAGAGAAAGAAATGAGGTGGGAAGAGAGAAGATTGGTTCGGCTGGGAAGAGAAGGAAATGAGGTGGGAGAGAGGGGATTGGTTCGGCTGGGAGGAGGAAAATTGGGGCTGTGAAGAGAAGAGGTGGAGGGTGACGGGAAAGAGAGAAAAAAAATCTCCACTCCCTCTCTCCTCCTTGTATTTATATTCATGAAATGAGGGGGTTGTTTGGGGTTTGGGTTAAATATGTTCTAATCCTTGTTTCGCTCTATCTAAAACTGGTTTTGCTCTTCTTCTTTTCCCCCCTTTTTTTTAACAAAACGAATTTGTCTTCATTTCCTATATATATATATAATGTTTTTCTCTCGGGTGTTTACATTCTTCCCCTCTAAATATGAATTTCGTCCTCGAAATTTAAGGGGTTTAATACTCCATACCTGATATTTTGAATAATTCTGGGCATTTGCCCATAAGATTCTGACGATAGGGATCTTTTTGTTTCGCAACTCCTTTTCACCCTTATCTAGTATCCTTGCGGGCCTCATTTCCAGCGTTAAGTTCTCATTGACTTCAACTGGGATCTGGGGTAGTATTCTGGCGGGATCTACATCAGCCTTTCTTAATAAGGAAATATGAAACACATCATGGACCTTAGCTGACTGTGGAGGTAAGTCCACTTTGTAGGCTACTGGTCCCATTCGCTGTAGGATTTTGAAGGGTCCAATGAATCGAGGGGTTAATTTTCCTCTCAAACCAAACCGCAATATGTTTTTCCATGGGGCTACTTTTAAGTACACTTGATCCCCTGTACAGAACTCAAGGGGTCTCCTCCTCACATCAGCATACTTCTTCTGTCTATCCTGTGCGGCTTTGATGCGATCCCGGATAATTCTCACTTTGTCCGTGGTTACTTGGACCAGCTCTGCACCATATAACCTCCGATCTCCAATTTCTTCCCAACACAAGGGTGTTCTGCACCTCCTACCATACAAGGCTTCATATGGGGCCATCCCTATTATGGCTTGGTAACTATTGTTATAGGTGAATTCTATCAATGCCAGGTGTTCCTCCCAGTTTCCCCCAAATTCTAGTACACAGGCTCGTAGTAGGTCTTCCAAGACTTGGATGACCCTTTCAAATTGTCCATCCGTTTGAGGGTGAAACGTAGTGCTCATATCCAATCTGGTCCCAAAGTCGAGAGGTGAATCTAGGATCTCGATCAGATACAATGGACACCGGAATCCCATGGAGTCGTACCACCTTATTTATGTAGATCTTGGCAAGCTTGTCCACCGAGTCAGTCATCTTTATAGGCAGGAATAGTGCGGACTTTGTCAGCCGATCTACGACAACCCATATTGCATCATTTCCTTTTCTCCCCTTAGGAAATCCCGACACAAAATCCATTGTTATCATCTCCCATTTCCACTCTGGAATTTGTAATGGTTGTAGTGGTCCCGCAGGCCTTTGGTGTTCAACCTTGACTTGTTGACATATCCCACACTTTGACACATACTCAGCTATTTCTCTTTTCATGTTCGGCCACCAATAGAGAAGTTTCAGGTCTCGATACATCTTAGTGCTGCCAGGATGTATGGAGAGCTTGGACTCATGTGCTTCTTGTAGAACCATCTGTTTGATTGTTTCATCATTAGGTACGTACAATCTTTGCTGCAACATCACGGACCCATCATTCGCTATCCTAAATTTCATTTCTTCACCAGCCTCCACATTCCTCCTAATCTTGGATCCAACCTCGTCCTGGAGCTGAGCTTGTAGTATTTGTTCCCGATACATTGGTCGTACCAAAAATTAAGCTACTAACCCACCTCCGACATTAACGTCTAAATTTGCACCCATCTTTTTCAATTCCGCCAATTGCCGCTCCTTCCCTAACGTTAACCCTTCTAGGGTGGCTTTATTTTTTCGACTAAGGGCATCTGCCACCACGTTTGCCTTTCCTGGATGATATTCTATGGTGCAATCATAATCTTTAATGAGCTCCACCCACCTTCTCTGTCGCATGTTCAATTCTTTTTGCGACATTAGGTACTTTAGGCTCTTATGATCGGTAAAAATTTGGGTTCGAGATCCGTACAAATAATGTCTCCATATCCTTAATGCAAACACTACAGCAGCTAACTCCAGGTCGTGCACCAGGTAATTCACCTCATGAGTCTTTAACTGTCTTGATGCATAGGCGATCACCTTCCCATGTTGCATCAGGACACACCCCAAACCTTTTCCCGAAGCATCACTATAAACCACAAAACCTTCTGTCCCTGAGGGAAGGGTTAACACTGGAGCAGTGGTGAGCCTTCTTTTCAATTCCTGGAAGCTCCTTTCACACTCCTCCTACCACACCCATTTCTTATTTTTCCGAGTCAGCTGAGTCAAAGGTGTCGCAATCAAGGAAAAGCCTTCGATAAACCTCCGATAGTATCCTGCAAGTCCCAAGAAGCTACGTATTTCGGTAACTGAAGTCGGCCTTTCCCATTTCAAGACTGCTTCAACTTTTTGGGGATCTACAAAAACACCTTCTGCCCATATAACATGTCCTAGAAACGTCACCCTCTTCAGCCAAAACTCACATTTACTCAGTTTCGCATATAACTGGTGCTCTCTCAAGATTTGCAAGATTTGCCTCAAGTGTCCTTCGTGCTCCTAGAAAGACTTCGAGTATACCAGTATGTCATCGATGAATACTACTACAAACTTATCAAGACAGGGTTGGAAAATCCGATTCATTAAGTCCATGAAGAAAGCTGGAGCATTCGTCAATCCAAACGGTAACACCAAAAACTCATAGTGTCCATAACGAGTTCTAAATGCAGTCTTTGCTACATCTGCCCCTTTTATCTTCATCTGGTAGTACCCTGATCTCAGATCTATTTTTGAAAATACCCTTGCTCCTTTTAATTGATCAAACAAATCATCTATCCGAGGTAACGGATACTTGTTCTTCTTTGTTATTTTGTTCAACTGTCGATAATCAATACAGAGCCTATGGGTTCCATCTTTCTTTCTCACAAATAGGACTAGCGCTCCCCAAGGAGAATTACTGGGCCGTATGAACCCTTTGTCTAACAATTCTTGTAGTTGGGTCTTTAGCTCGTTCAGTTCTGTTGGGGCCATCCTGTAAGGTTGTTGCGATATGGGTGGGACTACAGGGAAAGTGTCTATGGACACCTCTACCTCCCGCTCTGGGGTAATCCCGGTAATTCCTCGGGAAACACATCCGGGAATTCCCTCACCACAGCAATATCTTTCAATTGTGGGCCTTCATCATTGGAGTTTAAAATGTACGCGAGGTATCCTACACACCCTTTTCTCAATGGTTTCTGGGCTGTTACTACCGATATTATGGCAGCCGGTTTGAACATTCTTTCTCCCTCAAAAATCTTTTTCTCTCCTTTTGGGGTTTGGAAGGTAACAGTTTTAGCATAACAATCTATTAGAGCCTTGTATTTATTCAACCAATTCATGCCTAGAATTAAGTCAAAATCATGCAACCCCAAGGGAATCAAGTCTACTTCTGTTTCGCACCTAGACAAGCTAATCCCCACATTCAAATACACAATATCGGTTTCAACCATGTTTCCCATTGGAGTTCCAATTAAAAATCCCCTCTCTACCATTTCTACTCCCTTTCCCAATTTAGTGACAATCTTTTTATCAATAAAAGAGTGTGTGGCACCAGGATCAAATAACACATGCACATTAAAATCATTTAATCGTAGAGTACCTGCCACCACATCCGATGCAGCCCTGGCCTCCTCCTGTGTCAGATGAAAGACCCTTCCCAGGGTCCTATCATTCTGCGCTCTCAGTCTTCCTCGACTGGGGGTTGCTCTGATTGAGAAGATCTCACTGGCCTCGTTCACTCGTGGATTGATCGTTGGGGAGCTCGACCCGGGTCGTCTATAGCTTTGTATTTGTTCGGTGTTTCTTTTTGGGCAATCCCTCTTGAAATGTCCTCTTTCACCACAGTGATGACACCCTTGACTCAAATACTGACAATTCCTCCACCTATGCCCTTCTCCTCTACACACAAAGCATCGCCCGGGGGAAACTAAGCAGCCCCCAGGATGTTTTTGTCCACATTTTATACAAAAGGGTAATCCACCCCCTTGCGGTCACCCGTTCCTGTTGAAATGTTTTCCTTTGAGTGCGACTGTCCGATCATCACCCTCCCACTTGACTGTTGGTGTGACGGAAACATCAAACTCCCCTTTTTCCTGTACTGATCATGCTCTTCGCTCTTCCTTTTTTTCGGAAATGGTGGTCTACTACTGTAAAAATCCCCATCTCTCTTTCTGCTTATACTCTGATGTCCTCCATGGCTCTCTCCAATGCAAGCCTCTAGAGCTTGAGCAGCTTCGATTAAACCTCTAATTGTTTTAAATCGTAATGCAATTAATCCTTGTCTCAAATCCTGTCGCAACCCATCTCTCAACTTTTCAATCATATGCTCCTCTGTCGGCACATAATGTGGGCCAAACAATGATAGATCATGAAACCTCCGTTCATACTCCAATACCGACATATCCCCTTGCTTTAAAGCCAAGAACTCTTGTTCTTTCACCTTACGATGGTATCTGGAATAAAACTGATTTTCAAACTCTGTCTTGAAGTCACGCCATACTAGTGTCTCGGCCGCATGTCTCATCTGAACCGTTTCCCACCATGTCATGGCCCTATCAGATAGTAGTTGAGTTGCACAGTTTACCTTCAAACCCTCAGGTATGCTTATTTGATTCATGGTCTTCTCTACCTTTCTAATCCATCTCCCGGCTATTTCTGCATCATGCTCCCCCAAAAACGGTTCACAGCCCATTTCCCTTATACTTTTGACTAGACGTACCAATGGCACCACATTATCCGTGGTAGTGTTAGGTATAGGGGCTACTTGTGAAATCTGCGTGGTGGGAGTCGTTCGTGTTGCTGCACCTGCCATGCCTTCCATCACTGCCTTAACTATTTGCGCAAGAAGTCCAGGGTCTACACATTGTGGCGGTACCCCGGTTGGAATAGCTGATGGTTGTGTTTCTGATCTTTCTTGTTGCTCTGTTGCAACGGGAGGTACTTCCCTGGTCTCATTAGGTCTCCCGTCTTCCTCTGTAGCCCCAGCTCCCCTTTGCAGAATTTCGGGTAACATCATTGGAGCATGAGATGTCGTATCATCCAAGGGATCTTTGTTTTGCCAGCCTTGAGCACTTTGGTTCCTGCCCCTCCTTTCAAAAGAGGGTGGCTCAGTTCGTGTTCCATGCCGGGTGCGTACCATCATGAAATTCAGCAGGGCAATGTAATCATCATAAATCCTCAGGATCAAGACCAGGGGCTCTGATACCAACTGTAAAGACCCGGAATTCTGTTTTTATATATATATATATATGCATAATACCCATACATCACGATCCATATTCATTCTCATCGGTAAACATTATCCATACAATAAACATTCCATTAAAGAAAATAAGATTCGCATAAACGTATAATATTACAGTTTTCAAAACTAAAGTTTTTGATTGGAAATATACATACATGGATATGGGTTTACGTTCTTAATCTACTGGTGGAAATTTCAGATTTACACAAAAAGGTTTTACAAAATTATGCATTCCATACATTGCTTCATCCTAAAAACAACTTAGTTTCGAATGCAATCTACGTGGTTCTTTGCCAAAAGTAGGTCCCCTTTTGTATTAGGTTCCCTAGACCTCACGTGGCTGTGACGTCCCTGAAGTAGCACAAACACTTAATGAAATGCAATTACTTAATATTAGTACTAAATAATTCTAACCAAATGACCAATCGGTTAAAAGGACACTATTAAGTTGAAATTTCTGTATATACATAGTGCAATTTAATTGTAAATTTATAGAGACTCCTTTCCTCTTTTTCGAGCAACATTATCATTACTCCGAATATTATTTTAAGACATTCATATCTGAGGTCAACCATTCCTCCCCATGGTCCTTTATGGACGTCGTTAGACAAAACTAACCATTCTTTTATCCCGGCCATCCTTTCGGACGCCATTAGCCGTAGCTAATCAATCATTTATCCCGGCCATCCTTTCGGACGCCATTAGCCGTAGCTAA
Organism: Salix viminalis; assembly: GCA_029228465.1. Taxonomy (NCBI): domain Eukaryota; kingdom Viridiplantae; phylum Streptophyta; class Magnoliopsida; order Malpighiales; family Salicaceae; genus Salix; species Salix viminalis. The sequence goes on from CM055443.1 coordinate 10,053,851, forward strand.
TCAATCATTTATCCCGGCCATCCTTTTCGGATACCATTAGTCGTAGCTAATCAATCATTTATCCCGTCCATCCTTTCGGACGCCATTAGCCGTAGCTAATCAATCAATTATCCCGGTCATCCTTTCGGATACCATTAGCCGTAGCTAATCAATCATTTTTCACATTTATGCATTCATTAATCTAGTATAAACCTTATCGTATTTGTATAATATTCAATTTAAAATACTTCTTACATGACGTAAGAATGGAGAGATATAAATCACTTACTTGCTCTACTTCGGGGTTGTTCTTGTCTGGTCGATGGTTCAATCCCGACTGTTCCGCCTGCGACATTAATGTCTAACAATTAGTATACCTCTATTTTGAATTTCACATTCGTCAATATACTTATTTCAACAAATTTCAGCCGAACAAGCTTACAATTTTCACTAAAATTTACCAACAATTTTCATCATGAACCCACAAATTTTCCAATGCAATACACACATGAAATTTCAGCAACATTACCCATCAATTCTCATCCTAAGTCCACATTTTCCAGCCCAATTTACTCATGAAAATTTCAGCAACATTACCCATCAATTTTTCATCATAAACCCACATTTTCCAGCACAATTTATAAATAAAAATTTCAGCAACATACTCATCTATTTTTTCATCATAAACCCACATTTTCCAGCACAATTTATACATAAAATTTCAGCAACATACTCATCAATTTTTTCATCATAAACCCACATTTTCCAGCACAATTTACACATGCAATTTCAGTAAATTTCAGTACATATTCATTCAAAAATTCCAACAAAACCCCCATGAATGTCGGCAGCCCCCTTAAACAAGAAAAATCAGCCCCCCTTTCACATAATTTGTTAATTTCATTTTTTTCTCTTCCATAATTTTCTTTGTTCTCTCAATTCATTTTGTTTCATCTTTTAAGAAGGAAAAGAAAAGAAAAAAGTCTCATGACACTTACTTATCCTATCTCACTATTTTTTTTTGAAAGCTTTGATACTCTTCTTCCTCTTCTCGGCTACGTCCACTATTTTCTCTAGGTCTCAACTTCCCACACACATTCACAAAGTCCTCTCCTTTAAGATTAGCTTAGGGTTCGGCTGTGAAGAGAAGGAAATGGGGTGGGAAGAGAGGGGATTGGTCCGGCTGGGAAGAGAAGGAAATGAGGTGGAAAGAGAGAAGATTGGTTCGGCTGGGAAGAGAAAGAAATGAGGTGGGAAGAGAAAAGATTGGTTCGGCTGGGAAGAGAAGGAAATGAGGTGGGAGAGAGGGGATTGGTTCGGCTGGGAGGAGGAAAATTGGGGTTGTGAAGAGAAGAGGTGGAGGGTGACGGGAAAGAGAGAAAAAAAATCCCCACTCCCTCTCTCCTCCTTGTATTTATATTCATGAAATGAGGGGGCTGTTTGGGGTTTGGGTTAAATATGTTCTAATCCTTGTTTCGCTCTATCTAAAACCGGTTTTGCTCTTTTTCTTTTCCCCCCTTTTTTTTAACAAAACGAATTTGTCTTCATTTCCTATATATATATATATATATATATATATATATATATATATATATATATAATATATATAATGTTTTTTCTCTCGGGTGTTTACAGTTTTGGTGAATAAACAAACTTGGTCATTTTACTTTCTTCCAGATTCAATCAATGATTTAAAATGATCTCTTAATTGTGAAAAAAGGTTTGTTTTTCAATGTTTTCCTTCTCTCTGTCTTCGTATGAATGTGAATTTGTTGTGACTATTATAATTAATGGTCTTCCTCTGTGTTCTCCCAAACCCCACCATCATATGCTCAAATATTTTCCTTGTTAGGCATTGTTGTAGTTTATGCTTTTTGAAAAATTTATTTTTTGAAATTATTTTTCGTTAAAAAAACATATGATTTCATATGATTTTGATTCACTAAAATAAAAAATAATAATAAAATCCTGAAAAACAACATTGCATTTAATGGCAGTACTATGATGTTTTTTTAATTAAAAAACACCGATGAAGCACACTTTTTCAGTTTCTGGAAGCTAAGTTATGTTGTTGAAAATCATTTAATATACAACATGCTTTTCTACTAGTTACAAGCATATATAAAATGAACTAAATCATCTCTCTCTAAAACATGTTTATGAACTCCCGATGTGCAACAAATTAAAGTGTAATGTTGAAGCTTCAGAAAGCCAACCAAATAAAAGATGTTTAGCTAATTACCACATTGGAAACTGAATTTCCCTATTAACTTATCTTGCACATCAAATAAAAGGAGAAATTCAAGAAATGAAATAGTAATAGTAAGTATCTTACCGTAAAGAAAGCCTAAGTTGTGCCATTCAGGCCTATACGTATACGTAGATACATGAAGCATAAGAGCTAGAACATATAATGCACACTTCTAACACCGTTAGAGCAAATATTATATACTTGAGAAAGAAATAGATCCCAAAGAGTTACATATAACTCTGAATAAATATAAATGGGATGTCATCTATTTTGATTCCAAGAACCTTCTAGCTATAACCTGTAAATCAATAGAAATGTAAGTGACGCTAGCATCCATTAAAAGAGTAAGGAAAGAAGCAGACTTTTGATCAGCGAGTGTGGACTTCTAAACCAAAAACATAACATACATTGCCATTGTTGGAGTGCCAAATAATACGTGTGCTAATATAGGGTTTAAAATCTGGACCTAAACTATTAATATTTTATATTATTAACTTGTGGAAATATCCCAACAAAAGAAAACAATGGTTAAAAGGTATCATCATGGTAGAAATATAAGAAAATTAAAGGATGTGAAGGCAACAAACATAAGATTATTTAGCATAGATTTAAATTTCACACATCCTTAATCTTTCAAGATAATGATTCAACTTAATTGCTTAAGATATATGTTAGGGTATTGGTTGTATGCATGAAACATTTTTTTATATATGTTTATTTGTCGTATTGCGCTGAAAATCAGGAATTCTAAAACAAAAGCATGCACAATGACTAGAGGAATGCATAGAAGCTTACCTAGCAACTAACGGGAATAGAAAATCATGTTGGAGCTTTTGCGCACGACTAATTCTAGAGACAGTGACAAACACCAACAAAGCAGGTTTTGTCTATGTCTTTCTCTTCTTGCTGGCGACGATGGAGATGATAAAGGTGTGATGTGCTGATTGAATGAATGTTCTTCCCCAATTATTTTCTTACTCCTTTTATGTTCTATTGACTGCCTCTTTTTCATTCTCTTGCCTCTCTTTCTTTCTTCCTTTTTTCTTCTCCCCATTTAGGTCAGTAATGGAGGTATATATAGCCTATACATAACTCTATGTAGTAAAAAATCATTGCATTGATATAGGATTTAAATCTTGGGTTACTTGCAATAAGATAAATGAAATAGGAAAACAAATATTCTGATTGATATTTTAATGATTTTGAGGCATGAACAAATAATAGAATCATGGAAACCAACAGGAAATTGTAGAGAAAGGAAATAATTTGCAGATAAGGGGCATTTTGTTCTCAAAATGACAATGAACAGTATCGTGTTGTATAAATCGTTGTAGGATTCTCTGCTTTTATACTAGAAATTCAAATAGGAATATCTTGAGCTTCTAGTATCAAAATCAGGTGTTTTATACATACATGACTACAACTTCATGAAGAATTGAAAGTGAGAAATTTGCGCACAATTTGCTTGGTCAAAAATCATTTTGAAGAGAAGAATCATGACAGGGGCAAAATCCATTTTTTAGTGCAAATTTTGAGGGATTTATCTAACCTTATGGTGAAAAAAAAATGGCTCCACTAGTTTTGTGAAAAGTAACAAAATATAATCCAGCGCAGAAGTCAAGAAACATAAATTATTGTGATGTTTTTTGATCTTGCCCCTGATTTTTTTCAACGAGACTAATTAACTTTCCTAAATTTAAAATTGGTCTTTGATTATCCTGATAAATCCTCAAAACATTAAATCGAGTCTCTAAAAAACAATTTGCAAACTCAGGTTAGAAACCTTCTCATGACATGATTTTGTGCATTTACACTAGACATTAAAACGAGAATTTATTGAGCTTCTGACATCAAAATCAGGTGATTCAAAAACTCAAATTCATCAATATGTAAAGAATCAAAAGTGAGAAAAAAGTCATTTTAAACAACAATTAAGGTTGGGATGGTCAGAAATTGCGCAAAGCCAAGTCAGAATCAAAGTCTAAGTTGGAATAAAAATATGCTATTAGAACAGAATTGCGACAACAGCAAAATCATTGTAAATTCTGAGGAATTATCCAACCTTAAAGACTAGATAAAGAAAGGATGGATTTAGCATTATGAAGAATCCTAATTAATCTAAGAATCCTGACAATTTCGGCAGCAAAGGAAGAGGATAAAAAGAACAGAACACAACAAAGACATTGTTTGAAAAAAGACATTTTATTATTATTTATTTTACTCAATCATCCAGGAACCATGAGCTAAACTCTTGCATTTTGTTAAAAAGGGATATATACTCCATCTCCAGCATGTGGGGGATAAAAATGAGTAACAATAGATGCCCCCTCTTTATAAAACTTAAGAAGCCAAAACTTGTCAAATGCTTCGCTCCCCGATAGTAAGTTTTATAAAGATAATTTGCTTGGTAGAACCATAAATTTTAGCATATTGAACCTTCATTATAAGTTGAATCCATGTTTATAGAATCCATCGAAAGAATTAAAATCCTTATGGAGTTGCAAGGAATCAACTTATATGCCCTTCTTCTTGGTATAATTTCTCTCTTCGTGTCCACAAAATATGCCATAACAAACAAGAAAAAAGGCAAGATGCCACAAGAGCCAACAAGGTCATGACCAATAATCGGTTACCTGCATCCTATTAGAAGAGCAAACCAACTACTATAGAGCTCATTTGGGGTCAGGGATGATAAGTACGATTCGATCTTCTTTGTCTACCTTTCAATTCGTCAAGTGTTGGTTGTGAGCAACTAGAAAGTTGTGAAAGAATGTTTAACTGGCAACCACAAGGTTTTTCCTGCACGTCCAAAATACTGAGCAGGAAAAATCGAGAGCTATGATAAATTCAAGTGTTGGTTGTGAGCAACTAGAAAGAAATAGACCTCCTAGAGCTAGATAGAAAAACATACAAACAACAAATTCTGCTCCTGACATGCAAATATTTGACCAAAATAATTCCATATAAAATTAAATAAATATAATAGTAAAGTTATTTAATCAACCACACACCATTGTACTTAAACATAACCAGAAGGGTAGCTATTTTAGTTGGAAATTTAACTGTTTGCCTATAATATTGCTTGTATCTTTATTGTCGTACCGAAATCATCATCATTAAACCCCCTTTCTAGTCATTAACATACCTTCTTATGTGTATGTGTGGAAAGGTGACAATTTATTTTCGAACTTTTAACATACACTAATGTATGATTTACATTGTACCACAATCTATATCCGAGATTCTAAAATACTCTCAATGTATGTTAGCCAGGGCATAGCAATCCCCGTCCCCAAGATCCTGACACACACTGAATGTATGTCAGTCCTTTATGATGACCCTTTTATCCACAATCCTAACATACATTAAATGTATGTTAGTCATTGCCAAATTGGTGGTTCTGCCACAAACTAGTAGATTTTCACAGCAAACTGACTTTCTTGATATGCACACCTTCAAAAAAATTACTACAAAATCACATATTTTCAAACTTCCACTAAAAGCGTTAAGCATAATTCACACATCAAAATTATGGAAATTAAATCGGCTGATATAAATGCAAATAACCTACATGTTATGGATTCTCTGCTCGTGGTCCCTCCTACAATTACAGGAAATTCTTAGAAATCATTTTCAACCAATAAATTGTTTTTTTTATATAACATAATCACCAAAACAATCCAATAATCCTTTAAATTTGTTATTCTTTCATTTTTAAACATCCTTTTTTGCACATAACTTGTTTTTTTTTCTTTAACGCATCTAACCTCATCGCTTCTAGACCTCCCACTTCTCTTCTTTTCTTCTCCCAAATCTGCCAGGAAAGGTCGCATTCCGCCCTTTTCCGTCCTATTTTTATACATAATTGATCTCTTTAGAAAGATAAAAAATATAGGGCTACGACTCTTATGAAGGGAGGAAAACTTAGTTCTTCCCGCAACATTCATGAAATTCATCACAAATGTGGTAGGACTTCTGCTAAGTAGAGTCTACCACGCTACGTCACATTTGATGACCCAAAACATGAGTTCTAAAATTCAAAATAAAATGAAATTAGTGTCCGTATATGCTAAGTAACCAAAACTACAATTCCTAAGAAGTAAATAGGTCCTAATTTCCTAATTTTCCCTCTTAGATTCTCTCCCAAAGTCATTCGACTAATCGGCCTAATCTGTTAATTGATGCTTAATATCATCTTCCCCTTTTTATACACATTTGGACGAAACTTGGCCTTGGGAAAACAAGACATCCATCATTCTTTTCCTGCACGAAAGTGTCCATTTTGCATGTTTCAATTCTCACCAGCTACGATCATGAGTTGTTGAAACATGTGAAAGGACAAGGTAAGTTGAATAGGAGACATGCAAAATAGATTGAATTTATTGAAACATTTCCTTACGTAATCAAGTCTAAGCAAGGCAAAGAGAACATCGTATCTGGTGCACTTTCACGCAGCGTATGTTCTTTTACACACCCTGAATACTAGATTACTAGGCTTTTCACTATGTGATGGAATTGTATGGTAATGATTCTGACTTTGCTGAAATTTATAATGCATATGGATATTCAACTTGTGGTAAGTTTTATTTGATGGATGGTCTATTTCAAGTTTTAGAGAGAATCAATGGCAACGCATACAAAATTGACCTTCCAGGTGAGTATGGTGTTAATGTTATCTCTAATGTTGCTGATCTTATTTTGTTTGACACAGATTTTGATACGAGGTCGAATCCTTTCGAGGATAGAGTGGATGATGCTAACCAGCCCAGAAACACCAGCAAGAACACATTACATTTTCCAAATGGTCCAATGACCCGATCTAAGATAAAGTTATTGAAGGTAGCATTGAATGCATTGGGTTTGAAGGTTTCAACTAAGTCAGAATTGCAAGGACCATTGGAGTATCAAGAGGAGACCCTAGTACATCTTATCCATGTGTAGGAGGGGTCCAATACAACCTTATATGCGCCATAAAGTGAGGACAAGGCACCAACACTATTGGAATGAGTAGAATGACGCCAGTTAATCTTCGATAAGTTAGATTTAGTTCGTTCAAGAACTAAAGAATGCAAGAATCACTCTCACACATAAAACTGAAAAATTCAAAAGTAATATTCATCAATTGCTACCGAAATTCAGCTTACATGAGTTTAAATAGTGCATGAAAAATTAACCCTAATCGACCCCTTATGTGGACTTAAATGAGGTCCACTCAAAACTGACCCATAACCCTAAACTTAAAAGCCCATAACTTAATCCAAACAAACATTGGATCCTAGCTGAAAGCAAAGTACTAATTAAGCCCAAACAAGCCTTGGGCTATAGATAACAACATTAAATGAATCCCATAATATCAAATCCATGTTCTGATGAGAAGAGTAAAATATTATACAGCTGATATAAGGCTTATTTATAGCCTTCCATCCGGCCCTTTAATCCTAGAAACAAAAGGAAAAGGGAGTCACCCATGTTATTTCCAAGTTGTAGTAGGATTCTTTTGTCTCCTTTTGCTGTCTTCACTTCATTGCCCAAAGAAGGTTGTATTGGACCACTCCTGCACATGGATAAGATGTACTAGGGTCTCCTCTTGATACTCCAACGGTCCTTTCAATTCTTACTTGGTTGAAACCTTCAAAACTACAAATCAAGCCCCTAAACATGTAATGGGTCCTTGCCGGTGTTTCTGGAATGGTCTGCATCAGTACAGCCCAAGGCTTGTTAGGGACTTAATTAATACTTTGTTTTTAGCTAGAATCCAAGGCTTGTTTGGATTAAGTTATGGGCTTTCAGTTTAGAATTTTGGGTCAGTTTTGAGTGGACCTCATTTAAGTCGACATATGGGGTCCATTAGGGTTAATTTTTCAAGAACTATATAAACTCAAAGATGAATTTCAACAGATTCAGTTCGATCAAGAACTATATAAGCTTATATAGTTCTTGAATGAACTAAATCTGACTTATCGAAGATTAGTTGGGTTTATGGCATCATTCTACTCATTCTAATAATGTTGATGCCTTGGGGAAGGTTTCCATTGTGTCACACTTCTATTAGACATATTTAAGCTTTCTAGGATTGGATCTCATTCTTGGTTATGGGTTGCGTTACCATGTGATGACAAGGTTCATAACAGTAATATTCTTCCACACTCTTGGAACCTTGATTTAACCTCTGCAACTTTTGATACAATACCTTATAATAGTGGCTGGTACAGAATGCTTCCTCATAAAGCATTTTCATCTCCTCCAAAGTGTCCATTGGTGGCTCTCTATTCCTTCTCCTATTAATCAGTAATTGATCCCACCAAACAATGGCATAATCATTGAATTCAATTACAGCCAACATAACCTTCTTTATCTCCAAGTAGTTGTGACAATCAAACACCAGTTTCATTTTTGTTTCCCACTTCAAATAAACTCCAACGAATTAGCAGCGACATTGTTGTAACAGTATCATCATAAAAAATCTTGTCGTCATCCAAGTTAGAAAGCAGAACATGAATGAAATCTTTCTCCTCCTCGTTGATGCTTCCATTGAGCCTGATTCGTAGATAATCCTTCACCCATCTACTGAACATTGTCTATCTTCATTGTTGTCCTCTTCATTTTGCCTACATATCCCTTAACATAATTCAACCAACCAAGAAACAGAACAACATCTGAAACGAAGAATAACCCCAATAAATGAAAGAAATCTCATAAAGCCTTTGAAAATGTCCCTCACTCCTCATCCTTATTTGTATCAGTACCAAAATATTGCTTCCAGGCAAGCATTCTTACTATTATGTTCATTGTCAAGTTCCCAAACTTCTCCTTCATTTCCACTATAACATACCCTCCTTTCTTTATTAATCTGTCATGCAAGTCCTTCAAAAGGAACTTAGTTTTTGTGTCTCGAAGATGCTTGAGCATCTCAAGCTTGTTGTTTGAGAGGAGTTCATTCATGGTTAGCTTTCTCCTATAGCACCAATATTGCCCATAATGTGCAAAGTTGAGTATAGCATGATCATAGCCCATGATTTTTACAGCTAAGTATTTTGGACATGCAGGAAAAACCTTATTGTTGGTAGTTAAACATTCTTTCACAACTTTTTTGTTGCTCACAAGTAGCACTTGATGAATTACAAGGCTGACAAAGAAGATCAGTCCGTACTTATCATCCATGACCCGAAATGATCTATCTAGTAGCTGGTTTGCTCCTCTAATAGGATTAAAGTGATCGATTATTGGCCATGACCCTGCTAGCTCTGGTGGCATCTTTCCTTTTTTCTTGTTTTTGTGTATTTTTTATGGAATTCAAGGATGTTGTCCTCTTTTTTTTGTTAATTACTAACCATTTATATTTTCTAAATGTGAAGACCACAATTCTCCTTTGGTTAACTAATTTTTTGTTCGCTTGGAATTTCAGTCAAGTAGTTATCTGGGAAAGCTTGGGCTTAAAAGGCTTACACCGGGTGAATTTTTTTATGAAGAACTTTAAGTCTCATATATTATTTCTTTTGGTGTGATTTTTTCTATCAGTAATTTCAGTATAGTTTGTACTTTTTACAAATTACATTTCTTTTGGAATTGGAAATGTGTGGGAACCATAAACACCAATTAACTATAAATAAATAAATAAAAAGAGGAAATGGCACTGGTAATTGGCCTTTCCAAAACTAGGAAAAGCTGTTATATACCTTGAATAATACCCTGAACCTTGACCAGGATCACTACTATACGAAGGAGTCAAGCCACAGTCTACTTTTCTTACACGGCTACACTACACAGGTACTGGAATAGCTTTTTTTTTATCTCTCTCTCTCTCTAGTGGGCTAGGGTTCAAAATGCTTGAGTAAAAAAAAAGACAAAGGGAGGGCATTAAGATAAATAGCAAAGACCAATTATAGCCAGTTCATATGATCTAAAATTGATCTAAATGAAAAGAAATGAAGAAAAATTCCCTTGCTGCCAGGCAGAACCAGCGTAGAGAAAGGAGGATCAAAAAGTTAGGGATAGGTAGAGTACCAGCTTATTGAGGCAAAGCAATCCAGCTACCACCAGTGGCACGATGAGTCTAAGGTAGCTTTTGAGAGTGGCATCTTCCGCAGGAGACCATGCTCCTCTTTTCACGTTTGCTTTGTCACAACATGGAGCTCTCCCCTTCTCTCATCTCTCTCTTTATTCTTACCCCGAATCACCCTTATACTTCACCTACAAGCCAAGAAAACCAGTGGGGTGGCTTAATTATATGGTCGAAGGGTTTATAAAGTTGCCCGGGCTGATGATAGTAGCCAGAACCTTTTAAATAGAGAAGAACCTCTTGATTCTGTATGACTTCGTCTTTTTCTTGATTGGACATTTCTTTTTATGTTTTTGTCTCATATAAATTGTCCGCACTACGTTGCGAACTGACCAAACAATTTTTATAATTATTGGGATTGAAATAATTAATAGATTTTGCTAGTTTAAAAATAAAATATAACATCTATACATGCAAAATTTGATATAATGAAACACATCAACACACCCTATTATAACAACAACAACATCGAAACTTTAATATCTAAAAATATCATTACTATCACTGCTAAATCAATAAAATTTATTAAACAAACCTGAGGAAAAAAAACTCAAAAACCATAACAAAAGAGGAAGGAAGAAAAATAAACTACAATTATTATTATTATTAGTGTTAATAATGAAAAAAATTAAATCAAAGAATAAAAAAAGCCTAAAAACTTTAACAAAAGAGCAAACAAAAAAATAAAATAGATAATAAAATAAAAATAAAAATTAATAGTTGAAAAAAATATCATATGACGTGAAAATAAAAAATAAACTAATAAAAAAATAAACGAAAGAACAATGGAAAAAAATAAGAAATATAAATTTTCAAATAATCATAAACACAAACTAAAATCTAAGAATAAAATTTTTTTTTCAAAAAAAAATTGATATAATAAAACAGATCAATACACCATATCATAACAACTGCAACATCGAAGTCTTAACATCTAAAATTATTACTACTATTACTACCAAAACAATAAAAAATTATTAAATTATCCCCGAGAAAAAAAATAAAAAAATTAACAAAAGAGTAAGTAAGAACAAAAACTAAAACTATTATTATTATTATTATTATTATTATTATTGCTATAATAATGGGAAAAAAAAACAAAAATTAAATCAAAGACTAAAAAAAGTCTAAAAACTTTAACAAAAAGAGCAAACAAAAAAATAAAATAAATGATAAAAAATATTATTAGCTAAGAAAACCTCACTTGACTTGAAAATAATAATAACAACTAATAAACAAACTAAAATAAAGAACAGAAAACAAATATCAATTTTCAAATTATCACAAATAAAATTGAGAATTAAATATTTTTGAAAAATACCACCTCAATAAATAAGAAAATAATAAAAAAATTAAAAACTTAAGCTAAGAGCACACATATATAAACATGGACAAAAGTAGGGACTATTTTATAAATAGGAAAAAAATAAAGGAATTACAAATAAAAAAATTAAAAAGTATAAAGGCCAAAATAAAAACCAAATATGTTATCAATTTCAATCAAAGGAAAAAATTGAACAAATCAAAACCTCTGTACTAATTATATTAAGGGATTTAAAACCAATCTGGAAATTAAAAGAATGAGGACCGAATTGAAAATCCCTAATATATAATCAATTTTCAATCGAATGACCCAATTGCAAACAAATCAAAAAATATATAACAGAAATTAAGACCATGCAAAACAATTAAAAGTTCAGGGACTGAAATGAAATCACAATAAAATTGGGGGCTTACCTTGTACTTTAGCATGCAGGAAGAGAAAAAGGGAAAAACAACCTTCAACCGACCACTATTGCTAAACCGACCATCGTGGGACATGACCACGCCACACCATGAGCAAAGGGGACATGGCGGCGCATCGGGATGAGACACCGGATGAGCATTTTAGGACACCGTAAGCCTCCACACGCGTCACGCCCGGGAAGTGGGCATGAGTCATCGCATGTGGATCATCGCGACTATTTAGAAGATAATAATAAAAAAAATATTGTCAATTTTCGGAACACCCCTGCTAGATAAATCTTGTATTTTGTCTTATGTGGAGGCAGAATAGTATATAGCCATTTTCAAAATTTGTGCAATTCCTGTGGTACCCCCCAGCCTAGGTTTGTTTTTTGTCTTTTTCAAGGGGCATATTAGTATGTAGCTATTTTCAAAAAATATGAAATTCTCGTGGCACCCCTCCTAGTTACAACTATTTTTTTTTCTTTTTTAGGGATGAAAAAATGTTATTTCATTGTGCAAATAAGTATAAAAAAATCAATAAATTGGTGAGTCGACCGACTGAACCAAACCGCAAACCAAATCGATCCAAAAATATATTATTATAATCCACAATGTTTTCACTCACATGCTACAATGAAACACTGAACTCATTTTTAGTTTATTTTATAATTAACTTTATTGTTTGTTAAGATAGTAAATATGCAAGAAGAAAGCAATCAACGGTCGCAACATTTGAAAGGTTTATTAAACTAGACTTGAGAGAGATTATTATTATTATTATTATTATTATTATATACTATCATCCACTTTCGTATAAAGCTTTAACTTGCGTATGTGCTTTTGATTATCAAGATAATTTAGTACTTTAAATTTGTTAGTGAAATTAAGTGTGCTAGGGTATGAAATATTAGTTTTTTGTTTATGGGCTTGGCCTCAAATATTCTCACACCATGCTTGTATATTATAGTTGTCATTGAAATTAAGTGTGTTTTATCCTATCTAATTCTATAACAACTATAATATAAAGGCTTGGTGGGAGAATATTTGAGTCCATCCCATCAAAGTAAAACTAATAATTTCTACCCTTAAAAAAAAGACAATATAAGTGTAGACATTAAAGAGAGTAATTTCTATTTAATCAAGTTTAGTCTAGTGATGAAGAAATTGATTTTGCATTTGGACCTTGGAATCTTATTCTTATATAAGTGTAGACATTGAAAATTTCAACAAGGTTGATTCATGACCCAAAACTTTTAATTATTAGGTGTGGATCTAATTAAATTTATTAGGTTTGAACCCAAATTAAATTAAAAACTAAAATCTAAATATACATACAACATATACATGAAAGCACCATCAAGTAAGAACTATTTAGCCATAATCTCAAAACCTTGTCGCCTAGACAAGTGAGACATGTTCTTCAAAATATATATGTTTTTCAAAACCTTATTACCTGATCTGAAATTTTTTAATATTTTGTATTCAAAATTCACATGAAATATATTATCAGCTGGAAAAATTATCAAAAACTTGAATATTTTATTTCTTGTTTTTTGTGTTTTTCATAACCCTGAAAACCAAGAAAGTGATTGGTTTAGGTAAATTTTAAGATAGAGTCTACCAATGTTCTTTCAAGAACTCTTTAGCTTGCTCAGCATTAAATAATAAACTTGCAAACCTTTGGCATATGTGTTTTGGTCATGTTTCCTATTTTATATTGGAAGCATAGTGCTAGCTTTTTATTTTTAATTACCATCTAATCTTATTTATGAGATTGCTAGCTTTGGTTTTTAATTAGTATCTAATCTTATTTATGAAATTGTTAGATTAAATTTTTAAAATTACCATTTGATTTTATTTGTGATGTTTACCTTTCCTTTTAAGTATTATTAAACCCTCTTATTATTTTTCTTAAATATATAATGATATATTGGATTATTGTTCCACACCCTCTTTATGTGAACAATATTATTTATTGTCTATAGTTAATGATTTTTCTAAATGTATATGGGTATATCATATAAAGAGTAAATCTAAAACTTTTACCTACGTTACTTTGTTTTGCAATATGATGATGATGAAAAACTCTAGAAGTGCTTTTACCTCTAAAGCTTTAAAAGATTTTTCTTTGTCAAATGAAATTGAATTGTAAACTTTTTATATCTATACAGCTCAATAAAATAAGCTAGTGTATAGCAAACACCAACGCTTTCTTAAAAAATAACCGCTACTAAACAACTCTTAGGGTGAGTTTGAAAGGCTGAATTTTTATATATTATAGGGCATGTTTGGCACATCTATTGCTATTGTGGTTGAGGTTGAAAAAAAATAGTTTTATGAAAAGCGTTTTTAGCTACGGTTCGTAACTGAAATTTAAATATTTGGTTAAAACTGTGGTTGAGGTTGAGTTTAATAAAAAAACAGTTTTGTGTGTTTGGTTATCATGCTTTTCATATTGCTGTCAACTTATAAAATTACATTAAAATACACATATACACACACACATATACATATGTACATATATATAAATATTTTGTTGGAATAATTTCATAGATTTATTAATAATTATAATAACAAAATATTTGAAATAATTCAAGTAAATTAGACATATTTTTTTCTAAAATTACCGATAAAAATTATTAACAGGGTCAGAAAAAAATTACTAATAAAAAAATAATCGAGGATATCGAGGGATGCAATTGAATAAATGATTTAATTTAGAAAATGATATGAAATATTGAAGGATGTAATTGAAAAAATAAAAAATAATATAAAATATTGAGGGGTGCAACTAAAAATATATTTAAATTGAAAGAACAATTTAAAAAATAAGAGAAAAAAATTTACAAGCTAAAAAAAACCCCAAAAAAATGATAAATGAAAAAAAAATTAATTGCACTGATAAACTAAAACAAAACAAATACAAATAAAAAGAACAAAAACCGTATTTGAAAGAAAGAAAAAAAAATAATATAAAATATTGAGGGGTTCAACTAAGAATATATTTAAATTGAAAGGACAATTTAAAAAATGAGGAAAAAATTTACAAGCTAAAAAAACCAAAAAAATGATAATTGAAAAAAAATTAAATGCGCTAATAAACTAAAACAAAACAAATTTCAAATAAAAAGAACAAAAACCGTATTTGAAAGAAAGAAAAAAGGGGCTACTTTGAAAACATGCAGGGGTTGACTTTTAATCAAGATAAAAAAAGGGTCACCAGCTGTGCAATGTATGCCAAAATTTTATGCCGCAGCTCTGCTGCTTTTGCAGTTGCGATAGAAATACATATTTTTTAATGGGATCCACAGCTAAAAGTTGGGTCCCATTTGGTTAAATTTTATTTCAGCTCCACTGTTCAACACTAACCCAGCGATAGCCAAACAGCTACTATATATATAAAATTAAATGAAAAAAAAACATGGCTTGACGCGGCCTTGACCCGATAAGATAGGGCGAGAGAGAGAGAGAGAGAGAGAGAACCATGGTTATCAAACTCGCAAGTTGACTCGCAAAATCGTAGGAGTCAACTCATCAAACCTTGTCAACTTGGGTAGAAAAATCGATTTTGATCAAACTCAGTTAAAATCGTAAAATCAGACTGAATCGGTCCAATTTTACGATCTGCTCATTTTGCCACCGGTTCAAAAGCTAATTCAAAGGGAGCTAAGAAAAAGAAATGGAGAAGAGGACGAGGAGATGAGGAGAAAGAGAGTAGCGGCGCAAGGAGAGGGAGGGAGGGAGGGAGGGAGATGGGCGGGTGGCAGCACAAGCAAAGGGAGGGAGATGAGCACAAGAAAGGGAGAGAGATGAGCAGCGGCGGCACAAGGAAAACTGGCAAAGGGATTAAGGGAGGGAAATGTGTGTGTGTGAGGGGGAGGGTAAGGGGATTAGGGTTGGGGGGGCTTTTATAATAATAATAATAATAGGTTTCTGCACACTGGGGGGGGGGTTATAATAATAATAATAAAAAAAAGTAGGTTTTTACGGGGGGGTTGTAGTAGTAGTAGTAGTAGTAATAATAATAATAAAGTAGGTTTCTTTAGGGGGGGTTATAATAATAATAATAATAATAATAATAATAATAATAATAATAATAATAATAATAATCGGGGGTTTAATAATAATAATAATAATAATAATAATAATCGGGGGGTTTAATAATAATAATAATAATTATTATTATTATTATTTAGCATAAAAAAACAATTAGCATAAAAAAATAATTTTAAAAAAAATCTTATTAATTTAAGACAATAAATAACATTAATTAACTTCAAATACAACTACCATAAAAAAACATACAATTACTTGAAAAACATACAATAAGTAGCTTAAATTTCAAATCTCAAATATTGTGAGTCTTTTAATTATATTTAAATTCAATATTCACTTACTGAATGTATCTCAAATGTAGTGTTTGATCCTTTTCAGAGTATGGAAGAGTTTTTGGCTCTCCTTGAATGTCAAATTCCTTAGAAAAGCTTATGAACACTTTTGTTCTCTCTCTCTTCTTCTCGATTTATAGAATTTTCAGAATGCTTCAAATTTCTTAGGCAATGCTTTAAGTAATGTTTGGTTATTGTCTCCCAAGTGCCAAAAATAGTATCATCACTCTGCCTATGTTTCAATTGCATAGAAACTTGTATTATCTCACGGTACATGTCCAGGTGACTATGGACTTGCAAAATTGTTGAACAAGAAGGATCATGCATCCACAGTAAGGGTTCAATTGTCGATCTGGTCCGATTGTGTCGAGTTCCTATGTATTGCTAATTCTTCCATTGTCATAACAAAGAGGATTGTTTGTTTTATCTGAACTTTCCTGGCAAATGCTGACAGCTGACTAATACTGCTTGTTATTTCTGTAAATTGCAGGAACTCCCAACTATATATGTGTCCAGAACTTCTTGCAGACATACCTTATGGATACAAATCAGGCATTTGGTCTCTAGGTAATGAAAATCCTGCTGACACATTTGTTCTTAAGTTCAAAAATTCTTATCATTTTCTTTTAATTTACATATGAAGATTATTTTTATTTAACAATAAAATTTTATTTAATCGAGATTAAATATCCTTTGACTTTAAGAATAAACTTCTCATTTCTGTCTGGTGCATTATAAATTTAATTAATTGTACTAATGTTGTCCCAATAATTGAATCTAGATTCCTTGGACACCTTATCGAACAACTACTTAGGATATCATTTAAAAATTAGGGAGATAGTGAAGTAGAAATGGATAGAAAATTTCAGTGTTTTTAATGCTAATCAAATTAAGCATACCTTGCATTGTAACTAAATTATCAGCTGTATTGTAGTTTGAAACCCGATGCCAGCTTGAAGCACATATAGTATCTTGTAGGGGTGTCTAAAAAATGAAAATGTTATTTTTCAAAGTGATATATATATATATATATATATATTAAATTATCTTTTTTATTAATTCATTAAAATAATCTAAAAATATAAAAAAATATTTTTTGATAAAAAAAACAGGTTTAACCACCCAACCAAACAAACCCTTAATCTGACTATTGAAGATTGATAGGAGAAATGTTAGTAGAATCTATAACAAATACAAAAAAATACTTTAAAACAACTCAAATTAGATAACATGAAGGGTTTTAATTCTAATTTTAGAGACCAAAACATAGATATAAAAGTAAAAATAGGTCCATTTGATCAATCCTTAACATCTCTCAAACTAATCAAACAAAAAAGAATCTATTAATCTTTACTACTAGGTCAATCAATTGATCAAAATTAACGAACCAATCAACTAAGACCATTAGATGAATTGATCATTCAGAACCATTAGTCCAACCAATCGACCAATTGATCACTATTTCAAAAACCTGATCTAATAGTCTCCCAGACTACATATCCTAAAACACAATCAACATGTTCCTAAAAAACTCCAAATTCCATGCCTCATATCAAATGATTTAAGCTAAACAAAAATCCTAAGACATCAATTAAATATTTTAAATAATTCAAACACTAAAATTAAAACTTAATCAACATAAAAAAAACATCAATATTTTACCTTAAAAACCTTGAACTCTTACTTTCACTTCCTCCTCCTCCTTTATCCTTCTGTTTTCTTCTTCCTCTCTTCCTCTCTTAATTACTACTCTCTCTCAAAGAATTATGTTCCTCTCTTCTCTCTTTTTTCTTCCTTTTTATATTTATCAAAACATATAAAAATATCCAAATGCACCTCGATTATTTATACCCTTAACTACTCTTCAAAAGATATAAATTCCTTTTCCAAATCAAAAGTTTCCGCTTATTACAACTTCACTTAATTTCATCCATGCTTACTTATATTCTCTCTTAATTAAATAATGTTGTACAATTAGAAAGGATGGATTAAAAAACTACTTAATATAAATAAGTATTTGATTACCATTTTTTTAAGAAGGATCAACCCAAGGCACTAAGCCTAAGTGGGATATCTAGGCAAAACATTGTGCAAGTGACTACAGAGGAGTGTGCTTAAGAAAGCAATTTCATTATACCCTTTTCTACTTACCTCTTATAATGAGAGGACATTTTCTTAATCTTCTAGTTACGTAGATAAATAAAAAGAAGTGCATCTTTACAATTATATATTAACTTCCATTGAGTCAGCCCAACATATATATTATGTACCCACCAAATTATAAAAAAAAAGTCCTTATTTCTTGAAATGCAACTCTTTAGAGAAATTGTATTTGTGTACATATAGGGTTTGGGGTGGGGTATCAACAAGAAAAATATGTGTAAATGTATAGGGTTTGGGGTAAGGTATCTATTAACAAGGACAATGTGTTGGAATTTTAACAGAATGATGTTCCATTTTTAATACGGAGTTAGAATTCTAATTTAGTCGGATTTTTATTATTGGAAATAAGAGATTCCCACATAATTCTGAAAATTAGATTCCTATTCTGAAAAATTGTGATATAAGATCATTGATTGTGGTTTGTGGATGATTGGCACTTGTTCGTTGTGCTTCAATGATAACACTTAACAACCCTGAAGTTTCATAAAATTGTCCAGGACGAATCCAGCTGCTGCATTTGAATATTTTGTTGAACTATTGGTAGCAACTAGTAGATTTTATTCACGAACAGCTTCAAGTGGAATGTGGTTTTAGACCAAAATTCTCGTTACGTTTGATGAACATGGTTTTGAAATATTCGGTTTTAACCATTTTATTCATCTCTCCATTCATGGCATTTTGAAGTTAGACCTCTCTGAACTATTTGGGTAGAGAGCTTATATGATAAGGCATTAGTACGAGTCTACCATTCACTCGGAGGAAAAAATGAAAAAGAAAAGAAAGATCTTGTTGCTTCTAGTAAATTCTACTCTCTGAATTATGGTTTTAATCGATGTTTTTTCCTCATGTCTAGTTAGTGTTCTACAATTATAATAATATATATTTAACTCCTCCATTGAAACAATCAAATTATATTATAAGGTTATTTTTTTTTCTACTAACATTGTGTTGAACTATGATTAATTTATTTAAAAGATAAGTATGTATTTAAGTTCGGGTTCGCATAGGTATGGGGAACAATCCCGGAAGACCACGTCTATGTGTCGATCATGGATCCGGGAATCCGGTCATGACACTTTTAATTTTCACCCCCTATGACTTTTGTGATCTTTTAAGTTTGGTCCTCATTATCTTAATTTTCTATTTATTTTATTTGATTTTTTTTTTCAATTTTCATCCTCTCTTTTTTTATTAAATTTTATCATTATTCTTTTTTGTTTGACTTCTTTCTATTAATATTTTGTCAATGGTTTGATCCTTTAAAATTATATATGTGGAGAGTTAAGCTTTTTTTTATTAAACTCAAGTTCACGGTTTCACTAGTTAAAGTTTTAGAGATTAGATCAAGTTTTGGAGGTTTGCTAAGATTTTATTGCCCCCCCCCCTATATTTTTTTATTCTTTTTTTTCTTAGAAAATATGTTTTTTTTCTCTCTCTATACTTGACATTTCTTTAATCATTCTACACTTGGCCTATTTGTCACCATTTGTTTTCTTATCTTTATTTTTTTATAATATTTTTATTTAGTACTTCATTATTAATTTTTATTCTTACACTTCAAATAATTATCACTCTACATTTGACATATTTACTTATTTGTTCCTATCTTAATTTTTTGTTGTGGGCTTTTAGCTTTTTCTTTACACTTTTTTTTTAAAAAAATTATCACACAAAGATTAGGGAGATGGTACTTCACTGTAGCAATTGCAATATTGTCCTATTTTGTACTACGTTAAAAATCTTCTCTATATTTTATTATATGTTTTACGAGACATCAAGAAATATGTAAAGAACATCTGCACATTCATTAATTAGAGTTAGAAAAAAAATTGACTTGCAGCTTGGTTTGTCAAATGGACACATAAATATTTATTTTTGCAATATTTGGCATAAATGACTCTCCATTTATTTTATTAAATGCATGCATATGGTTTTTAATTTATAATTAGGATTTGTTTAACAATTGCTTTTGAAAAGCTTGTGCTTATGTATTGATGAGTTTTTTTGCCAAAACAATTGATCTGACTTGTGGCGAACCGCGAGTCAAATAACTAGCATATCTCCATATTTAGAGATTTATGTTAAGTATTTTTCAATATATTTATTTTTATATATATTGTGGTTTTCTTTAAAACTTGACCTAACCCATCACTTTGATCTATGACCCGGGTAATCTAAGACCTAGGCTAAATCGAGTTTGAGAAGGAGAAATTCACTCTAGTGACCCCCAAGTTGATCAGCCTAAGGAAAAATCAATGAGGACTCGTTGATTTCTAAAATTCTTTTCAAAATAAAAAAAAAATTAGGTTGACCTGGGTTAATCCAGTTAACTTACATGACCTATGAATTGCCCACATCATTTTTCAAAACTATGATTCTTAAGTTATAGCTAATTAAGATTTATAGTTTGTAATCCAAGGAGTTTTTATGAATGATGTGTAAAACTACTTGGACATTTATTGTGGAGAATATTTGGTTGTGGATTTGCATAATCAAATTACCATTTTGCCCCTTCCAACACAAAAATTTATAACTTGGTGTGAATGTAAATGTTCCTTTTGAGAGGATCAAATTGTCAATTCAAAGTTCATAAGAGTATCTAGATCATTCGACTTTTTCATTAGAGAATAAAATAACTAAACCACCACTAAAAGCTAAATTAATTCAATTTTAATGTGAGGGGCTTTTCATACATGTCAACATTTTCTACACGATAAGATACCAATATTACCCTTAAAATTAAATCTTTTTAAGGTTGCTATCATATAAGTTTTTGGTAATTGGTAAGTTGATTTAGGGGTATTTCAGTCTTTTAACTAAATTATAATATTAATAAAAATTTGTTGGCGCACCCATATTGATGCCCTTTGAGCAACGCAAACAGTGTCGTCTAAAAGTTGAGCACAACATTCTAGGGTACCAATCCAAGCGTATTGTCATTTGTTATATTTTTAGTTTAAAATGATTTTTATTTAAAAAAAACATTAAATTATTTTTAAAGATTTATTCTTCACATTATTATATTAAAAGTATTTCAGAACAATGAGATTAAATTAATTTGAGATTTTAAAAAAAAACTTAGTTCATTATATATATATATATATATATTTTAAGGTGTTAATATTAAACAAATATCAAAATATATAATTATTTTTAAGAAAAAATAACATTAAAATAATTGTTATGATTATTTTAAACGCCTTATCCATAATAAAATGAATATATAAAAAAAACTAAATAATCAAAAGGTTTGAAAGGTGAGTATTTCACTTAAATGTATAGCATCATAAAAAATCTAGGACCATTAACTTTTTTTTTACATGTTAAAAAATTTGGTTCTAGTTGCGGCAAAGTGCAGGGCAAGTGACTCGTATATTTTTTTATTGTAGATAATTTGACCCAATTTTTCACCCATTTTGTCTACGTGTGGCTTTGTGTATTTTCTATTTACGTGATATTAGATTTGAAATATCATACATAAAAAAGCTGCAAAAGTTATTTTTTAACAAAAACAACATCGACTGATAAATTATTTGATTGTTGTTATCATGATTGTTAAATTATCACAACTACTATAGTGTCATTATAACCATTATTATAAATAAATAATATTCTAATTATTATTGGTAATACTATCGTTGTCACCAGCATTATTGTTTTAAAACAAAATTCATTTTTATTTTTTATTTTTTAAGATTTATTCTTCATATTATTATATTAAAAGTATTTCAAAACACTGAGATTAAATTAATTTGGGAATTTATAAAAAAAAACTGAGTTTATTTTTATATATTTATTTTAAGCCGACAATATTAAACATATATCAAAATATTTAATTAGCCTTACATATTTGTAATAAAAAATACCTTCAAATAATTGTTATCATTATTTTAAACACCATACTCATAATAAAATGAATATATTAAAAAACTAAATAATCACAAGGTTTGTAGATTGATTATTTCTATTAGATATATAGCATCATAAGAAAATCTAGGACCACTAATAAAAAAAATTATGTGATATTCGATCTAAAATATCTTAAATAAAAAAGCCGCAACAGTTATTTTTTACAATAAATGACAAAAAACTATTCTTAGCTTAAAAAATCATTTGACTTGAAGAATAAAAAAAAAGAGCACATGGAAAAAAATAACAAATATCAATTTTCAAATGATTACAAATACAAATTAAAATTTAAGGACTACATTAAAAAAATATACAACCTCAGCAAAATAAAAAATAATAAAAAATAAAAATAAAATCTAAGACTATATACATATAAAAATGGACAAAAATATGGACTATTTCAGAAATATATAAAAAAAATTAAAGGAACTAAAATAAATCAAAAATTCAAAGTATAAGGACTGAAATGAAAACAAAATATATGATTAATTTCAATCGAATGATAAAATTGAAAAAAATCAAAACTTCTCGAAAATATTAAGGGATTTAAAATTAATCCAAAAATTAAAAGAATAAGGACCGAAATAAAACAAAAATATGTAATCAATTTCAATTGAAGGAAAATAAAATAAATCAAAACTTATATTACAAAAATAAGGACCATACCAAACAATCAAAAGATTAGGGATTGAAATGAAAACTCCATAAACAAAAGGGCTTTCATGTAATTTAGTCTGCAGGAGAGAGAAAAGGGAAAAATATCATCCAACCACTGTCACGACTGTAGCAACTTTGGGATGTCATGCGCACTACCATGAGAAGAGGACATGTTGGTTCATCCGATGAGACGCTAGATTGATATTTTTCATAACCGTACGACACCACACGTGTCGCCAGAAAAAAAAAACATGTGGCCTAAAACTATTGGCGCATTAGTCCGTCACGCCACTAAACTAAGAGGGCTACTAAATAATTAGCATGAACAATGTTGAAATGCATTAATTGACTACAAACAAATGAAAAATGCTGAAAAGTATTAAAATAAATCGCTTGGATGTGAACAAATGAACATTGCTGAAATGAATAGTAGTGTTGAAATGTAGTAATTGGGTGCAAACAATTGAAATATGCTAAAATGAAGTGTGGAAAAGTATTAAAGCAAATCGACCAAAATAAATGAAAAGCATTGTTCTAATCCACAATCAATTGAGTGTGGATGAATAGTGGTTTAACGATCTATTTTAGCTTTCCTTTCAATTATGTTGGATTTGATCTTCTCTCTTTTTTAAGTTCTTTTATAAAATTATTTTAAAAAAAAACAACTCATCAATTTTGATTCATATAGATTTATCCCGATCTCATGTCTCAGATTCATTAGATTGGGTTTACCAAGGGTTGACTTAGGTTTTTTTTTATGTTGACATTTTCTATTTTTTATTTTGTAAGTTAAACATCTGGTTTGTTTGAGAATTAAGCTTCATGATTTTAATTGATTTGGTTTCAATAGAGTCATCCTAGTTTAACGAATAGATTGCAATTTTGAATTACTAGGTTGGACAAACTTGATTTTTTTTATTATTGTCATTCAACATTTTATTTTCTTATAATTAAAGTTCATATTTGTTTCATTTTGTTTTCTATTCTCATTTAATTTTTGCATCTCATATCTCGAGACATGGATTTGGGATTTTTACCAAGGGTTGAGTCAAGTCTTTTTTTTTCACTTTTTCTTAAGTTATTTTATATTATTTCGGTAAACCCCGGGAAATAAATGTAGGTGTAAATTATAAACTAAATAAAAATAAATAAATAAATAAATAAATAAAAGTGGAAGAATTCACGCACAAATTTAAATAAAATGAAAATTCAGAGATTTTGGATATAACATCTAAACCAAATTGTTGAGATATCATAATTTTTAACTCGGAATGAATTAAGAGATAAATAAAATAGGTTAAGGGGGTGGAATTGAAATAAATATAAAGATTATGATTTAAATTACAAGAAGAGAAGATGTGGGGTAAAAAATAATATATAAAGGTAATGGGGGCCTAACTGCAATAAGAGAAATTGAGGGGTATAAATACCCCCCTCTTTTCTATTATGCACCTGTTTGGCGCACCGGCACGTTTGCCAAACGCCATTTGAGATGAATGTTTAGAGCCGTTAGCCTGTTTGGTAACAACAAAATGGTGTTTAAAATGAGTGGGACCCACAGTGTTTTAAGTCCCAAACGGCGTTTTTTGAAAAGCACCTGGGAGGTGCTTTTCAAACGCCGGTCGGGACTCGGTTTTGACTGAACTCCCAAAAACATCTTAAAATTACCGTTGAAATTTTAATTCCAAATGAACCCTCGTTCCCTCAACATCACAGTCTCGCCTTCAAGCTCAAAGAACTGATGGAGATGAAAAATTCAGAGAATCGCAGTCTAGAGTTTTGAAAGTGGAAAAATACCATGTCAAACAACCCATGTCAAAATACCATGCAAAGTCTAGAGAATCGCAGTCTAGAGTTTTGAAAGTGGAAAAAATATCACAAAAACAGATTAGAAGGATGAAGGGGGAGCACACATCCCATTTCAGCTATCAACAAATCACCCAAAATCTTCCTTAATTTGCAGCCATGATTTGATCAGCCGTGATTGTTGACTCCTTGCCAGCCTCTCTTCAAGCTTTATTTTCATCTCATTGTAGCTAGAGAATGGAAACGGTGAAAACGAAGAACCTGAAGAATGGAAAGAAAGACAACTTTCCAGAAGAAGAGAGACATTCACCTGTTGAAACCGATCTTCTAGCTCTACTGCTTGGATTTCAACGGACAGGGAGAGAGGATGTCGAAGGAGTGCGATAGGTGAGGCGGGCGCGGGTTGCTGCAGAGAACCAAGAAAGAAGACAAGCGTGCGGCTGGAGGGGCAAAGCAAAGAGAGGGAGAAGAAAAGTAGGGTTTCTAGATAAATGGGGTGTGGGTCTTGAATTTTATACTAATTATATTATTATTATTATTATTATTATTATTATTATTATTATTATTAATATTATTAATATTATTATTAATTATTATAATAATAGTTAGTATTAAAAAATAGGGGTATTAATTTATAATTGTTTTCAGAAAAAAATGTTTTTTTATTTTAAATTGTTTTTTTATGTTTTAAAATTGTTTTGATAAAAATAATTTGGTGAGAGAATAAAAAAAAAATCTAATTTACTTGAATTATTAATTACATTATATTATTATAATTATTAAATCTATAATATTTAAAAAATTATATATATATACCCTTTTAAGTAATTTTACAAGTTAAAAGCAGTTTGTAAAGTTTGGAAACCAAACACCAAAACTCCTTTTTCTTCAACCTTCAACTCAACCACAGTTTTAACCAAACACTTTCCATTTTCAAAAACTCCATTTTCAAAACTCCATTTTCAAAACTCCATTTTCAACCACAACCGCTCTCCCAAACAGGTCCTATGTCCTGTAGAATGAGGGGAAGAAAGGGAGGGAAATTTTAATATTTTTCTTACCAAATTGAAGAAGAATTTCAAAGTGAAAGTGAGATTAAGTATTACCAAAACATTCAAACATAAAAACACACAAGGATTTGGAGAATTATTGGAAGAAGAAATTGGAGGAAAAAAAGGATCATTGGGGTGGCAACAACAGGAAGAAAAAGAAGGGAGGAGGAGATTGTGATTTCACAAGCTATTAGGATCTTAAATCTTCCTTGATATGGTGTTTCTTATATGCATATAAAAGATTCTAGACTTTATGGTTAAATTGCATGATTTTCTTTATGAGATTTGGGTTAGGGTTCTTGGAATTGTTTTGGGGGAAATGTGGAATTGTGTGTAATTAATGAATATGGCATGAAATCAGATGAAATGAGAGCTAATTGGCAAGACAAATGGAAAGGAAAAAGGGAGCCCCTAGGAAAGGCTATGGCTGGCCATTGAGGGCAGTAATCAGGAGGGAAGATTATTTGTTTTGCAAAATAATTATTGTGTATATTGTGTTAGGTGTGAATGTTTGTGTAATGAATTATTGAGCATGAAAAGAATAAGGGAAGTCTTGTTTTCTGAAGGCCAAGTTTCGGCCAAATGTATGTGATGCAGAAGTTAACAATTTGGCAGATTCATCTCTTGACTTTCAGAGAGAAAATGGGTAGGAAAACAAAGGAATTAGGATCGGTTTTTTCGTACGAGTTGTAGTTCTGGATGTGTATCATCCAAGGAAAGTGGTTTCATTTAATTTGGAATTTTATAATTCTAGTTAAGGGTCACCGAATGTGACTATGCAAGGGCAGACTCTACAGAACAACAGGTCTATCATTTTTGTGATGCATTTCATGAATGTTGAGGGCAAAACTAGGTTCTCCTCTCTTCATAAGAGTTGTAAAACTGTATTTTATCTTTTGCAACGAGATCAATTTTGTACAAAATAGAGTTTTGTAACTCCCGTTATAGTAAAAAATGTGGGTCCGACCTTAGCTGGCAACTTTGAGAGGAAAAAAAAGAAGAGGTGAGAGGTCAAAGCAATGTAGTTAGACGCTTTAAAAGGAAAAAGAAACAAGTTATGTTAAGATGTAGTTAGACACTTTAAAGGAAAAGAAACAAGTTATGTTAAAAAATGGGTGTCTATAATGATATTTTGATTTGACAAAGTTGTTATAAAAAAATAAAAACGAAAGAAAAACAAATTTAAAGGCATATTAGATTGTTTTGGTGTGGTTTTTAGGAAATGTATCGGTGGTTATTAGGAAATGATTTATGAGAATTTCCTGTCATTACAGGAGGGACCATGAGTCTTGCGCAACAACAACAACAAGGGACTACGAGCAGAGCATCCACAGCGGGTAAGTGATTCGTGCCAACATTTCTGATTTAATTTTCATAATGAAAATGTGTGAATTATGCTTCAAGCTTTGGTGGAAGTTTGAAAATATATGTTTTATCAATAAGAATATTTAAGGCATGTGTGTCAAAGCAGTTTGAAAATGTCATGGACAAAACATGGCGGTGGCTAGCATACATTTAGTGCATGCTAGGATCCCCGATAAAGGGATCACCAAAAATGACTAACATACATTTTATTGTATGTTAGGATCCCGGATAAGGGATCATCATGAATGACTGTCATACATTCAGTGTATGTCAAGATCTCGGGGATGGGGATCACTATGCAAAGGCTAATATACATCGAGTGTATGTTAGAATTCGAATAAAGGGATTGTTGTGCAATGTTTAATACACGTTCATGTATTTTGAAATTTCAAAAAAAATAAATAAAATGGAATCAACGCACATCCTAAAAAAAATATATAGGGAGGTATTTCAGGGACCCGGTAAGGGGTCTTCTCTAATTTATGATGTCAGTAGGGTGATAAAGGTATCAACCATACTTAGTATCAACACTCGAGTCATTTATATATATATATATATATATATATATATATATATATATATATATATATATATATTAGTTTTATCATTCAATATTTTGTTTTCAAAGAATAAAGGTTCATATTTTTTTTTTATTTTGCTTTCCATGCGATCATCCCATTCTCATTTAATTATATCTTTGCTAACAAGTAAAATCATAGGGACCTTTTAAGAATATTGAAAAGATAGATTTCCTACATACTAACATGTTTTTTTTTGGCATTAAATCATTGTCTACTTTTTTCATTTGTTGGTGATGTACTTGTTAATAATCATATCATTAAAGTAATCATGCCTATCAAACCAAGTTGAATCAATTACATAGATCTTTTTTTAAAAAAAAACAAACACGCGCATCACATTAACATTATATATATATATATATATATATATATATATTGGAAAAAGATTCGCCAAACTTACAATGAAACGTGAACCACCTATCTAATATCATACTGAATCCCTTTATTTGAAAATGAATCTAGAACTTTAATCTATATCCCTTCCACATATTCATCTTCATCTTCTTTCTTTATTAGTTTCAATATATAATAATATATTTTTTTATAAAAAAAACACAATAATCTTCTTGATTCTATATGAAAATTTTCTCAAACTAATAAAAATATATTTTTATTAATGTAGCTCGTGTCAGATATTAATATATTAAGCTTGTTTATCAAATAACTTTTCGCTTATAAATATAATAATATAAAATATTTATATTTATATATTTTAAAATCAATATTTCGAAATCATAATTTGTTTTAAATCAAAATATTTTAAGAAACCATTTAAAAAAAACCATAACTATTTAAAAATAAATAGTAAAAGCCGAATAAACAATGACAATGCTACTTATTTTGAAAAAACGCTGACCGTAATTTCTTAACACCACCCCACCAAAAGGCTTTCGAAGCCCAAAACTTGTAAAATCCGAATAAAAAAAAACGCTGCGTTGTTTACAACGGTCGAAAATAATTTGAAATTTTCTTTCCTCTCTTCTCACGGACATAAAGACTCCGTATAAATGAAGGTTTTGCGATGAATTAAGAAAAATAAGAAAGAAAACTTTCCATCTTCCGAAGCCCAAATCGGTATGATGCTTCTTCTGAAACTATGAAAGAAAACGTTGTTAGTGATCTTGCATGTTGGGGCGGGGACATTCAGGTATCTTTTCTTCTCACAAACACAGCATATCTTTGATTGTTTCAAGTTCTATCAATTGTTGTGCTTTTTTCTTTTAATGGGTCTGTGTGGTGATTTTTCCATTATGAATTATTTTCCCTTTTGTCTCAATGTATTTCTTTCTATGCACTGACTATCGAATGACTTTAGATTACCTGGTAGTCTTCCTGGATAAGAGATTGGGGCATCGATGTCCTCTATATTTTGCAACTGGTGATCTTGAATGCTAGGTCGGTATATTTTGTTCTGTATGGTCTTATCTGGGTGTGCTGGTTTCTTTTTCCTTATGAATTAATTAATCTGGACTGGAAACTTTCTTCTTCTTCATTTTTTTTTTTAATTTTTTCCTCAACTTAGTGTTTTCTTTTATTTGATGGTTGTAGTGATTTGAGGTCTTGTTTGGTTTTTGCAGATTGATGAGCATGTTCAGAGAGAGATAAGGAACCACAGGTCATTGAAGCATCCCAATATAATCAGATTCAAAGAGGTATCATGTATTTCCTTCGTATTAGAGTGACTAGGTCTTTTTACTCAATGTAAAGACCGATTTAGAAGGTCTTGGTACTTCCCTCAAGCTTCAGAAACTTTGAAAGAATCTGAATTGATATGGAAGTTCAGTTTTCATTGTTGCGATCAATTTTTTTTCATTTAAAAGGAGGCTTAGATATATGAGATTGCACTTGGACCTGCACTTTACAAGCCTAGATCGCTTAATCTACATTCTGCCAATAAGAGTTATAAGAACTTGAAGATTTTTAATCTTGGCAAGGATTTTCAAGTCCAAACTCCAATATACTCTTAGATATCAATTTTGAAAACCAGAGCCTTGCCTTAGCTTTTCAATTAGTCTTTACATTTTAGCATCAACTCAAACCCTTCAGGGCAAGAAGTGGTGGCAACACAGGTGGTTGGAATTGATGCGTCTTCCAATTTTTTCTTATGTTTTTATTTACTCGTAAATAATTGCTCTTTGATTTTGGATAGTGATGGGGATATACCTCAGTTCTCCAAAGACGGAGAAATTCTCAGAGGAAGGTGGGAACGGTAGGCTTAGATATTGTTTCTCATCTATGCAAGGTTGGCGTTCAACCATGGAAGATGCGGTGAGTATTTGATTCAGCATTTGATTTATGTGAATATGCTAAGTTTTTAAATCTTGTTACCAACATTGATGCTCTAATTGCCCATTGCTTATTACAAAATATGAATAAACTGATGACATTATGTGGGGATGTCTTCAAGATTTGATTACAGGATAATACTAATGATAAATTAGGCCAGGCAGGAATTTGTTTGACTGGGATGCATATACAATATGTGATGTAATTTTTCAAAGTTTGAGGAAGTAGTTGATTATGGTTCTTAAAAAAGTGATTTTATGGGTTCTTCGGTGCCAAATCATCTAGAATTCATTGAAAGTTTCCTATTGTTTACCTGTATCAGTGCAAAAAGAATATATGATCAAAGAAAAATGATTTTCTTTAATGTTCTTGGAAATGTATCAAGAGAAAGTTTTGTGGAAGAGTACTTGCTCTTCAATTCCACAAACAGTTGATCATTGCACAAAAACTTGTTTAGTATGGGCATGTCACTTCATTTATAAGGTGTCTTTATTGTGTGTTTGTATTCTGGAATATTGCTGCAGTGGTCTTCTTTTGCATGCTAGCATGTGTTTATGATGGCCATGGAGGTAAGAATTGCAAGTTTCAGGTACACGTGAATGCTGTACATAATCACTGCTTTAACTCAAATGTGTTTTTCCTAAATCTGCACCTAGTCTGATTTCATTGTCTTTTTGACTGATCTCTGGTTATGCCCTTACATGAACAAAGTCAAAGTAATAGCAGCAATGTTCAACTCCAGTGAACAGAAGATTAGGCTCTTACCACTTTAAATCTTAGTTTATTCTTTTTCCAGACTTGTTTTAAGTTTGTGATCTGCTAATGATGATTGTGAGAAAAGAACCCATGCAGCCAAACTCAACCTGTTCAAAACTGAGACTTAGCGGAGTTAGGTTATCTGTGATGGAATGTGTATCCAGTAAACAATGGATGTGTGTGTGTGTGTGGGGAGGGGGGGTGTACAGAATAAAATTTTCTGCCAAAAAAAATCCTATTTTATTTCCAATAATGCTCGTCTCATATGGGTTGGTTTTTAATTCTAAATGCATCCTTGTTTTGCTCTGCTTGTACCTAGGTCAGTATGTTAGTATACTTGACGTTTAGAATCTAGATCCCTGTCGCTCACTTCAATCCTGTAACTTGCAGGTAAAGTAGTTGCGAAATTCTGCTCCAAGTTTCTTCACCAGCAGGTTCTGAAGAAAGAAGCATATGCAGCAGGAGATATAGGAACTTCTGTCCAGAAAGCATTTTTCAGGTTACTTGATTTTATTACTAAAGAGTTTTCTCTCCCCCTCTAGAAGAGTATTTGAAGTGAGCAGTAAGGTGCTGATGTAATAATGTTGCCAAAGTGGTTTAGTATGATCTGGTGTTATTCTCCACCCTCAATTCTTGATGGCTAAATATATTTAGCTTATGTCATTGACTGTTGTGGAAGAGTTTGGATTTGATCCATCATGCTGTCACCATGTTAGGGAGCGGAAGTCGAACATTAGAGGGCTAGTATTGACCATTCTTTCTTTCTTTCTTTCTTTTTTTGGAGTTTGTGCTTCTCTCACAAGCTTTCCTGCCTAGTGTTTTTGAATTTCTATCAAATATCTCCTAATGGTTTTAGAAAAAGTAGATCATATGCTTAGGATATGTTGGGAAATCCATTAGTATCTCCTAATGGTTTTAGAAAAAGTAGATCATATGCTTAGGATATGTTGGGAACTCTATTAGTCTTATATTTTAATTAAGTTTGTATGGACTTGGAATTACCTATTAACATTTTCTCAGTGAAAATTGGCGAGTGTTATTCAACATCCATCGTAAAATGGTTCTTAGAAGATTTCACATTGTTGTTCAGAATCATCATTGAATGAGGCTTAGCTTTATAACATATGCATGCGTAATGGTGCACTTATCATGTCCTTGTAGCATGCCAACCTCCGGCTCTGCATTTAAAAATATGCAGAATACAAACAATGTTGCTGTTTGTGAACGTCACGTCTCACTTTAGGTGTGTTGTGAG
This sequence comes from Salix viminalis, assembly GCA_029228465.1. NCBI lineage: Eukaryota > Viridiplantae > Streptophyta > Magnoliopsida > Malpighiales > Salicaceae > Salix > Salix viminalis. Next base: position 10,086,086 of record CM055443.1, read on the forward strand.
AATGTATTTAGATTTGTCTTTTTGTCATATTCTTGATCATGCAGTAAGATTTTAAAGTAGTTCCTCATTTTTGGTTTGACTACTTGATTTGTGGTCTTGAAGCTGTGTTGGTGGATTTCTTTTCCTTTTTATTTTGTCTTATATTTCTTAAGCCATTTATTGAGGGGTAGTTATACGAACTAAAAATAATTAGTTTACTCATATTCTTGAGTTACTTTAGTGATTTGCTGCTGAGTTGTTATTATAGCTTTAGATGTTAAGATAAAGAGTAGGAATCATGAGAATGAGAAACTGCTTAAGGGTCTTGATGTTATGAAGAGTGTGTTGCATTCAGGTATCAATCAATATAATTGATAGTCATCAACAACAAGTATACTGCTTAAGGGTCTTTTCTATTATATGGTTGTGTTTGATCTTAGGGAAAATATAATCTGGAAATTTTACTATTTTTTATTTGCCTTACTACTAATGATGGAGAAGTAAAACTAACTAAATTTATAATTTCAGAGAAATGCAACATGGTACTTTAAGGTGAAACTGCAATGATATTTTTTGATGAACTGAAATCATATTTGTATATCTATATGATTTTGGGTACTTGCAAGAAGACATCCTGTACTTGTGTCGTGTGAATAAGTTCTGTGAATTGATAATCATACTTGTATTGCGATTCATTTCAGGCATTTTCTCTGACAAAGTATTCAAATTCATTTAAGCCTCTTCCTTGATCAACAAAGCACCTTCTCTTAATACAAGACTTTTACCTCAAGGAAGTGCTGGTGTTTTAGATGGGAAAACAACCTTATTGCAGGGTGGTGGCACTCCCTCCCAACCTGGTTTTGATACAAGAGATGAACTTATAGGCCAAACTCCTCAGCCTGTTGCTCCTGCTGTGCCTGCCATTCCTTCTCCACAGAAGCCACTCCCTCTTACTACAAGGTCAAATCCTGATGATCTTCGCAGAAAAACCATCTCTCTGCTGGAAGAATATTTCAGTGTTCAAATTCTAGATGAAGCACTGCAATGCGTGGAGGAGTTGAAAGATCCAGCTTTTCATCCTGAGGTTACTATTTCCCTTGCACTGGAGAAGAGCCCGCCATGTGTGGGACCTGTCATAAAGCTTCTTGAATTCTTGCTCACTAAAAAGGTCCTAACAGCTAGAGATATTGGAACGGTTGCCTTCTTTACGGCTCCTTGTTGGATGATACTGGCATTGATTTACCCAAAGCACCAAATAACTTTGGCGAGGATCTTGGGAACTTGGTCGTGGTTCAGGGTCTGGACTTCGAGGTCTTGAAGGAACTTCTGGAGAAGCTGGAAGATAACAAGTTCAGGAAAGCCATCTTTGAAGAGCATCAACTCAAACCCTTCAGGGCAAGAAGTGTTGGCAACACAGGTGGTTGGAATTGATGCGTCTTCCAAGTTTTTCTTATGTTTGTATTTCCTCATAAATAATTGCTCTTTGATTTTGGATAGTGATGGGGATATACCTCAGTTCTCCAAAGAAGGAGAAATTCTCAGAGGATGGCGGGAACGGTAGGCTTAGATATGGTTTATCATCTATGCAAGGTTGGCGTGCAACCATGGAAGATGCGGTGAGTAGTTGATTCAGCATTTGATTTATGTGAATATGCTAATTTTTTAAATCTTGTTACCAACATTGATCCTTTAATTGCCTATTGATTATTACAAAATATGAATAAACTGATGACATTATGTGGGGATGTCTTAAAGATTGATTACAGGATAATACTAATGATAAATTTGGCCAAGCAGGAAGAGTACCTGCTCTTCAATTCCACAAACAGTTGATCATTGCACAAAAACTTGTTTAGTATGGGCATATCACTTCATTTATAAGGTGTCTTTATTGTGTGTTTGTATTCTGGAATATTGCTGCAGTGGTCTTCTTTTGCATGCTAGCATGTGCTGTATAGTTTATTTTCTCTCATACATCATGGATACGATGTTAGTTATATGATTATTATTATTTGTGTTACTAGCATGCTGCAATAATCGATTTGGATGCTACCACTTCATTCTTTGGTGTTTATAATTGCCATGGAGGTAAGAATTGCAAGTTTCAGGTACACGTGAATGCTGTCCATAATCACTGCTTTAACTAAAATGTGTTTTTCCTGAATCTGCACGTAGTCTGATTTCATTGTCTCTTTGGCTGATCTCTGGCTATGCCCTTACATGAACAAAGTCAAAGTAATAGCAGCAATGTTTAACTCCAGTGAACAGAAGATTAGGCTCTTGCCACTTTAAATCTTAATATTATTCTTTGTATAGAATAAAATTTTCTGCCAAAAAAGTTCCTATTTTATTTCCAATAATGCTCGTCTCATATGGGTTGGTTTTTAATTCTAAATGCATCCTTGTTTTGCTCTGCTCATATGCAGCAGGAGATATAGGAACTTCTGTCCAGAAAGCATTTTTCAGGTAATGGTGTTGCCAAAGTGGTTTCCTATGATCTGGTGTTATTCTCCACCCTCAATTCTTGAGTTTCGAACCTTGTTAGTATTTATAAACTAGTCTTATCAATAATATGTCTTACTAGCATTTTGATACAATTTTCGTAATGGTGCTTTCTTCTTTGACTCTATTGCCTTGTAATTTTTTGACTGAAAGTTTGTTCTTTGGGAAGTATGTTTGTCCATTTTAGGATTTATAGTTATGTAAATGCCCTCATTTTATTTTAAAGGATATTGCAAATAATTATAGGTGCATGCTCATGATTTAATTCCTTGCATCCCACATAGAATGGACGAGATGATGCGTGGCCAGAGAAGTTGGAGGGAATTGGCAGCTTTAGGTGATAAGATAAACAAGTTTACTGGCATGATAGAAGGGTTGATATGGTCTCCAAGGTGTGGTGGTAGTAATGAACAACCTGATGATTGGGCGTTTGAAGAGGTAATAATTAAAGTTTTCGTTGCCAATTCATATTTTAAACACATTGGTCATCTACCTCAGCTAATCATTAATTTAAGTTTTCTCTAAGTATTAATTTGATGGGTAGTATCTTGATAAATGGACATATAGGCATATAGTTGATATGGAAAAAAGCCATATGTCTAACTCTGGCTCTCTGCCTCTGGATTTCCTCATGAGAAGTGATAAGATGCAAACGAGCACAAAACTAAAGCTTTTTTGTTTTCCATATTGAAAAGCAATGAGTATGCGTTGCACTTACAAAAGCATGTTTGCATCCAGCCATCCATATGAGCACTCCCACTCCCACTGACACCTCCATTTTTGTATTCATGTCTATGTTTGTATTTGTTGATGCACACATATTGCTTGGTATGCCTGCACTCGTAAATGCATTTATATGTGATTGAGCTACAAATCAGTCTACAATGCTTAGTGCTATAAAATCATTGATTGTGGTTTGTGGATGATTGGCACTTGTTCATTGTGCTTCCATGATAGCACTTAACAACCCTGAAGTTTCAAAAATTGTCAAACACTGTCATGAATTTTCCCATCTTCTCAAATACTTGGTGGGTCTCATGAATTTGAATATCAAGATTAGTTCTTTCATTATTGAACTTCGCTGTATGAAACCAGTTCTATTATTGGAAGGTGTCATTCATTCCATCTCTTTTATGAAATCCATTTTCGCTTTTCGCTTTTCGCAAGTATCCTCTCCTTCCCTTCTATTCTTTTGTTTCTTGTTGCTAGCTGAGGCATTTATCATGTCCTGCAGAAAATGTCATGCTAACTTTCAGAGTTCTACTGTGCCATTCTTTCATCTCTTTTATGAATTCAATTGATAAAACTCACAGTGCCTTTCTTTCAATAAGGTTACGATATCTTTAGTTTTTAGTTTATTTGTGTAGTGCTCTGTTTGTTCCATTTAGAATAGCAGCAAGGAGGCGATGGCGATGAGTGGTTTATAGCAGTATTTGGTCTTCCTTTCATGCGTTGCTTCTGTTAATATTAGTCCTAAATTAATGGTCTTACTAATATGAACATACGAGAGAATACTAGGAACATGGACTGACATTTCCTTTGGTCCCTACAGTAAAAAATACGACTTTTCTTGCCAAAAATGAACAGTTCTTTCTCATGATCATGTCATTTGGTTTATCAGATTCTCTCAAATAAGCATTTTGTGATTGGGATTCTGACCACGTATTCAATTCTGTTAAGGGTATAATTAGGTGCTAGTTCTCTTTGCAACAGTTTGATTTGTTTGATTAAGAATTAGAATACTCCATTTAGTATGATGAGATTTTGTTTGTATTAGCTTGCTTAGGCTTTAACCTAATTCTAGGAATTGGATGTATGATTTTCTGATTTTCCTGTTTTAGCATACTGTTTACTAGGGCACTGGTGTTTGCCTATATTTGTAACAATTTACTAGATAGATAAAACTGCAGTAAATTTCTTGATAACCCTTGCTTGAATTTTTTATGGATTTCACATGTATCTTTTAATCCTAGCACGTTTGAATATTGTATGAGATCATATTTGTGAGTCGAATGGACACATCAACATTTATTTTTGCAATATTTGGCATAAATGACTCTCGATTTATTTTATTAAATGCATGCATATGGTTTTTAATTTTTAATTAGGATTTGTTTAGCAATTGCTTTTGAAAAGCTTGTGTATTGATGGGTTTTTTTACCAAAAAAATTGATCTGACTTGTGGCGAACCGCGAGTCAAATAACTGGCATATCTCTATATTTAGAGTTTTATGTTTAGTATTTTTCAATATATTTTTTTTATATATATTGTGGTGCTCTTTAAAACATGACTTAACCCATTAGTTTGATCTATGATCCGGGTGATCTAAGACCTAGGCTAAATCGAGTTTGAGAAGGAGAAATAAACTCTAGTGACTCCCAAGTTGATTAGCCTAAGGAAAAATCAATGAGGACTTGTTGATTTCTAAAATTCTTTTCAAAATAAAAAAAATTAGGTTGACCTGGGTTAATCCAGTTAACTCACATGACCTATGAATTGCCTATGTCAGTTTTTAAAACTATGATTATTAATTTATTGCTAATTAAGAGTTATAGTTTGTTATCCACAGAGTTTTATGAATGATGAGTTTTATTAAAAAAAACTAAAACTACTTAGACATTTATTGTGGACCCTCATATATTTGGTTGTGGATTTGCATAGTCAAATTACCATTTTGCCCCTACCAACACAAAATTTATAACTTGGTGTGAAGGTAAATGTTCCTTTTGAGAGGATCAAGTTGTCAATTCAAAGTTCATAAGGGTATCTAGATCATTTGACTTTTTCATTAGAGAATAAAATAACTAAACTACCATTAAAAGCTAAATTAATTCAATTTTAATGTGAGGGGCTTTTCATACATGTCAACATTTTTTACACTATAAGATACCAATATTACCCTTAAAATTAAATCTTTTTAAAGTTGCTATCATATAAGTTTTTGGTAATTGGTAAGTTGATTTAGGGGTATTTAAGTCTTTTAACTATATTATAATATTAATAAAAAGTTGTTGGCGCACCCGTATTGATGTCTTTTGAGCAACGCAAACAGGGTCGTCTAAAAGTTGAACACAACATTCTAGGGTAGCAATCCAAGCATATTGTCATTTGATTGTATTAAATCTGATTTTTTTTCAATTTTATCCATTGACAATTGATGCAATTGATATATATAAATTTGGTCCTCTTTCTTTTGTTTGTTATTTTTTTTTATACTTTTCTTGATTGATATTTTTTCAATTTCATTTTATATATATATATATATATATATATATATCTATTTCAAGGTGTTAATATTAAAAAAATATCAAAATATATAATTATTTTTAAGAAAAAATACCTTTAAAATAATTGTTAAGATTATTTTAAACGCCTTATTCATAATAAAATGAGTATATAAAAGAACTAAATAATCAAAAGGTTTGTAGGTTGATTATTTCACTCAGATGTATAACATCATAAAAAATTTAGGACCATTAACTTTTTTTTTACATGTTAAAAAATTTAGTTCTGGTTGCGGCAAAGTGCAGGGCAAGTGACTCGTATATTTTTTCATTGTAGATAATTTGGCCCAATTTTTCCATCCATTTTGTCTATGTGTGGCTTTGTATATTTTATATTTATGTGACATTAGATTTGAAATATCATACATAAAAAAGCTGCAAAAGTTATTTTTAACAAAAACATTATCGAGTGATGAATTATTTGATTGTTATTATCATGATTGTTAAATTATCACAATTACTATAGTGTCATTATAATCATTATTGTAAATAAATAATATTCTAATTATTATTGGTAATACTATCGTTGTCACCGTCATTATTGTTATAAAACAAAATTCTATTATTATTTTTTTAAAATTAATTCTTTATATTATTATATTAAAAGTATTTGTTGTCAACATTTTATTATTGTCATTCAACATTTTATTTTCTTATAATTAAAGTTCATATTTGTTTTCATTTTATCTTCTATTCTCATTTAATTTTTGCATCTCATATCTCGAGACATGGATTTGGGATTTTTACCTATGGTTGAGTCAAGTCCTTTTTTTACTTTTTCTTAAGTTATTTTATATTGAAATAAATGTATGTTTAAATTATAAACTAAACAAAAATAAATAAATAAAAGTGGAAGAATTCACAAACAAATTTAAATAAAATGAGAATTCAAAGATTTTGGATATAACATTCGAACCAAATTGTTGAGATATCGTAATTTTTAACTCGGAATGAATTAAAAGAAAAATAAAATAGCTTGAAGGGGGTAGAATTGAAATAAGTATAAAGATTATGATTTAAATTATAAGAAGAGAAGATGTGGGGTAAAAAAATAATATATAAAGTGCATGGCAAGTGACATGTATATTTTTTCATTGTAGATAATTTGGCCCAATTTTTCCACCCATTTTTCTACGTGTGGCTTTGTATATTTTCTATTTACGTGACATTAGATTTGAAATATCATACATAAAAAAGCTTCAATAGTCAATTTTTAACAAAAATAAGATCGACTGATGAATTATTAGATTGTTATTATCATGATTGTTAAATTATCACAATTACTATAGTGTCATTATAACCAATATTGTAAATAAATAACATTCTAATTATTATTGGTAATAGCGTTGTCACTGTCATTATTGTTATAGAATAAAATTCATTTTTTTTATTTTTTAAGATTTATTCTTCATATTATTATATTAAAAATATTTCAGAGCACTGAGATTAAATTATTTTGAGAATTTATCAAAAAAAAAACTTAGTTTTTTTTATATACATATTTTAAGCCGATAATATTAAACATATATAAAAATATATAATTAGCCTCACATATTTTTAAGAAAAAATACCTTCAAATAATCGTTATCATTATTTTAAACGCCTTATTCATAATAAAATGAATATATAAAAAAACTAAATAATCACAAGGTTTGTAGGTTGATTATTTCTATTACATATATAGCATCATTAAAAAAAATTAGGACCATTAATAATTTTTTTACATGTTAAAAATTTAGTTCTGGCTACGGTGAAGCGCATGGCAAGTCTCTCGTATATTTTTTCACTGGAGATAATTTGACCCATTTTTTCCACCCGTTTTGTCTACGTGCGGCATAGTACTTTTTTATGTGATATTAGATCTAAAATATCTTACATAAAAAGGCTGCAAAAGTCATTTTTAAAAATAAAAGACAAAAAACTATTATTTGCTTAAAAAGTCATTTGACTTGAAGAATAAAAAAAAAGAACAGGGGAAAAAAATAAAAAAATATCAATTTTCAAATGATTACAAAACCAATTAAAATTTAAGGACTACAAAAAAAACATACAACCTCAGCAAAATAGAAAATAATAAAAATAAAAAATAAAATCTAAGACTATATACATATAAACATGAACAAAAATATGGACTATTTCAGAAATATATATATATATATATAAAGGAACTAAAATAAATCAAAAAATCAAAGTATAAGGACAGAAATGAAAACAAAATATATGATTAATTTCAATCGAAGGATAAAATTGAAAAAAATCCAAACTTCTCGAAAATATTAAGGGATTTCAAATCAAACCCAAAATTAAAAGAACAAGGATCGAAAAACTTAATTATATAATCAATTTCAATTAAAGGACAAAATTAAAATAAATCAAAACTTATATTACAGAAATAAGGACTATACCAAACAATCAAAAGATTAAGGACTGAAATGAAAACACCATAAACAAAGGGGACTTTCATGTAATTTAGTCTGCAGTTGAGAGAAAAGGGAAAAAAATATCAACCGACCACTGTCACAACTCTAGCAACTTTAGGACATCATGCTCACCACCATGAGAAGAGGACATGGCGACGACTTAGATGAGACGCCAGATTGACTTTTTCATAACTGCACGATGCCACACGCGTCGCTAGAAAAAAAACATGCGGCCTAAAAATATTGGCACATCAGTACGTTGCACCACTCAACTGAGAAGGCTACTAAATAATTAGTGTCATAACCCAATTTTTGGGTTCTTCCAAAAAAATATACCCAAAAATAAAATAAAATAAAATAAAATAAAAAGGGCTGGTGTTGGTAGAAAAATCAATTTGGAAATTTTAGTTTCAAGAGCTAAATCGTACCTCTTTTGTGCCCAAAAATGAGAAAATGTAGATTCAAAGTTAAAATAAATTAATTGATAAATCTACGTAAAATTTAAGTCAAAAGGCATAATTATATTTTTATGGGCCGATTCGATTTAATCGTTAGCGAATTTAAAGTGTAATTATGATTTGGAATTAATTTAAGTTCCAATTGGAGGATTTAATTAAGTGCAAGGACTTAATTATACTTTAAATTGGTCACATCCAATTAATTAAGGGCTTAATTGATGACAAATCAAGTTCTTGAGCTCAATTAGAGCAATTACAAATTGAGGTACCAAATTAAATTGGTGAATGTGTATTAATAAAATTACTTGTTTATCTCCTAGATAAGGGGACGTTACGATTTCTCACCTTAACACTTGGTTCATTTGAGAATTAAGTTTTATTATTTTATTCATTAAGGTTTCCATGGAGCCATTCTAATTTCACAACTAAGTCAAAAAATTTGCTTGTTAGTTCGAATAGAATCAAGTCATATATATATAT